>JBBJLR010000029.1:6788361-6822959 GCA_037577145.1 Brachypetersius gabonensis
TTATTTTTTTTTTTCTAACCAACAGAACAAAGTTTACAAGACATGGGAGAAACATTCTTAACTTATAAAGTTACTACAAAACGTCAAATTAATTTTGGATTACATCTGTTGGTCCATCCCTCATGACAGCTGGTGTCTACAATTATGTAAAAGAAAAGTTAAAAATGTAGGATTTGTGCCAACAGTGACAATACATAAGTATCTTTATGTAATCAGACTTTCTGAAGCCTAGTCTTAAACCTAATCCTAACCTTAGCTACTTGGTAACAAAAACAAGTGGTTTTACTCTTTTTCTAAAAAAGCACATTATGAGGTCAGCAGCAGTTTACTGGTCTGGTAGGTTTGTTGTATTTTATTGATTTTCCTTTGAGATCAGGGTTAAAACACACATACACACACGCGCGCACACACATGTACACACACCCACGTACACACACCCACGTAAATGAAATGTGTGTGCATGGTGACTTGGAGCTGTGAGGGTTTAAATGGAACACAATAGGTTCTTTCTGCAGCACAGCCCAGCCACTGAGAAACTACTGGAATTCAGTAATCCTCACGCTACACAACGACAAAGAGTCAGTCAGCAGCCAAACCTAGACTCAAACACACCCACAAACACACAAATAAACACACATCTCGAATCAGTTCACTTCTTTCTTACTTAAGCAATTATGACTGTTATGAGAATTCGGTAGTTTTCTATCCGTAATTATGTGCCGTTCTTTAAGATACATAAATGTCCTTTATATTTTACCATGTGTATTTTATACACTATAAATGACATAAATGCCTGTATTTTGCCACATGTCTGTAACACAGTAAACCAATCTTTTTTTCAGTGTTTGATAGATATATGAAGTTATATCACCCCAATATACAAAACACATGTATTTTATTACACATGCATATTTTATACTACATAGTGCATAGAGAAACGCACTGGGGAAGTCTATGAGTTGTTTACAGTCTCAGGATCTCCATTATATTTGTGTTGGAGGTGTTTTCCACATTAACAGCTCCAAAGTTGATCTTGAAAGCCTGAAGGCATTACACACACAATACTCCACATTCCAGCAAAGTCCACAGACATAACACCTCAATGAACTAATCTGAAGACTGGAGACTAGCTCATTAAACACACTGCAGTCTGGCCAGATGGACGGTCTCCTCTGACTCCAGTTAAGTAGTTCAATCAATCGGACTGCAGAGAGATGGAATGGAATTGTGCAATGCAATTTTTTCCATACAATGCATGCCGTCCGCATTATAACATGATTGAAAGTACAGAAAGTGTTCGACATTGGCTGCTTAGCTTGGCAAAGCTGAGCCACAGCAGAGTCAGACAGAATGATGGACGCAGCATGTGTCACATTCATCTGTGAGCCACGATTATTATTCTAGAATGCAAGGGGAATTAATAACTGGCGCCAAATTCAGATTTACATGAAACAATAATCTCAAACACAGCTTCAGGAGTATTAAATAGTAATACTTACAATAATGATATGTAATGATATATCAATTATATGTACACCACGTGTAGATTGTTTCTCATGTTTGATAGGTTTAAAGCGAAGCAATAATAATAACTTATTTATTTCAAGAAACCCAAGGTTAAGCAAGTCAGAGGCAAAAGGCCTTAGAGAAAAGGTGAAGTTTCACCAGACGTTACACCTAAAACACAACAATAGAACTACACACACACACTTGCAAATACAAATTCAAATACAATTTTATTTACACAACACTTTTAACAACTAATGTTCTCACAAAGCAGCTTTACAGAATCCAGAAGTTGGGAGAAACTCCCTAAACCATAAGGAAGAAACCAAGGCAGGCAGTCCATGAATTTGGACAGGCATACAGATACACAGACAGACAGACAGACTCATGGTATGTATGATTCCAGCTCAGAAGCAGAATAAGACTACAGAGACTAATAGAGACTAATTCCCACTGCAAAGTCTTTGTTATAAATATGAAAACAGATGGTTTTGACTTGGAGATGATTTAGTTTGCTGTATGTACGGCTTCTTTTTAAAGAGCAGAATACTAGAGAACAAAGTAAGCGGTTCCTGTCCTTATTGTGTCTATTATGAGCTACTGTCATAATCCCTCAGGAGAGAAAATTGGAGAGCGCTGTTTATTCTCCGTTCGTCCGCTTCTCTCTCTCCCTCCTTCCCTCTCTGTCTCTCCTATCTTCTCGCTCCATTCCTCCCCCTCCTGCATCTGTCTTTCTCCATCCCATAAAAAGGGAATCAGGTTACACGCCAGCCTCCAGCATCCCCTCAGTGTGTTATTGATTACCCGTAATCACCCCCTCCACCCATCCTCCCACGAGCAATGTCCTCTACATCCAAATCCATGACCCCAACACGAGTGGAGTAAACCATATAATAAACAACAGCTACCCTGCTTGTGCTGTCACCCTCACTGGCCACTGGTAAGTATGTCACAGATGGGACGGTTACTTGTTTCATTAATATGCCACAGTATAAAACCCAACTACATTCATTCTGTTTGAATGTAATAGGTTTTATATCTGTGTAGGATTAGCATTGTTTTTAAGTCAAGGTAAATCTCCCTGCAAAGACACCAAATCAATGCCATAAAGAAATCCAAGAGGGTCAGTTTATCAACAAGATTGCAGTAATACTGAAAAACAGCATTATACTGATCACAGATTTTGTGAGTTAAAAAATGTTCATATTCCTATTTGTCTAGTTTGGGGAAATCAGGACATATGTAAATGGACAATACAGAATATAAAGACCTAACAAATATACTGAAGAGTTTCAAAATGTTGCTCTCCCTCATCTATTCCACAGTCAGTTCCACTGAACCCAAAGATTCTGCACTTTTTGTGCAGTCAGATGCACACTGCACTATGAAATGCACCTTATCTCCACTTTAGAGAAAAAACACCTGTCATCGTAGACCTGCTGTTTCTGCCGCTACAGCAAAAAACAAACCTTTCTTCAGAATGAGGCAGCAGTCTGGGTTCTGCTGCAGGCATTAAAGAAATAGGAGAGAGGTATGTGCTCTTAAGGCCAGATACATTTAAATGAAGCTGTAACCTGTCAGAAAACGCAAAAAAATCCTGAAAGTAACCTGATTTTGTTAAAGATACCCCCAGGCTGCTAAAAGGAATGATGTATGTTACTGATGGTGCAGCTTCTCTTTTCTAAAACTCAATAAACATCCATTAGACCTCATTATCAAGAAAGTGCTTTATTACTACAAGAAACAACAAATACCAGATAAAATATCAGATTTCAGCCACAAAATGATCAGTGACACTTCTAGACAATGCAGGCGTTTTGTGCATTACAAAGTGTTGACCATTTTAATTTTTAACATAAATGCATTAATAATGAATAATAAAACCAAAATAACCTCCTAAAAGTGAATCTACCGTTGTAAATGGGCCCACTGCTGTGGGAGAGTTCCAAAATGATCTAAAACAAATTTTTACAGCAATAATTTGCAAATCTATGAGGTATAACTGCCCTCTTTCTGTCATTTAAACTTTCAACAAATGTCTGAGTAGAAAAAAACAACGACTGAAAGAACAAAAAGATTCTAATGTCTGGATTTTCACGACACTGCAGATTATTTGCAGTGTAATGAGCTGGAAAGAACCGCCAGACTAGAGACGAAATTTCAGACAGTGGCACTCTCAGCCCTCTGGGCTCTGATGTTCATGATCCACCACTTCCACATAAACACAAAAAGGAGAAGGTCTGAAGAAGCAGTCAGGTTTACTGGTCATTAATAACACTTCTACCCAGTGTTAAATAGCAGAAGGGAATTCAATGATGCTGTTATATTTTCTACCACTATAAATATTGATATTGTTATTTGTCACTTTTATTAAGATTATTAAAAAGCCATTGATACAGTTATGCTTCCTTTAATACTGTTATGTTTCCTTTATTAAGAATCCATTCATAATGTTATGCTTCATTTATTACTCCATTGATATATGATGATGTATTTATTGTGCCCTGAAGAACATAACATTTAGATGAAACCAGGCTACTGGCTTACACTATCCGCATTTTATTACTTTATCTGTGTTTGCACCCATTTATTTCACATTAACATTATTTTATAACTGTATATGGCCCAAAACTAATTTGACTATATTTGCTCTGTTACCACAAGTCTATTGATGCGGTCATATTTCTTTAACCCCACTTATAATAACACATCCTTTATCACACATTTTTATAATTAGTAGTATCAATAATATGACTACACGTATAGTGTTTCCTTTATTATCACTCACAAAGCGCACTGTATATTCCCAGGTTAACTACTGTACTTGTTCTATTATTACAGATAAGAGTCTATTAATCCTGTTATATTTCTTTAACACCACTCAAACCATCAGTACTGTTACTCTTCATTTTATACCATTTAAATAGCCGAGTATGTTTCCTAAGGCATGTTTCTTTTACTATCACTACGGAACACACTGTATATTCACAGCTACAACTGTGCATTTTTTAACCTTTTTGCCGTGTTAAGGTTAAAATGGTTGTAAATACTAGTTCAAGGCAGTAGCAAATATATGGAGAAAATGTACATAATAACCTATTTGAAAATGATAATAGGGCTCTAGAAAAGTGTGAGTAAGATAAATATTTGATGGACATGACTGATCAAATACCTCACTGCTAACCAGCTCCTTTCATAAAGAACAGAAGAAAACTTCTGTGCTAGACAGAAAACCAGAAACTCCCTGTAGGCTGAGCTGCACCATTAATCTGCTTCTGAAAAGGATTTTCAGTGAATTTCAACGAAGGTCATCCTCTCTTTCTCCTACTCTCTGAATGCCATTCTTCACCCTCAGCTCTGTAGGGGACGTGTAGCCTTCACATTACACAGTGAGCATTTACAACCATATAAGTCAAACTCCACACATTCTCACTAAACGATGCTCTTCCATCAATGCGTTTAGTGACTTTTCCAGTATATCTTTCCTACTGATGACGCAGTGGTAGCATTTGGAGGGTGTTCTGTTTGTGCCAGCTTGATGATACTGCAGAGGCTTTAGCTGAGGGTTTTAAGGGAATCTGATTCTAGTGGCTGGCAGTTCAGTACAGCAGGGCCTGTTTTAGAGCCAGTTGTGGGAAAAAGAAAAAAGCGAAGAGCAGAGATTGATGTGTGTGTATGTGTGTGTGTGTACATCAGGAGGATGGGCAGTCTAAGCACAGATATCCCAAATCTATGTACTTCAGATAAAACATTCTTGATACCTTACAATGCAATTCAAATTCAACTAATGATAGGTATTGTTAGGATTTTACTGATACCGATATCAATACTGATGCTGCTTATCGATACTGCTGCTTATCAGTACGCTCAGTAATACTACTCTCTATAATTTGGTGCCAAAAATACAGACATCACAAAAGTTCAAAAGTTATTTTGTTATTGCTTTGTTTGGAGAAATAACTATTATTTCCTGAAATTCCTGCATATATAATGAGAGAGGAGCAATCGCTACAACTGTCTGCTCAGCAAATATCTAGTGTTGATGTGTAGAACATCACTTCCATCCCTATGTTTGAACCCATTAATGCTGCATGAACACTGAATTGCGGCACTGTTTATCCAAGAGCTGATCCACATGTTGACACTGATCGGTAACCGGTACCAATTCAGTACCAGCTCTCAAGACCCTCAAGACATTTTGGTAGCAGTTTGATCTCTAACAAATGTGACACCCCACAAAATACAGCGACATAAAGTGACGCTGTCTTAACTTATGGTGACATGGACAGGTGTCTGTTCTGTACAGGCATTTATTAAACCACAGCTCAGGATCACCCTGTTTACAGAGCCCACCAACAAGTACGTTCCTCAAAAGTGCTTATCTGATTCAGTGTAAGTGTGAGTGAAGGGAACAGTGTTAATAATGTTTACAATACTATTCATAATACTATTCAATCTTGTCAAAAAAGGCAAACTGAAGGGGAAAAGGTCACTAATCACGCTTGTGCATATTTGGTAGCAGAAGAGAGTCTATTTGTATTGTTATATTTCCTTTGTTACCACGAATAAATGACACATTAATACAGCAACTAAAAAATAATAATACTGTCATATTTCTACATTAAATTATGAATGTGTTTGGACTAATGTGACAAACTGTGTTAATAATATTTAGAACACTTAATAACTGGCCAGATACTGTTACTCATGTCAAAAAGCTCTGAATGTAACCGTGTATGTGCAGGAATAAGAAATTATTTGTATTCATCATATTAATGTTGCTTCATAACAGCCCAGAAATGGTTGTTAGTATCATAGAACTGTTGCCAACACTTCATTGAAGGCCTGACATGGACACTAATGCCACTTTATATATCTAAAAAAGGTTAAGGTCAAACAGAAAATATGGTAAAATAGTGTTTAAAACACACAAAACGTTACTGTTGGCATTTGGCGCGACTGACAACACTTTATAACAGCTCACAAATTATTTCCAGTGTCATAATGTTGGTGCAAACACAACATAACAACCCAGAACTTATTTTATAATGTCATAAAGCTACTGTAAACACTTAAAAAAATATTTTATAATGTTATAAAGTTGTTGTAAATACTTCATAACAGACCAAGAATTATTTTATGCCATTAAGCTTTTGTAAACACTTCATAACTGATTAGAAAGTATTTCCAATGTCATATCGTTGTTGTAAACACCTCATTACAAGCCATAAATTCTATTCATTTTTAATGTCATTGAGGTGCTGTAAACAATTCATAACTGCCAATAAACTATTTCCAGTGTTATAACGTTCTTATAAACACTTCATACCCGCCTGTAAATATTTTTTTGTCATAAAGCTGTTGTAAACAGTTCATAACTGCCAAGAAATTATTTCCAATGTTACAACATTGTTGTAAACACCTCATATCAGCACATAGCCTACATTATTATTACTTTCAACACTTTATAACGAGCCTCAAATGTTTATTAAGGCCATATCTATCCCTGTTTCAGTCCGAACATCTCTTACGTTAATAAGCGGGTTCAGTGACTCACTCACCTCCTCGGCCTGCTTGCGGAGAGCCTTCTCCCGCTCGTACTGCGTGATGAGCTGCTCGTTGTCCTCCTTCAGCAGCTCCAGCTCCACCTCATGCTCTTGGTTCTCGGTGAGCACGGCGTCCAGGTTCTCTAGCACGTTCACCACCAGAGGCATGAGCTCCTTCACCACCTCCTCGTCGTAGCTGCGGATGAGGCGCTCGAACTCGCGGTAGATGCTGTTCGCCAGGCCCGAGACGCGCTCGGACATCACGGACACCGAGCCGTAGTCGTCCTGGTAGACGACCTCGTCCAGCTGGAGCTCCATCATCTCGGCTATCTGGTTTTGCACCAAAAAATCCTTTCAAAACGTGAGATGTAGTGTTTTATCTGGAGGTGCGCCCTCAGAGAGCTAGCCCACGGTCCTCTGAGTCATCCAGAGGGGGGTATTTTCTGGAACTGGGGGGCTTTTAGAGGGATGTCATCAGGTGGACGCGTGTCCACATTTTTCCATAGGTCTCCAAAAGCCTCTATCGGACCAATATCGCGTCCTTCTTGTCGTTTTTATCGTATTTTTCGTTATATGAGAAGAGCCGAGCTAAGCTAGCTTTTCGAGTCCCCCCTGCACTCCCTGCACCACAGCCACGGCCTCTCTCCCCTAACCCCACTGGCTAAGGCTGGTTAGGATCCGTGTCCTGGTAAAGTGGGCTCGGTACCGATGCTCCAGTCCCCTTTACGCGTTTGGAATCCATCACATCCCTTCCGGAAGATGCACCTGCTCCTCAAAAGCCGCAGCCCCGGAGCCCAGCCATGGCTGAGGAAAAAAAATCAATGGAGGAAAATAAATAAATAATAATAATAATTATATGGGAAATAAATAGCTTGCCTACGGATGGATCAGGCTGGCCTAGCTACCGCCATCGCCCTTCCATGTCCACGTCGTAGTCCTTCAGCCTAAAGCAGACTGGCAGATTTAGTTTTTTTGACATTTAGTGGATGTTAGAGGGAGGGGATCCGCTCGGCTGGGGTGGGAATCTCGCTCTCAGACTGTAGGGAGGCGTTTTTCCTTAACGCACCCGTTTTCAAATAAACACCACCTCCTGCACCAGGATTGGATATTGCTTGTGTTACTCTGATTGAAAAAGCCATTTCTATAACCATGTTGATGATGCAATATTTTATGTTTGTGCAACCACCTGAAATAACATTTTCAGGTATCAAAATCATGTCGTTGATGCAATATTGTATTCATGTCCAATCGCTTTCAAGATTCAAGATTCTTTATTCTTCACATGCATAGTCATGTGATGTACGACACACAGTGAAATGTATCCGCTCCTTTTGACTGTGCAAACATTATAATCAATAAGTACCTTAAAATTAAAAGCTGGAATTCTCTGAAACACACTAAAGTAGAAATGAGTGCAGTAGATATAATATAAATGTAAGTACAATTATAATCTTTGAACGCAGATCTGAAGATTTCTAAAACACCAATCTAAAAGTAAATAACTTAAACAAGGAGCACCACAAGTTTGAGATACATTATATAAGCTAATAAAAAATGTTATATTGGCACAATAACATATTTTTTTTTAGTTTAGGCTGACAGGTTACACCCCGCACACTCACGCTGGTTTGTCCTTCATTTCCTGAATATGAAATAATGGAAATTGAATGTCATTAAGTGTTAAATCTATCACTTATCTGCTGCTATTTTGTCACATTTATTTGGCATCAACACTAAGCCACTTTCATAAGTCATTATTTTGCACTCCTGATCTGCTGGTATAGTACACTGTCAGTGTTGCACTGTTTATTTGTTACTCGGAAGGTAATGTCATAATTAGACTAGTGTTGCACTATTGTTTTATTGTCTAACTTTTGTCCTGTTGACTTATTATATTTTATCATTTCTTTTTGCACTGAGCATGCTAGTGAAACAATAATCTTATCTGATCTTATCTTTATTGGGATTTAGCGAGAGTGAATTGCCAGCCAATCCCGAGTGAGGGGGTGTGGTTTGCTGAATACGGGTGGGAAACAAATGCCGCTGCGCGCAGGGGCGGAGTCACCTGACCGCTCGAAGGATGACGCCACGGCGTCTGCAGCAAGAGGGATCGTGCGGTGACGCCATCGCATTGTTCCTCCCACAACAGGACAGGCGTGGGGGAAGTTGGGGTGAGGGGCGATATCTGGAAGAAAATGTATCTGGAGTTTCCAGTTTTACAGGGCACAGTTGGGTACCACATGTTAATATTCAATATTCAGATTGACATACTCACATACACATACGGGGCGGTTGGTGGTCTGTTGGTTAGGGAGTTGGCCCGACAGTCAGAAGGTTGTGGGTTTGAACCCCAGGACTGCCAGTTGCACTACTAACACAAGGTACTCTCCCCACACAATGCAATAAACGTATCAAATCATTTAAGTAAAGAAAAAACTAAAGTAATAAATATACACAGAAAACGAAACTAATTGTACAAATACTAGTAACAGAAGTAAGATCTGTACAGTGTGCAAAATGTAAAAATAGGAATATCTGCTGGCTGACAAACTCAAATGAAGGATGACAGATGAGAGATAGAGAGGGAGGTGAAATACAGTGCAATAGAGAGGCAGAGATGGTACGTTGATCTGATACTGAGATGTCTCCAAACTAGGAGAGTCAGGAATCTACAGCACCAGAGTAAAAAGTCCTTTGGAGCACTGGAGAACCTCAAACTTCCCCAGCTGTCTCAGATGGTAGAGACACTGCCTTGCATCTTTGGACTGAGCCTGAATATGTTCCCTCCAGGTCAGATCCTTGGAGATGTGAACACTTAGAAATTTGAAGCTGCTCACCAATTCCACTGCAGTCCCGTTGCTGTTGGGGGGGGGGATGACTGCTGCTGTCTGCTACTAAAGTACTCTTTTGTTGTTAGAGGTGAGGCCCAACACTGTTGTCAGCAAACTCGACGATGGCGTTGGAGCTGTGTGTGGTCATGCAGTCATGGGTAATATGATTGTCATTAATGTCAGGTTTCATATTTGTGTTGATTTTAGTTTACTTACCATATATATGGTCCTATAGATCTTCCTTTTACAGCTTAAGGTGCCCGTGTTGTGAATCGGCTTCTATACACATTTCTGAAGCGCTAAAGTGAACCTGTGAACCAGTTACTCTTGTTCTATAAAAAATAACTCTTTGATGTCTTTTGGGACCCCTCTGAAGCTCAAAACTTTCTTACCAAGCCTAGAATGATTAGACCAATGCGTCTCACTTTTTTTTTTTTTACTTCTCTTGACAAATGGATATAGCAAGCACAGATGCAAAGCAAATAACTTTACATTGACAAGAGCATTCAAATGTGGGCATTGTAAACCAAGATAAAATAAAAATGGAAACCCAGGCAACTTGTCTTACAACTCCTGCTTGCGTTATGATTGGTTGCTTTGAAGCCTATTGAAGGTAGTAGGGAAATCAAGGTAACTATGTTTAAATATCTGTTATGGCCACACCCTAGTGACAGTTTTACCAGTTTTGGAATTACCAAACCATCTCAAGTGGTAGTTGAGAGTGTTTGTGTATTCTCTGCTGTTGAGGTTTGTTTTACATGTGAAATGCCATTTTATATTCTGACCCCATGACACTGTCCTCAAGTACTATTCATACTTTGATCGGTCAAAAAGGCAAAGATGACAGGCATTCATAACCAAGATAATTAGTTAAGCAGAAGAAAACACTGCAATTGTTTGTGTCACCAAAATAGAAGTTTATTGCAACCGATGTCTGTGACATTGTCTCGCAACAACACTGGCACTTTGGGCTGAGCGAACAGCACCACGTGCAAAAAAAACCCAAAAAAACCCACTGCCACAAACGTGCGACACACTAGGCCTCCCTACTGCTGTTTAACTTAAAATGACAGCTAAAGGAAGGAAAGTGAACACTAAACCTTTGGCATTCAATACAAAACAGATCTCCCAAAAGCATCTACTTGATTGCATGCATTTTCAGGTCACATTCATTGGAAAACACCTTTAGGCTTAATGATTAAACCAAAACATCACAAACACAAAAAAAAAAAAAAAAGAAAAAAAAAGAGAAAGATCGAAATCAGAGTCATGGTTTTTGACAAAAAAATAAAAAAAACCCTCATATGTCTGTTGCATCTTCAGTAAATGATTGATTACCCTGGACAATAAAAAAAAATCCAATATTCAATAAAGAACTGAAAACATGAGAAATTGCACTTATAGAAGTAAACAAAAAACACCTATTATTGAGTACTAGAAAATTATTTTTATTATTAGCCATGGTATTGGATTGCATAGAACAATTCAGGTTGAAAAAAGCTATAGTATAGCTTTACAGGAACTGCATGTAGGGTTTTACCGTGCTTCCGATACAATTGGCTGCATTAATTACAGTCCTGGGTATGTGTGCTTTGGTTTTGCCCAGTTATATCTGAGCCCATTTGTTTCAGTATTAAGTGTGGACACCTTTGCCTAAATCTCCCTGAACAGTGTGTGCTCTAAAGTATACATTTACATACAACAGTGACCTCATCACCAGGTCCTCCATTCTAGATCTCCCCGAGAACCCTGTGGCATTACAATCATTAAACAGAAAGGCAAAAATGGAGTGAGTCACAAGATCATACGTCTGATTCCAGTATGGCTGTGAGCCAAAAGAATGGTCATCAGGTTTCAGAGGTACGTTACAACAACCCCCCCCCAAAAGACCCTGTCCTGAGGACCTACAGCTGGCTTTACATTTCTTCAGCCCTAACACACTTAAGGCTATTTCACAAAGGGAGTGGGATAACCTAAGGTCATGTTGATGTTCTGTAAAGCTTATCTTAATTAACAGTATTGGATTTTTGGCTCAGGTAATCCACATATTTAGTGAAATATCTCCTTGACTTCTCATTATCTTGCAACCAAGCACTTTGTGAGTTCAGTCCAGTGTGCAAGAGTATTGAAATGGTCATAGGGAAAGCATTAGAACATGAGTGAGGTTTCCATAGTGACAGACGGTGGTTCCAGTTGAACATTACTTAGATATCATTCAGTTTTGTCAGGAGAGGATTGTATGCATACTGAAATTCAGAGAACATATTCACATAAAAACAGTAAAGCTGCAAGTTTGATTGAAGTGAAACAAACCGTTTGATTGATTGAGGTAGCAATCACTCAAACCGTCACATATACATATACACATATACATATACATATATATATATACATATATAAAAAGCAGAAAAAGTGTTTAGGAATGAATTAGAAAGTGCAAGAGCTAAGGAATGAAAAAGAGCGAGAGCGAGCAATGAAGAGACAGACCCCACTATAAGAAAGCATTAAAAAGACTGAACAAACCTGGAGCATAGGAGAGGGATGTTTAGTAGCAGTGTTAGTAAGAGAGACAAGAGTGAGGACAGTTGGGGAAAAATAAATGGCACTGGTCAGTAGAAGACCACACTGGACTTTCCACCAGGGGGGTTAAGCACTCTGTTGTGTGAGCGAGGACGCGGTCCGAGGCGTGGTTCATGGTCCTTTTCTGTTGGCTCAGCATCTGGAGTGGCTTTGGCTTTGGCTGCAGGAGCGGGTGCAGCAGCAGTTTCCTCTTTTGTGGGTGTGGCTTGAGGAGTGACCGGTTTCTCCTTCACTTCCTCAATCACTTTTCGCTGAGAGGCTGTGATGGATTGAAAGATTTAATAGTGCTTATCTTTTAAAAATGCTTTGACAGTCCTTCTTATGAAGGACAACAAATGTATTAAAACCAAAAAGACAACATAAATGTATCATTTTAAAATAAATTGTAACATTTTATGCTTAATTTTACTATGTGTTCCATCAACATCATCTGATCATTTTGACAGTAGTATGGATATTTAGATTTCTCTCATTTTTGTTATCCTGAAGACCAGTTTTGAGCCTTAAAGTAACTTTTTTCATCATATACATCAAGGTGTATGTTAATCACTGAGTCGAGTGTTTAAGTCATGAAATTCACATATTTTAATTATACTCTTGGCGGCTGTAATATAGCACTGTTTCGCGGCATGTGAAGAGCTCACAGCGAGAGCCAGTCGGGCTAATGTACAGCCAACAAAAAGTGGGAGTAGCTAACAGTTACAAATCCAGGTCCTAAAAGAGAGGTCCTTAATACTCTATATAACATACTACATATTACCTATACTTACTTTACAATGTATTAAAATATATTAAACATCCTCTTTTCACCATTTTATTTTAACTAATGTTTATCCGGATGAAATGACTTTTTGCATTTTAGCAACTTTTGCAACTAGCCTGTCTGTTGCAATTCATGGCTAAGTATGCTCGACATCACTCACATCGTTTAAAACAGTGGGTGCGGGAAACTTAATTTTCATTTGTCGAAAAAACACATGGCCTGTCTGTATATATTAATCCTTAATTTTTAACACTTTCTACATTCATCACTTGTGTTTTTTTGGGAGGTTTTTTTATTTTATTGTCTACTCTTTAGTGGGCTGAGGATTTTTCTTACCTGGTGGTTCAGGTACAACAGCTGAACCCAAACCTATATTATCCTGTAAAAGAGAGAAGGGATGATCAATTATCAAGTGACAAGCCAGAGCAAAATGCCTCCCGTTTACTGGGTTTACACTGGTGTCTTCAGCAGCAACCTGACAATGGTTTTGCTTTCAGCACATACAGTGTTATGAAAAGTAATTATCTGTTAAATGACCACCCGCCTACAAACAGCTGTTTCCATTTTTCAACAGAGACTAACCTTAGGTTTGTTTGGATGACTTGGTTTGACAGTTTGGTCCTCCACTGGTCCTCCAAAGATGTTGCTTGTCGCTCCACTTGGAGGTGTGGGCTTAGGCTGTGTGGTTGGAACCTGAGGTTCTGCAAAAATCCCACTGCTTTTGCCTCCTTTGAGAGAAAGAGATACATCAGCACATTTTATAGAAATCTCAAATAAGAAATGCTGTTAGGGGCATTGTTATGTTTAGATTTAAAAAATGGCTATGTCCAACATTCAAATAAAACATGACCAAAGTCATTGTTTAAAGTGTAGACTTGTTTCACATTTGTTATTAAAACATGACAGTCACAAAAAGGATTTGAAAGTGTCTAATAACAGCCTGTATAAGTGTGTCAGCAAGATGTTTGCACTCACTCCACTCCCTCATTCCCAAGGGTACACACTAATATCAGCATGGACGCCTCTGAACCATACCACAGACTGAGAACCAATCAAAGAATAGAGCCCACAGTGCTTGGAAGAGGACCACTTAAAGAAGAACTAAAATAATCTAAAATAAAACAGCACAGGCAACCTCTGATCAATATCTGCACCATTAGAAAGATTACAAAGTCTACTCTTTAACCAAAGTGCTGCAACAGTACTGGAGGTGCAAACAAAATAAAATACAAAAACAAACAAACAAACAAACAAAAAAACACTGTTATCCCTGTAACCTTTGACTTTAATTGACATGATTTCACCACACACACACCGACTGAGTGCTAGCTGGTTTAGAATGGAACACTGAGGGATCTACACTGGCGATCCACTGCTATAAGAGGGCGGGTGAAAACGTCAGACAAGAGGGTGGGAGATAAGAAAAGCATTATGTGTGAGAGAGGGAACAAGCCTCCTCATACAACGGTTACACATTGGTGACAATTTCCAACCAGAGAGTAAAAAAAAAAAAAAGGACAAACAAAACGAGAGAAAAAAAAAGAAAGAACAAGATTTAAAAATAAGTCTTTTGTCTGCTGAGAGCCAGCACACATTCTCACCTGGGGGATTGGAGCGTGCGGGACCTGCTTGAGTCTGCTCTGGGGGTGCGAAAACTGACGAGGCCATCTTATTGGCCCGTCTGGAAGGGCTAGAATCTTCCTCACAACCACCAAATATATTGCTACTGCCACCACCTGGAGGTCGCAAAACCCTGAGGACACACAATGCATGTTATAATCCAATCAACATGTTACACCATAGGTACAAACATTTGTATATGCTAGGTAACCCAAGGTTAATTAAACAAAGCTTTTAAAGGGGAGCTTATCGACCCGTTGACATACTCTGGGAAGATTTCTGTTCAGCCGAGTGAGAATTAGTGGTATCATCTACTGACGTTGGAAAATTAGCTCTGGTTTATAAACTACACTCCAACTCATCCCAAAGCTCCACACCCCAGTGTTAGAGAGTTCATACACTATGTGAACAAAAGTATTGGGACACCTGATCATTACAACAGAGACTTCAATGACACTGCATTAAAATAAAGATTTAAATATGGAGCAGGAGCCCCCACTTTGCAGCTATAATAGCTTTCACATTTAATGGAAGGCCTTCCACAAAATGAGTGATTCTGTAGGAATTTGTGCCCATTCATTCTGTAGAGAATTTATGAGGTCACTGACGAAAAGGCCTACCTCACAATCTCAATCCTAGTTCATCCCAAAGGTGAGGTCAGGGCTATGTGAGGGCCAGTCAAGTTCTTCCACGTCAAACTCATCCAATCATGTATTTATGGACCTTGCTTTGTGCACTGGGGCACAGTCACAGTCAAAATGTTCGTCCCCAAACTGTGTCCACAAAGATGGAATCACGGCATTGTCCAAAATGTCTTGGTATGCTGGAGCATTCAGATTGTCCTTCTCTAGAACTATGGGGCCTAGCCCAAACCCTGATAAACAGGCATGGCCTAATACTTTTGTTCATACAAGACTGCATGGATTTTCACAAATCGTGTCAAACGACAGGACAGAAGAGCCTCGTGGTAAAAGGCGCTAATAGCGCCTCCTGCAGACAAAGTTTTAAAGAAAGGAGACCGAGTCCGGCGTCCAGTCACCACATTTCACTGGTCAAATAACATGTTTCGGCATTTACATTTTGTGTAAATTTTACACGTAGCCTTTGTCTCCAGTCAGTGTTTGCAGGACAATTTAGGACAACAATGGGGGAGACAAGGATCACAACACCGTCCATCAGATGAGGACAAATTACTAAAATATTGTGCATACGCACACAACTACACACCCAATCAATACGTTTCATAAAAGTGAACACATGTGCATCTGTTTGCCCAAGATACAATCTGAGCGTAGTTGTTGGTAGAGTTATTGTTATTGTTATTTGGGGCTAACAGTTTAAGTTAGCCTCACGGCTACTAACATGGAGATGGAATGCAGACAATAAGATACAGTTAACTTGTAATGGTTATTTCACAACTCAGAGTTAGAATATGACTATCTTTTTAAACACACTTATTTTATAAACATTTGCCACTATGTAACTGTTCACAGAAGTTGCTTGATTTCGATTAGCTTTTAGCTCTAGCCGCCTGCTATTTTAGCCAAGTTCCTGTTTCGACTCTCCAAAACCTAACCCCGGACGAGCAAGTCATACCTCGAACTCGGCTTCGCACCTTCGTCGAGACCGTGAAACATGTTTGTCGAAGTCATCGTGTCCGAGGCTAGCGGAAAGTCTCCTCAGATAATCCGCAATGCTGTTAAGAAGTTGGTCACACTCGCACGGAGACGCGCACACACAAAAAACGTTCGAAAGCAGTGACCACGCCCAAAAGGCCGGGACACGTGTGTTCTACAGTCAAAATAGAATCCCAAAGTCAACGTCTGATTCGTTCAGATTCCCATCAATTACACTTCTGTACGTTCTCTATTGGACAAAATGAATAGCACGTCTAACTAAACTTTTCTTGTTGATTGGCTGAAAAGTTCCTTTCAAGAGCTCATCAGAAACTTTCCCTCTTCGTCACACACTCACACTGAAGTGTCTCTAGCTTGTGCTGCTTAACCATAGAAGTAATTTAACACAGAGGTAACACAGAGGTTCTATTCTAGTCTAGTCTAGGATGGTCTATTCTACTATATTTATTCAAACAATATTAAAGACTGGTTCGTGTGTTCACATCAATCACACCCCTGTAACTTCTCTATTGGACAAAGGACTTTTACGTCACCAATATTGTGTTTGCTGATTGCTTAAAACGATCGTTTCAAGAGCTCACCAGAATTTTTAGTTCTTTGTCAATGTCACTGAAAAAGCAGAAAGAAATGTCTCAACTGTAGACATTTCCTTCTATGATCAATCAGTCAAAATAAAATAAAATATTTAAATTGAAAATATAAATGTATATTTTATATGTACATACTGTTGTATATAAAATGTAAATTAGTTGGTAATTATTGTGTAATAGTATCTAATATTTATAATAAATCTTAAGTGAGCTGTTTCTTGTCCTCCTTACCCTTACCATATGCCTTTGATGTAAAACATTTTAGTTATTGACTAACTAAGAAAAATTCAAACTTCAATTTAAAAAACGTGAATAAAGCGCGATTTTGGATTGTGATTGGCCCACAGAAACAGTCCGGAATCAGAGTCTAAATTTTGATTGGACCAAAATCCTCTTTTGGTGTCGGATTGGGTGTCACATGCTAAACTGTAATTGGGCTAAATCACATCGTCGATGTCAGAATCCGAATTATGATTGGCTAAAACTGCTCGATGTTGTGTTGTGATTGGTTCGACCACGCCTCGGCGATTGCATACATCCAACGTGCTGCGGTGTGGCCAATCAGAAGGTTTGCTTTGAGCGGCAGTGGGCGTGGTCGTAGCACGAGGGAAAACAACACAGGAAGATTTTGACAGTGTCAGCAGTGCCGCTAATTGTTAGCTTCAGTCTTGGTCTAATGTGGAACAGTTTTCGGGTCGACTGAGCTGTTAAGACGCCTCAAAAGGTAAAGTAACCACATTTAAAAATAGACATGGTGTTGTAATACCCGTCGTTGTCGTGCTTTGATGTTGAATTTCCTCTCCGCTCTGAGTTTGATAGCCCGCTTGACGTAGCCACCTAGCATTGCAGCTAAGCTAGCAGCCAGCCGTTCTGTTTTGGTTTATGACTAATCATTTTAATCGCACTCTACTGAATGTTATCTCCACACATGTCGAATGTCGAATATCTCACTGATATTTGAACAAAAATACGGATGATTGGTTGAAAAAACAAGACATAACTCTAGCCACAGTGGCAGGAACGTCAAAAGCAAGTCAGATGCAACAAGAAGTTGCTGATGATTATTTGACTCGAGGAGTCAAAGGCCTGTAATTATAGTCTAATGGGAATTTAGCATTTATAATGTTTTTTCCAATAGCCAACACAACCACTAATTCACGCCATGCATCCGATCATCCATCTTATTTCAACATGCCATATTCAAACAGGCTTGAAAAAGTCCACATAATGACATGAAGAATGACCGTGATTAATTTGGTTTGGGTGCTTATCCTAAAAAGGATGGCATTGTCTTTGGTCATTGAGCTCAGCACCTGTCCTTGTCCGTAGTATTTTGGACAGCTGTGATCAGCCCAACTTAACTGATTCCCTAGCAAGACAGTAGCATGTTGAGACAGATTTATATTACACTACAGGTTGAGATCAGTACAGGCATTGCCCTGTTGAAAGTAGCTATCCTCTGCCTTTTTCTATGAATAACGTGATAAAACAAGTGTGTGCACTTTTTCTTAGTTAATCTTGTGTATAAATAGTGTAATTTTTTTGTGGAGATAAGAGATAGAGAGATAGGGGGAGATGGAGAGGAAGACACACTAGACTGGGCACAGTCAACCAACCTGCTAGCAAATTATAGAAAACAGTCTCAAACAAGAGAAAGATTATTCTAGGTCTGGGTAGGATTATTGATGGTCAGTGTCACAGAATAACCAATTTGGCTTCCGTTCTGTAAAATTTTAGCGTGCACATTGTGACCCACTCTTCTGAATAAGTGTCGTCCTATGACTCTCTTGTGTGTCGTTGCAGTGCTGATCTTCCTTTCACCATCGTTGTTGTGTAAGTTTGATTCGTGAGTAAAATGTGTAAATTTTATAATAAACATAATACACTATCAGTTAAAGTTATGATGACGTAGTTCAACAAAGTACAGACTTGGGAGTGTGAGGGAGTGACTGGCTGGGGATTTGTGTTGGCTTAAAACGTGGTCTTTTTTTTTTTAAATCTGTCGATCGGTTAGTCGCCGCGGTCGCTTATTTTTGTTTTTTAAATCGTAAACGTGTTGTGGTGTGAATGCTGGAAGTAAATGATTCGTGAGTTGGACGTGCTGCCGTTTCTGCAAGTCGAACTGAATAGTCGAGCTGCAGCTTCAGTCAGTGTTGGAGCAGCGGTAGCAGCAGCAAGGAGAAGGACGAGCCGAGGCAGACTGACTCTCTCTTCTCTCTCGGGCTTTGAATATGTTTAAATCGGTCGAGAGCTGGTCTTTAAAATCCTCGGACTCATGGTGAAGAGAAAGAAGGCAGCGTTCGCCCCCGAAGAGCTTGAAAACAGGTAACGGATCACTTTTATTTGGGAAGGGAAAGAAATAAACAGTAGAGGTCGAATGCGTGAGAGCTCGCTCTCGTTGTCGTCGTTTGTGCTGGGGCGCTAAAAGTGCCATCGATGTCGACTGAAAAACAAAGCGAAAACTCCCAACTCGAGTTGGGCCAGAGTCGGGCGAGGATGGGGAGCGGAATCGAGGCGAAATATCACAGTTTTTGAGCAGGTCGTGGGGGGTATTTTGGGTATTTTTTATGTTTTTCTGACGCGTTTTCGTCGGGACATTGGTGAGGGGATTTGAAACAAACAGCGGCGGCCATGTTGAGTTTGAGTGAACGAACGTCGCCTCTCTAAGTTTACTCTCGTTTTGTTTTTTGAACATTACGGACGCCAAAAGCTGACCAAAAACCCGCTCTATTTGTGTCCCTGCAGGATGACAGTGGGCCATGGGGCTGCCTCGGCAGCCGACGGAGCGAGCAAAGCGGCCCGTAAGCTGGAGGGCGGCGAGGACGAGGAGAGCTCCGCCGAGCAGCCGAGCACAAAGAGGGACGGAGAGGAGGAGGAGGACTCGCTCCTACCGTCCGCAGCCGTCCGACCCGTCTCGGCTCCCTCTCTTTCCTCCACGTCCCCGAACCCGAGCCTTGGCTCGCCCCCGCACGGACAGGACCAGCACCATTTTCTCCGCTCCAGCGTGCGACCTCCAAGCAAGAGGATCCGGAAAGAGCTCGCCGCCCCGACCGTGAACGGTCACAGCGCGGCCAGAGCCAAAGGTAAGTCCCTCTCTCATCTGGAGCAGGAAAACTTCACGTCAGATTCATATGTGGAAGGGATTTGAAGCAGCTGGAAGTGCCCCTTGGATAGGTTCGAATTCCAAGGCTGTTAGTGGCACCACTGAGGTACCCTTGAGCAAGGTAACGGCCAAAACTCCCTGCTGCCCAGGCTCCGCATCACTGGGTGCCCACTGTTTGTTCACACAATTTATGGTGTGTTCACATATGTTTAACGTACACTTTACACTTTGGGTGCGTATCCTGCGAAACCCAGGTCACTAACACCACTGAAGTATCCTCAAGCAAGGTACCGTCCCCACACACTGCTCCCTGGAGCTGCATAGCTGGCTGCCCACTGCTTTACTTGGTGAAGGGGTTTAAAAGAATTTCCCTTATGTGCTGTGCTCTGTCCGCTTGTGATGATAAGGGACATTAATGGTACTGAGAAAAGCAGCGTTACTGATTGGATTTTGTTGAATATCAGTTGATGGGGAAGTGAAGAGCCTGAGATGCAAAACAAGAGGGATGCTGTTGCTTGTCAGCAGCACGCTGAGCCTCTTTAGTGAAGTGGAGGGGGCACAGTGTTAAGCAGTTGATACTTCATTGGTGTCACGGTGGTGTAGTTTAATTCACAAACAAGGCATCAGTAAAATTGAGCTGAATCAGTGTTTGCTGTTCTGATCAACAGGAATTAAACAGTGTGGTCTTGCAGGGATGCTGATTTGCACATTACAGTATGGTTTGGAATGGTGTTTAAATGCAAAATTTACATTCAAAAGCAAAAAAATGGGTTGTGTGTCCTTAGTGGTAGTCTTAGGAGTTTTTCTAGTACTTGGTGCATGTTATATGGTTGTACAGTCGTGTGAGTGTGACAGAAGAGACAGAGTTGGAGATAGAGGGGGGGTTTGGTGGTGTTGGCATCTTTTTCTTCACCACGTGTTGTTTTTGGATCAGTATGCTGAGCAGCAGGTCAGCAAGGTTTGGAACGCATCCGAATGACTGTGCACACACTTCCTAACGGCACACTAAAAAAAACCCTAATTATTCACAAACAAGCTGTCTCATTTTACATTCTGTGATAAATGGGATGCAGTGTGCATTCTTGTATTTTAGTGCCAATAGGGATCAGTGTTTTCAGAGAAGTGCAGGGATTATCCAGATTTATCCTACCATAGGTGTATAGTAGAACTTTTGTGATACACGTGGTGGTTTGGTGCTAGATTTTGTTAAAAGCGTACATGATATTGAAAGTTATGTTGTGTTTCTGTATTGTTTTATCTGTAATGTTTTTGCATGAGATGCTGAGAAATATTGGTATGTATGTGCACTCTCAAACTGTTTTCAGTTATATTAATCTGAACAAGCAGAATGGTATGTTTATTCGTTGCGTTTGTGGCTTATCTTCCTCCTTCTCTTATTTTTAGTCAGGTTCTATCTGTAGCAGGTGTAAATATTCACCCATTTCAGTTATTTTGGGATATGCAGTAATGTTTCTCCTGAGATGTGTACTTATATTTTAATGGCGTACTTACATTTTAATGGTGCAAAACCTGATTTCTAGGTTTCTGGGTTGCTCATCCTAAACCCCATCTCTCCCTTTTGTTTTAGGAGGCGAGTCAGTCTCTGCTGTATCTACAACAAGCAGTGCTGGCACTGGTGGAGGGTCTGGAGCTGGAGGGACCTCTCGGGCAACTCCTAGAAACCAGGGGCCGGTGGAGAAAGATGATGGGGGAAACCAAAAACGTGCACGGAGACAGTGGGAGTCCTGGAGTACCGAGGACAAAAACAGTTTTTTTGAAGGACTTTATGAGGTAGTCTTGGTTGTGCTTGGATATTTGTGAAGGTCTTTTAAACCTCAGGAATTTTTGTCCCGTCTGCCTTGAATTACCACATATGATCCACATTACTAAAAATGCTGTATGTGAAGTGACTTGCCAGTCTGCCCGGCAGTTTAAAAAAAATCTGCATCGATATTGGTATTTCTCATCTTGCTCAAGATCACAAATGTAGAGAAGTTAATTAAATGCGTGTTAACATTCTTGTCATCCAGAGTACAATAAGATGTCTTTAAATATTGAAACATTAGTCAAATCTATGCATTTGACTAGTTTTGCAGATTTATCCACCCAACAGGTGGTTCTGACCCTATTTCGAAAGATGGGAAATGAATATTAGCATTATTAGATGGAATGAGGGATGCTAGTATGCACACAATACAATTTCATATGACTATGAAAGTTGGTGAAAATAACATTGCATCACAATTTTCCAGTATTTTGAGTGAATAAACATGGACCACTTTCTCTTTTTGTCCTCTCTCTGGCTTACTCAGCATGGAAAAGATTTTGAGGCCATTCAGAATAACATTGCTCTGAAGTATAGGAAGAAAGGCAAGCCTGCCAGCATGGTGAAAAACAAAGAGCAGGTTCGCCACTTCTATTACAGGACCTGGCACAAGATCTCCAAACACATTGATTTTAATAACGGTAAGACAGGCTTATGCCACTTTGGTTTTCATGGATGTGGATGTGATGCTTTTAATTGTGTACTTTCTTTAATGTTTTACTAAATAGGTGTGTTCTGGGGAAGATGGTTCGTGGTCATGTCATTTTCTCTTTTTCTGTTTACTCAGCATATTCTCGTGTACTGAAGAAGTCGTCCCAGGAGCTTTATGGCCTCATATGCTATGCTGAGCTCAGGAAGAAGATTGGAGGCTGTAAGTAGCGACTGTATTGTTGTGTCAAGGGGGAGGTGACTATATAAAGGTTGTGGCTACTGGGGTACTGATACCTGATCCTAGAGTAACTATACACACTTTATCTAACCAAACTACTTGATAGGTGTCTAAAATCTTGATATTTACACTTTTCTATTTTAAGTATTGTATTTTGGTAAAGGCCATGCTCTAATCTTGAACAAATACCTTTTACTGGTCAGAATTTATGACATCAGAAGAATGTAATATTGCATTGTTGTTTTGTGTGGTTTCATTAACTTCACTGGGAAATAAAACTAAATTTTAAATTAAAATATTTAAATGAAAATCAAGCAACCAAACTAACTGAAAAGCCAAAACTAAGAAAATGTTCCTCTACATTTCTATAAAGGTCTGTTTTATCCTGAGAGAGCAATACACAATTTAAGAAATTCGAACCTTTTTACCGCCCCATGGACATTTCATTATTACTCAAACATATGTCATTGTATCAGAGCTGCTGATGCAGGTGACTTACTTTCTTTCTAGGTTCCGCCATATCATTCCTTTCATATAGTCACTGATTATTTATTTGAATTTGTTTATGATGCTAATGTTCTAGAGGTGAAATGTTTCTGAGCAAATAAACGAAATGACTGGCATCTCACTAAAAATGTTGTTGTTACTGGCACCGTATGTAAGTGCCAGGATTTTCGCCAATGCAATACAGTAAGGGTGCAACGTCTTCAATTTAGTCTCTCTCTCTCTCAGTGATGGATGACAAGAATGTTGCCAAACTAAATGAGCTGATACAACAGGGGTAAGTGTATATACCTGTGTATGAGCGAGACTGGTGCTATTATTCAGAAATGTAGAATGCGCAGTTGGGTTGTGTTGCATCTGGATGAACCCATCACTTCAATGTGTGTTTGTGGTTTTAGGGCCACCACGGTTCGATCTAAAGGCAGGAACCTGAGGATCAAAGCCCCCATGTGTCGTGCACTGAAGAAACTTTGTGATCCAGATGGTGGGTGTGTGTATTTGAGTGTGTGCACGTGTATGAGAAATGGAAGTTTGTTTGTGTGTGTGTGTGTGTATATGTTTACGTGTTTAGGTGAGAAGCGCTAGCAAGGTGGGAGTATCTGAGAGACAGTCCTGGAATGAAGGTCTAAAGAAATGGAAAGTAGGTCTAGTACTGGATAGGGACATAACTGTGGCACCCCTCCAGTGTGTAGGTAGGGTGAACACTGTTTCTATGGTTACAGGCTGTGTGGCTGACAGGAAAGTAGGAGGAGAACAGAGGCTATGGGCAAAATAGAGGAAAAGCGAGTTTAATAGTCTCTCTTTTAAATGTTTGTCCCTCTCTTTTTCATGTTGTGCTTGTTGTGCCCTTCTATTCTCAGGAGTGAGTGATGAGGAGGACCAAAAGCCAGTTCGGTTACCTTTAAAGGTTGCTGTGGAGCTGCAGCCACGTAGTAACCATTCTTGGACTAAGGTTCAGAGTCTGGCACATAATCCTCGCCTCAGGTTAGTCTCTCATATCTGCATCATGCCACAAGACTTCAGATGTCATTAGGCATGCAAGTGATGTAAAGCTAACATACCAGTTTCTGTTATTGTCTTTTTCTGTCTCATTGCATTGTTTGTATTGTTTATGTTTAATATGTTTGTTTTAGGATGGTAGTCGAGTTGCATAGGAAGGTGTCAAGTCTCATTGAGTTCCTGAAACAAAAATGGGCCTTTCAGGATCAGCGAATTGTATCCTTTTTTACACAGATCTGTTCCATGTCTCACTAAGGGGAAAAACCTTATTGAGCAGTGTCCTTTAAAATCTTTGTGACAGCTCGTGTTTTGTGTGCATGTTATTGGATTTTACCATTTCCTTCATTGTCAGCTGTAATTTACACATCTCAAATTGTCATCGATTTCTTGTGATTTCTACCCTTAACCATAATCTGTTCAGCTTAAGAGCCTGGCAGAGCACGAGGCCTTAGATGGGGTAGCCCCACTGGGTGAGTCTGAGGATCTATACCTGTACCCAGCAGAAAGCAGCACCATCATCGCATTGCCAGGTGTTGCTCGTGTTGTACACTCCAAGGCCTCCTGCACAGTGCACTGGCAAGAGAGTGGACGTGGCCGTCCAGGTGTGAGAGACCTACCAGCGGCTCATATCTTGGGCATTCAGCCTGTTCGAGGAACAGGGAAACAAAGCAAAGGTGGCTCGGGGGGCGGAGACTCAAAAAGAGTTGATGGACAAGCTCCTGAGGGTTCTGACAATATCGTCTCAACTCCTGGAGCAGAGAGCAGTACAAATCGCACCCAAAATACGAACACATCTACTCCTGTCACTCCACCTGCATCGTCATCCCCTTGTATAGGACTGGAAGGCAGTGGGGTGCCAAGTATTGACACAGCGGGGAGATCTGAAACACAGACATTATCTGGTGGAAAGGCTAAAGAAACTGTCATTCAAGGAGATTCTGTCCTAACAGACAGTAAAGAAGAGCCTGGACCAGGCAGTGGAGTCATGGCAGATGTAGCCCCACCTCCTCCAGAGCCCATGGGACGTGTTGAGGAGACAGTTGGGACTGGACGGACCCCACAGCAGATTCGGGAGGAGGGCTGGAGCTTGCAGGGCTCTGAGAATGTAACACTGGCTGAACTCTACCTCATGTTGGGCAAGCCTGGCAAACTGCAGTTGGAATATGAGTGGCAGCCCAAGCCCCGCCCTTCAGCCATACCCACTACTCAGCGTGTGCTTCGCTGTCTTCTCAGGCTTGTCACATCAGAGGTCAATCCCAAACCTGTGAGTTGCTTTGCATTCCTGAACCTCACAAAGAGTAACGACTGTTAATTATAGTTTTTTTTTAAATACATACAAGTTAATTTATCACCCAACCCAACCCTATTTGTTTTTCCTTGATCTCTTATTTACCTCTGTACCTATTCTCTCACCCTCTCAGACCCCAGATATGTGTTCAGTCGGCACATCACCAGTGAAGCCGGGGCAAGAGGAGCAGTCTCTGACACCCCCAGGCAAACCCATACCTCGCAGCCCCAGCTGCGGCCGACAGCAACATACAGCACGCTCCAAAATGCTTCCTAATGCAGCTAGCATAGGTATGCCATGCACCTACTTACAATTTTAGCCCACAAAATGTAAATCTAAGGGGATTGTAGGATCCACATAAAGTAAATTTGGTTTTCTCTGCAGGTGGACGAAATCTACCACGTTCCCTGTTGGTTTCCGGAGGTGATGGTGATGGAGGCGTGTTTGCCGTTCCTACAACTTTGCCACCCAACAGCTCCCGGCACTCACGGATGTTTTCTCCCAATAAGGAGGCAGAGCTTGCCTTTCGCCAGCAGCTGGACTCAATCAGTGTAAGTGGGTGCCTGATTTAGGGTGAACTCACAATAGACACGGTTGCCGTGAACCAGGCCCGAGTACGATTGTCCCCCCTCCCCACTCCCCTCTGGCCTGCACTCACATAGGATTTCAGCATTCGTGCCGGAGCACGCTTACGTCATTATGGTGCGACGGTTTCAGGATAAACAGGAAGAACGGCGCTCTCTCGCTGAACGCAGTGGAGTCCATCGCTCTGTTCACTTTTTGATTTTAATTTTGAGTCGTTTGGTCCACGGTGGTCCACAGCCCTCTCACAGCCTGTTGCTAAACAGGTCTGTTGCTTTTGTGGCACGAAAAATGCTCCAGCACGGTTAGCGCTCTCACTACATGCAAACTGCACCCGAGTCCAACTGAATCGTGCTCTGGCACACCTCTTCCAAGCTGGCCAGGGACGGCTAAACGAACCGGGCATGGTTCAGAGCACTCGCACTAGTCAAACGAACCGCGCTTTGGTGGTCAAACGCACTCTGGCACGATTCAAACTGCCCAGTGTGAGTTCCACCCTTAGAATTCAGGCCAGTCAAATTTTGTAGTACTGGCTTAATTCAACCACTCGATTGAATAGTGCCAATTTATTGGTATAAAATTCACATTTAAAAAACTGTCACATTCTGAAGTGAAGGGTGATGTTAGGTTAATGACACATGATTACTGGAAAACCTAGGATACACTACAATGCACATTTCTAACAGATTGTGTGAAGACTTCAGATTATAACTTTTTTGGCTGAAATATTGGAGATTAATTAAAACAAAACTCGCAGAACGCCACCCTCTCTAGGGGATGCAGATCGCAAAACAGACATGAAGTACAGTAATCCCCTGACATTTGCAGGGGTTGCTTTGCGACAGCACCTGCAAATAGTGAAAAAACACAAATTTGTGATGTGGTAAAGACAATGCCTAAAATGCATATTTTTATGGTGTAAACCCTTAAATATGCCCCCAAATATGCTCCCAAAACACTTTTTCATTTTAAATTCAGCTTTTTGCCCTTAAATAATGCAAAGGTAAACCTGTATCCGCACTGTACAGTGTACACTGAACTGTGAACAATTATTCGTTTGGTTCTAAGAAAAAAATCTGCAAATTATGAATAAGCCGGTTACTGTATAGCAACTTACTGCTGCACCTCTTTGACTGCTGTTTGTGCTGACCCAGTAAGAAATAAAACATTGGGCAAGGTCACAAAAGTAGAACATGTTTGGTACTTTTTAGAAGTTGCCTTATGCTGTTTGATGGGGCCTTAAACTTAAACGATTAAAAGGCCATGGAACAGATGTAAATGTCTTTTTACAATTTTCTTTATTTACTTGCCATAGTTACCCTTTTTGTTTTCATAGTTTGCTTTGGCTGTTGGAATTTCAATCAGATGCTTCCACTGTTTTAAAGTAGGATGCGCCTCACACAATACTTAAGTTTTCTTAGAGCCCAATATCTGTAGACTAAATCCCACCACCACATACTCTAGCTTATTTAAGGGTCACAGCTGAAATCAGGGTAAAAACTGCTTAGTCTAATTCAATCTTAAGTGAATTTGGAAAAGTCCTGGAATTACTTATTCTTTATAGTGGAATTGCTTATACTTTATAGTTCTTGGTATTGGCTGCATACCCTAAAACAAGAATATAAATCGGTCATTAATTTGAGTCTTTTTGACTCCTCAGTCAGATATTTTCCAACTCCGACCGAGACGACCAGGCAGAGCACGTCCACTGAGGAAGCCACTTGTTGTGCAGGTGAGACGAGGACAATATATTTAAAGATTTTAAGAGTGACTGGGGAAAGACGGCTAGACCTGAGTAGAATTTGAAAAGATTTTTTTCTTCTTGATACAAGATTTTCAGTCTTGATAAATGATGAGATCTAAGTCTTCACTTGTAGCCAACAGACATTAAAAGAATCTCTTTTGTTTTTGTCCTGCAGAGAACTTTGCTGCCTCGAACAACAGGAGACACTTCTCAGCATGTGTGCTCTTTCTCCATTCTCTCCAATTCCTCAGCTACCGGTAACGTACATGTACACTTTCTGGCAGTTGCTTGACTTGCTGTCAGTGTATCAAGCAGAAATACATTTAAAATTCAGTTGTTCAGTATCATTGTTTTTTGGGGGTTTTTTCCAAACTTCCTTTCCATCTTTTTCCCTTAGGCACTGGTTCTTTTCGGCCAATCCAAACCCGAACACCGGCACGTCCTCTTCCCCTCAAAGCTACGTCCACTACAATAAATCCCACTTCTACTCAGCTCTCTAGTAAGACTGCTGTCAAATCAGTTGCCCCAGACCATTGTACTGGTTAAAATCTACTTGCTTCTGCTGTATCTGTTATTTTTCACTGAAAAGTAAAAAATTTGTCTTTGTATACTTCAGGTGCAATTGACCTGGCTGCAAAATCTGCAGGCATTATCCCAGGAAGCCCCTGTCGAGAGTTGGAAGGCCCTGCTCCAGAGTCTAGCCTCATGGGGGCTGATGACACACCACCACCTGTGCCTGCTGCACCGGAACCTGAGCTGCTCCAGCAGGAGCAAGAGGTATCTGAGGGAGAAATTACATTTTATAAAAAAATATATATTTTTTTGAAGATTTTTGTTCTGACAATTTGTATCCAGGATGTGTGTGTGTGAACAATAATGAGCATTCTGTCTGTCTTGTTTTTCTTCCTGCTTTATTAGGCTTCCTTGCAAAACGGTGTTTCTCCACCATCTCCAGAAGGAGGTGACTCCCTTTTGGCACCTCCCAGTGTAGCTTCCTTACTGGACATTTCTTTACCTGGTCCTCCAGATGAATCGCTCCCCTCTGGAGAGCCTCATACTCATATCAGTGACACCATTATTGAGCTTGCCATCAATTCTGCTCACTATGGTAGGTGTGAGGAAATGTTTTAAAGCAGAGATATTCAAATCTAGAGCTAAAATCCTAAGACCAGTTTTTGATCAGGATCTGTCTTTCATTCCCACTAGAAAATATGTTTACACATAATTCTTGTCTGAGAAACCTACGGTTTTGTAATAAGTAAGTCAGTAGTAGTTTGTTACTTCATGTTTAAGTAGAGAGAAGAAACTGTCACAGAGAAAAACAATTACAGCTCCTGAAACCTGACTAGCTTGTTTTTTTTCATATCTCTTATTTTTCTTTGTGATGTGATTCAGTTGTCATTATCCAGCTTTTCATGTTAATATTTGTTTCATTCCCCTATTCTTAGGAGATGGTTCATCTCTTTCTCCTCCAAAACTAAATGGAAGTGACCGGTCTAAGCTCCTCCCGTCACCCAGTGACAGCCCTGCCCATAGTTGGATGCCATCTCCTACACATGACCCCCAGTGGTACCCCAGTGATTCCAGTGACTCAACTTTGGGATGCCTTCTCTGTGGGTACCATTTTTTCACGTGGCAAGATTTCTTTTTTTAAGACTTAAACCTGAGGCATGCATGACCATTAGAAAGACCAAGAAGAAGTTGTTTGTCTAGCTCTATTCCCTCATTTTTTTTTGTGCAAGTTCACAATAGACTATTGAAATGCCATAGTGGTAGAAAGCCATTTGAAGGTATTTATCAATGACCTGGTTCTTCTCTCAAGTGTTCTTTAGCAGTTCCTTATATTTGAATATTTCAGAATGTCTAGTTTGGTAATATCTGGGTGTATATCTGGCTTCAGAGGCAAGTGTGTTAATTGTAAGAAGCCTTTGTAGGAGGGAGCCCTGAACAGCACAAATGAATCGCATGATGAGAACGGAAGCCCAAAAATTGTACGACAACTCATGAACTTATCAGTCTTCTGTCTGTTTTTCCTCACTACAGCAAGCCTGGTGTCTCCTGATAAAACTCGTAGGACTGTCCTCCCCCCTGTAGGGCCCTCCAGTGGTACAGCTTTGCTTGGTCCCAGCCTCCTGGACAGCAACTCTCATGATTCATTTCAGGCTCGGGGCCTGTCTGATGTAGTAGAGGTGAGAATCTGCCTCGGCTGTGTTTCAAAATAGACTTCCTTACATAGTGATTATTAAATGTGAGTAGTATGTTGGATCCAGTGCAGTCCAGTCAAGACCGTATGTATTTGGCAAATTATATGGGTTTTTATTTATTGAACAATTGACTATAAGGGTACCTTTTAAGATTGGTATAAGGTAACTTTAAGTCAAAGCCCAGTTAAGCTTTCCATAATGCAGTGTTTTTCTGTGGGGTGCTCATGGAGCAAGAGATTTGTCTTGACCTATTTAAATCCTAAAAGTTTAGGAAGGATATGTTACATGCAACATATTAAACAATTTAGCCAAAAACAACAGAGAAACCTGGTCACATACAGAAACTGACATTTGAACCTAATCTCAGTGGAAACGTTAAGCTGTAGTTCTTGTACCTGCTTATAATTATTTTCATTTGTTTTTCCAGCAGATGGATACTCAGCTTGCCTGCATGATGAGTGAGAGCAGTGTTGACTACATTGCCCGCTTCAATGATCTTGCCCAGGAATTATCTGTCTCAGAGCCTAGTCTGCCTCCTCCAGGAGTCTGAGATGAAGAGAGTGAAAGGTTCTGTCTCAGCCCTACACTTCCCACATCTAAGGATTTGATGTGCATGGACAGAACTCCAGAAACACAAATGTGAGACAGTGCCGTAGAAAAAATTCCAGTTCCTTTGTGTGTGTTTTTCAGCTTGTTAAAAGTGCAATAAAGACAGCCATGATCCTCAAGAGCTTTTAGGATCAAATATGTGCGCGCCCGTCCTTTTGTGGCGGCTCATCTCAAAAGCCACACTCTGGACACTTTTTTTCAAAAATTGTTTACAAAGTAACCTCGTGTACAGAAAATGAAGATCTGCAATATCTGAACAAATATTTCCTTCGGTAGATCTGTTTCCTTTCTCCTCTGTCTGTCTATTGTCTGATTGATTGTGTCTGCGCGTGTGTGAGGAACATGCATGAGCCAAGGATGCTTTTCTGTGTTTGTCTTGGTGATTGTTTCTTTGTCGACAATACAGATCTGTCCTTTATTATCCTACGCAAAATCCTGAAAAAGCCATAAGTGTGCATGTGTATATGTATGTGTGTACATACAATGCACATCCTCCATGTACTGTTTCTTTTTTTTTTATTATTTTTATTTTTCTTAATTCTGGCTTCACTGATTGGTTTTATATAACCTTGATTATCTGAAGACACATTGCTAGAAGGATTTTTCTTACAGGAAAAGCAAAATTAATTGGGAATTTTATCAACACTAAAATACAACTTGCCAGTTGTATTTAGAAATAACTCAAATAAAATACTGAGATTCCTTATAGTTATAAAATAACTGAATGTCTACCGGTTTGGTTAGTACTCACAACACTAAGTTGTTATTGTGTGTTTAGGAAGCCAATAATTGGATGTTATAATGGCCATTGGCTCCCTATCTTTTGGACCCCATTTCTGTATGTCTCTGAAGAAATGAATGTGTAATATTTGTTTCTGATGTAAATAGATCATAACAGACTCCAGTATTCATTGAGCTTTTTTATAACATACTGTAAATTATTTGGATTATTTATTAATTTACACGTTGCAACAATTATTTTTTTTACTTATAAGGCATCTCCTTTCTGCTGTTTTAAAGATTATTGTGTTTGTAAGAAAGGGTTTTACTCCACCATGTAAAAAAAATAGTTCCAAGCCTGGTTCTCTGTGTTCTTTAGTGTGTGTTTGTTGTTTTTTTGACAGATGGGAATTACACTCTGCCTGTTTGGTTTCAGTCTTATTTTAATTCTTGTTATTATTATTATTACTCCTGCTAGTATTACTATTGTTCTTATTGTTAGGGTTCTAAGCACTGATAGTGTTGGACGTGTGTTTGAATAATTATAACAGTAGTAAGAGGATGAGCATACTTCTAGTTCATAAAATTCCACAGCAGTTCCCAAAGACCTCCTAAACTACCAAGTTTTTACTAATCGGAGACATAAAGGCACGATAACTGGTCAGTGTTTGCATATTGGTCTACAGTTGCGGAATTGGGGTGTGGCATTAAAATTCTTTTTAATTCAGGTTGCTTACCTACCCCAAGTGATAAAATTTTAAACTTTTCAAGTGTGCCTATGATTTTTATTTATTCATTTTCAGAAGATTACATATAATATATTTCAGAAGATTGCAATAAGAGTCCTGAAAGACTTATTTATATCTCCTCCTTTAGACAAGCCACATGGTCTATGCCTCCCCAAATACAAGTGTGAGACTGCTCTGAATGAACACACAGATCTGAAATGTGTCTACCGGTGTGATAACGCATATATATATATATATATATGTGTGTGTGTGTGTGTGTGATTAAGACTTCCACAGTGCTTTACACTATATGGACAAAAGTATTGGAATGCCTGACCATTACATCATCATTACATTTAATATTGTCCCCTCTTTGCAGCTTCTACTATTCTTGAAAGACTTTACACAAGATTTTGGCATTTTTGTGGGAATTTCTGCCCATTCATTCTGTAGAGCATTTATGATTTGAGGCACTGATGTTGGACGAGAAGGCCTGACTCACCATCTTGGAAGAAAGAACTTGATGGGCCTGCACAAGAGTCCTGATCTTAATCTCACGTCTCTATAGACCTTGCACATTCATGCTGGAATAGAAAAGGGCTTTCCCTGAACTAAGACCCCAAAGACGCATGGTATATCCTTGGTATACTGAAATATTAATATTGGCCTTCGCTGGAAGTAAGGGGTCTATCCCTAATCCTTAAAAAGAGGTGTGTCTAAATACTTTTGTACATATAGTGTAGCTTCACTGATACAGCAGGTGTTGTTACATAGTACGTGCTAATTGGATGCGTGAATCCACAGAAGAGGGCGCTATGATGCACGTTTCGTGTTTTGGTCTGTTTTACACGATCCTCCTCAAACCTGACGGTCATGTCTGCAACACGGCTCTTGCTCACAGCAGATAAAACATGCTTAGACAGGCTTTATTTAATTTAGCACATAATTGCTGCTTTGGGCCTGTACCTCTTTCTTTCATTAGTAATAGTAATGGTAGTAGGAGTATCTATTATGTAGTATAAGCAGTATAATGTACTATTATTATTAGTAGTAGTAGTAGTAGTAGTATCAGTCTCGTTATGTAGTATAATCTGCTGTTTTTATTGTTACTAATATAAGGAGCAGTATCAGTCTCATTATGATGCGTAGTATAATTCTTTATTATTAGTAGTAGGAGCAATAACAGTAGTAGTAGTATCAGTCTCACAATTAGTGTGAACTCTATTATTAGAAGTAGTACTAGTAGCAGGATCAGTAGTATCAGTCTTATTACTAGTACGTGTACCATAATTATTACTAGTAGTAGCAGTGGTAACAGTAGTATCAGTATTATTATTGGTATGTGTAATAAATTCTGTTATTGTTATTATAAGTAGAAGTAGTAGCTGCAGTAGTATCAGTATCAGAATGAATGGTATAAAATTGTTTCTGTGTCATGCAGTGGCCCCGCCCATCCTTGCTCTGATTGGTTTACAGATGCCATGCGCGTGTGTGTCATTTCCCATGTGTGCGCACACACGGCTTCTGGCTGCTGGCTTGCTGTAAGTAGTATTTCCGTATTTTAGTTCTAGAGGTGCTCGCAAATCAAATCAACTATTGTGGAAACGCTCTGCCGTTTGAAACGCCAACATATAACCGTGTGCAGAAAGATTAAACAGCGAGCGGTTTGTTGTCTGGGTTGTGTAGCTGATGGTGGAGGAGGTTGAGGTTCTAACAGTACCCTCTTTTCAGGGGTACAACTGTCGAACACGGTGAACGCTGGCTTTCTATAAAGACTGGGGCAGGGGTTACTTAGGTTATGGGGGGTTACTATGGTTCCGAAGGTGGGCCTGTGGTTATTATGGTTCTGAAGGTGGGCCTGCGGTTACCATGGTTATGTATGAGCACCCGGTCCCTATAGTTTATTGGCGCTCACCTTTTGAGCCTCAGACGCAGGTGACATTACCTATTGGTCACACGAGCACAGGAGCCTCGTAGCTCCAGTGCAAAACTATAGAAGCTTCATACACCATGTTTGAGCTGATCGACTACATTCAGAGTGGCAGGGGATGAGGTGTGTAAATTATATTTTAGATGAACTACTCCTTTACCTCCCACTTGTTTCCTGACACTGAGCCACAGACGTACACTGCATGGACAAAAGTATTGGGACCCTTGATTATTACACCAACAGAAACCCATTTGCATCTACACTCACCTAAAGGATTATTAGGAACACCATACTAATACGGTGTTTGACCCCCTTTCGCCTTTAGAACTGCCTTAATTCTACGTGGCATTGATTCAACAAGGTGCTGAAAGCATTCTTTAGAAATGTTGGCCCATATTGA
>JBBJLR010000029.1:6824987-6842430 GCA_037577145.1 Brachypetersius gabonensis
CACACACACACACACACACACACACACACACACACACACACACACACACACACACACACACACACACAAACACACATACACTCACAAATGCACTAAAAAGCCCCCTCCCTTTTATGTTGTAAAATTTTCTGTATTTTAAAATAAAAGAGACCTTTACCTAAATGGTGCTGCCCGTAACCAAGTGGATCTCTGTATTTTTGGTCGGATTTACACACCCTGCACAGTCTTCTTTGACCTCTCAGACACAGACACACTGCACTAAAACAGCCCTCCCCCTTTTTTGAGTTTTTAGGTTTTTTTTGCAATATGTTATAGTTATTGCATCTGAATACATGTAAGAGCTGCCTTGTATGTTTTACGATGTTCTGCCTTTTAAATTAAAAGGATGTTTACCTAAATTTTGTTGTCCGTAACCAAGTGAATCTCTGTATTTTTGTTCAGATTTACACACCCTGCACAGTTACCTTTGACCTCTCAAACACAGACACAGTTGCCAGGGCAGCAGTGGAGATTCTGAAGTGCCACGGTCATGTGGACGTCCTCATTAACAACGCAGGCATTAGTTACCGTGGCAACATCCTAGACACCCATGTCTCCGTGCAGAGGGACGTCATGGAGACCAACTACTTTGGACCTGTTGCCCTGACTCAAGGTAGCAGCTGTATTACAGGGAGATTTTTTTACATTTGGATGGCTGGGAAATCATTAATCATTATAGCTTTGTAGTACAACAGCCAGCCATGCAGGTTGGTGTCTGATTTATTGGTAGACAATGCTTGTAAGTTTGTAGTAATGTAGTGTAAAGAAAGGTGCAACAGGTAATTCTGTGAAGAGATATACAGTATAGTCCTGCAATGAAAGAGCTACATAAAACATCAACATGAACATATTTTCAAATAAAATACTTGCTGAAGGAAGTAAAAAAGTAAAAAAAAAAAAGCAGAAGTCAATCTCTAAATCCTTTAAGTTTTACTGATTGTTTAAAATTCAAGTTTTGTTTTTTATTACATTTTGGCCTAATTACCTTTTAGTCAGTTTTTGGTTTGAGCTGAAATTCACAGTTCTAGACAAACTTGCCAAGTCACAATTGTACTACCTCAAAGCCTCTAAAAAGAGAGCTTCTACATCACAGAACAAATATGCTGCTAGATATCTGAGACTCTTTTATATTTTGAGAAGGTTTTGGTCTGTTATTGCTTTTTAAATTGGTAGAGAGGTACATGCAGGACATTGTGAGGTAAATGGTCCTTTTTGAAATGTACCACTTTTTTACCACTATCTTTAAATATAAAGACACAAAAGACACATGTAGGTTAATTGGGAATGTCTGAAAGTACATAAAATGGCTACACTTGTGCTGTGAGGAGGGTTGTGTGTTCATATTTGTTAACAGGAAGGTGGGTGGAATGATTTCTTTAGTCTAAACATTACCGCCTATGATCATGACCTGATGATACCTGTACTTGCAGTTCATGGTGAGCTGCAAGTACAGGTACCTCTTCAGCCTCATGCAGGTAGCTGAGCTCATCTTCGCTCATCTTGACTGCTTATTCATATTTGTTGACTGGGAGATTTACAGATATTTCCAAAAGTAGTGGGGATAAAATGGCCCATGAAAACATGTGGTGGCCACATGTTCCCAGCTTAAATGCCTCCTATGCATTTGACTGAGATGCAACATGACTAATCACAGAACATTGTTTCTGTGTGAGAGATGTGATTGGGGTGGACAGTTTGTAAAAGTCTGTAAAATCAAAATTTTGTGATCCTGTAAACTGTTTTTCAGGCCAATCTGTATCTTACTCCAGGACACTAATAGCGACATGCAGAGCTGTTCATTTATTTCCGTTTGAATGAATAAAACTAGTAAATAGAAATGGAAATGCTTTTTTCTCTTTTCCTTCTCTCTAGCCATTCTTCCCTCTATGGTGGAAAGACGAAGTGGACACATAGTATCCATCAGCAGTGTGCAGGGAAAGATTGCCATCCCTTATAGATCTGCTTGTGAGTACAGTAACCTGTGTATAGTGAAAAAACACATTGTTGTGTTATGATAAAAAAAAAATGCCTACTTTCATAGTGTAAACCCTAAATATGTCCCCGGATATGCTCACGAAACACTTTAATTTAATTATAAATGCGTTAACCTTGAAGAAAATGTAGCCATGTACACATATTAATATTGTGCAGTTTATACTGCATACTGTTTATACTGTACAGTACTGCAACCATCTTACACAAAGCTATTGAGTCGCCCCCACCATACTCCAGCAGCTAACACTCTGGAGGAGGGTGACTAGGGAGATGAGCTCAACCACACAAATTACACACAGAAACACATAAGTTCACTAACTCTATTTGATGAACATCTACTCCCCCTCGAACACTCACAAAAACACATATAGGTTCATGGGAGCCAGTCCTGCCATGTCCCCTCGAACTCTGCAGGGTTTATGTTAGGGCATGGTGCTTAGCAACCCAGCACGAGAGTACGAAGGGGTGTGGCGGATGAGGCCCAGACGTCACAAAAGCAGAAAAAAATGCGAGCATCTCTGCCTTTTCTGCACATGTGCGGGGGATTTACTGAAAAATTACTTTGGTTCTTCGTGTGAGACTGAATCCGAGACCGCTGATCCGCGTAAAACTGAGGGATTACTGTATATACAGAGGGAGACTAATATAGTTGACCCTACACAGACAAGGCCTGATTCTAAATAATCTGTAATAACAGTATTCTTGATTGTGAATGTCCACTGCCTCCCAATCAACCAAATTCACCAGTGCCTGCAAACCTAGTGTCATTCTTGTCCATACCACTTCAACCACACTTCAAGTCCTCCTACACCTCTATGGTTGCTGCCTGCACCCTCCCACGCTAAACGTTTTTGTAATTCAGAACAATTGTAATTAGACTTTGTGAAAAAGTCAGTTAATGTTTCATATTATTGACTGTTATTTATGTTGTTAATTAGTTAAGGGGTGAATTTTGAGACAAGGGCAATCATAGTCACGCACTGATGAGCCTCTCCTGAGACAGGTTTGCACAACTTGTGTTCACCTGCCGGTAATAAATGAAAAGATTTGCGTCATCACAGCCCTGATGAACTTTAAACAAAGAAAAAAGTAAAATATAGAAGAATATAATACATATATTATTTTTTTCAATAATTGCCAGATTAACCTGAATGCAACTTCTTTTAAGCGAATGTGGAAAGCATTTCACGATCTGTTTTGTGGAATTGTGGAATTATATTCTGTTCAACTCTAGCTAGCGATTTGTTTAGCGGTTCTTTCACACTCTGGATTTGACCAGAAGATCCGTAGCTAAAATGTTATGCTGTAAAAGTTAGCTAATGTTTCTTTATTTGCATTTTAAGAAAATGACAACAGTTAACAGTTATCTGCAGTGCAAGACGAGTCATTATTGAGCAGCCAGTGCTCAGTTGCATGGTAGTTATTGTGCAACTTATTGTGTGAATACTTCTCAACCAATTAGGCTTTATTGACTATTCCAAATGGTCAGAGGTGCTCAACTCCCCCTCGAGGGTCGATTTCCAGAATAGTTTGGTGATTTCCTTGCGCAAACACAGCTGCTTCAACTCTTTTCAATTACCAGGTTTAGTGAGTGTGATTGAGGAAAGGAACTCTGAAACTGTACTGGTCTCCAGGACTTGATCTGTGGGAAGTATTTTTTCCTGCTTTGGTGGCCTGTCCATATGGTGGTGTTTAAGCACTGAAGCAATGATGGTGTGATGTCATACGCAGTCCAGCTTTACTTGTATACTTTACTGATTCTGGCACTTGTTGAGTTTTTGAAGCAATTGTTGAGAAAAATGTATTACTGGTTAGTATGAACTCACCTCTGTCAGTAAGGACAGCTAATGAGCTATTGCAGTGTTGGCCACTTGCTAAAGATTGTGAGTGATGTGTGGAAATGTGTGTTATGTTGTCTAGATGCGGCGTCCAAGCATGCGACACAAGCCTATTTTGATTGCCTTCGAGCAGAGGTGGAGAGGTTCGGTATACAGGTGTCAATCATCAGTCCTGGATACATTAAAACCAACCTGTCAGTCAACGCTGTCACTGGAGACGGATCCAAATATGGAGGTGAGGCAATATTTGTCCTTTTTAAATTCAGATGTTAATTAGATATTTAAAAAAAACTTTACAATAAATCTATAGGGTGAGTTGCGTGGGACATTTTTTGTATTTTAAACATTGTAATACACTACAGAAGTCCAAAATACAAAAAATGTCCCACAGTAGGGAAACTCACCCTAAAAATGTTTTCATTTATCAGTGGTTGTAACTTAAACACCTTACAAATGATTCAACAATTGTAATGTAACTAAGGACAGAAGTGTCCTGTTGAATTTTACTTATAACAGGTCACTGTTATCCATTTTGTTTTATGACTGCTTGTTATTTTTACGCATATATGACCAATTCATAAACATGGCAATCTCATTGTAAAATTGTACCAAGGTTAATAACAAAAGGTTTAATTTTTATACTGATTAATAAGGTGTAATCAGTTACTATGTAATCATTAGTTACTATGTTTGCTGAATGCCTGTTTATTATGTCAAACCTGCCCAGTGTTTTCCAAACCAATTATATATTCTTTGGATTAAACAGTTCTTGTCTCAGAGGGTTTTTTAGGATTCAGCTTTGCTTCATGCCAAAAATAAAAATGGTATGAATGAAGGGATTGTTTTATTATATGCCAGATGTCGCTTTGTAAGATACTTGATTTTTTTGTGCTTTGTTAGTGATGGACAAGACCACGGCATCAGGACGGGACCCTGCAGAGGTGGCCCATGCCGTCCTGAAGGCTGTCCGTTACAGACAGAAAGACGTTCTGTTGGCTGGACCTCTACCCACTCTTGCTGTCTACCTCCGCACTCTCTGGCCCGCTGCCTTCTTCAGAGTGATGGCCTCTCGTGCCAAGAAAGAACAAAGAATAAAAGAACAGTAAAAACTGCCACAGCTATTTAGGCCAGAAAGAGAAAGTGATTCCATCAGTGAAGTTTTACATTTTGTGTGTGTAGCGGATGTTTTTAATGTTTGAGAAAGACTGTTTTTATTATATTATGTTGTCATGTGGTCCAAAGACTTTGAGAAATACAGAAGTTAGAGAGTGATGGAAGTACAATAGTGAGGAATGTACTTATGTAAAGAAAGCTGTGGAATAATGAATAAAATGAATTTAAGGTAAGAGGTTATACTGCTGTCTGCCCTACCGACTAAATTCACATTTCCACCTTAGTGGCCTCATCTGTTGTTTGGTCATTTGTCCCTTCTTTTTGCCTCACTGTGCTTAACTTTGGTAACGGACCAACTATTTTAGTCACTCTCAACCTTAGCAAGTGACCTCTGCGATGTCTCCCGTTGTCTTTTAGCTTTGGCAGTAGGCAGCACTGTGCTGTATTTTTACTTCAGGAGGTCTGCTGCTTCAGCCTGTGGTCTAATTCTGGTTTATACCACCTACCAGCAGTTTACTAACCTAATTATCTCCCCCTTGAGATTAGAGTGGGAAGAGAACAAAAGAAACAGATGCTGCTACCAAGCTCTGATGCAAGACTTCAGAGAATATTAAGCACATTTTGAACTTCTTTGGAGAAACACTCTAAACTAAATCTTTAAGAAACCTTACAAAGAAAATCTTACAAAGAGGTTGGTGTCCAGTAAGAACCTACCTAAAGATGAATCCTAGATGGAAGGGCTTACAGTGAAGGAGGTAGCTCAGTGGGTAGGATGCTTGCCCCCGGACCAAGAGGTCATGGGTTCGAATCCTACCTTCAGCAGCACCACTGGGTTCCTGAGCAAGACCCTTAACCCTAAGTTGCTCCAGGGAGACTGTCCCCTGTAGATAGGGGATGGAATGGAAGTTGCTTTGCATAAAAGCGTCTGCTAAATGCCATAAATGTAAGGAACCTCAAATAAAATACTTTAGTTCAATACTAGGCCTAAACAAGCTCTGCTTCCCTCTCTATAGCTTTTTATGAAGAGTTCATCAAAGTATCGAACAATTAAAACAGCACATTGTTCCCATTAGGTTTGCTATTGTGTATATAGCTAGTAGTAGCCTACTATCCTCTGACACAGCTGTTCTTTCTCCTAAACTCGGTGGACGTGATCACCAACGCTGCTCCTAAAGATCTACATTCCTGAGAAGTCCAGCCACTGTCTGCAATACTTGCTCTGTGTAATTAACTTCAGCAGTTTCCTGCAGAATCAATAAAATGATCTGATTCTGAGAAGTGTCTGATTGGTCAGAGGGTACAGTAAAGGGGAGGGGGCAGTTTGTTAGATGTACTGCAGGAAAGATGATCTCCAGGAGGGTTGGTGACCACTGCGTTAGGACATTTGAATAAACATTCAGTGCTATAAAACACCCCTTAAAAGTTCTATTGAAAACCTTTTTAAACAGCCAGGATACCAACTGGTAATTTATAGTGACAGTAATTCTGCATTTCAGAAGGAATGTATTGTCACCTAGTCGTCATCAAGCCCCATCAACCCATGCTGTTTAGACTGAGGGCAGCTGGAATATTGCGTTAGTCCTAATAAGGACTTTCAGGGAAGTTGCTGTTGCTGAGATTGTGATTTAGTCTAGGCCTAATGCTTGCCCTGAACTTTAAAATGGCTGAACATCTAAAAAACAGCATGTACATCTCTGTGAAGGGTAATAAGGATAAAAAAAATAATGGCTAATGTCCTACACAAGATGACAAGTGCATTCTAACTCTAAAAAAAAAAAAAAAAAAAGCTGCCTATATGGTGTAAACATTACCTCACCTACAAATGGGTTGTTAGCTTTGTTTCATCACATATTGTCACAATTTGAATGCAAACAGGTCTACAAGGTAGAATAGACAGTTTACAAAGTCAGGCTTTTTCCCTAAACAATGTGGTACAAGTGCTTTTTACTCTTTTGAAGCTACACACAAACACACATCCATTTACATCTGGCTCAGCAAAAGCGTAAATGATGTACAAACTCAAGCTCACCATCTGAAGTGTGTGTGGGTCAATCTGAGATTAGTCTTCAACCTTCTAGTACGGGATGTAAAAGTACAGATCCATCTTAATTCGCTATCTGCACAATACTGTGCATGAGTAATGACAAACCTGGGACTTGACCACAGTGGGTAGGATTTCAAAAGGCTTGATCATAATCCATACTTTGAGGTGTTTTATTATAATACACAGATTAGACACTACCTTTCCTCAGCCATGTACACTGAAGTGCCATTTACTGACCCTGATTCCATGAAGGTATTTAGCAAGTCTCTGGCTTACTGAGCATTATCTGGCAAGTGAGCTGCGCAACTAATTCCACAAAGACCTCGTCTGTTACATCCGGAAACACTATTAATGACACCTGTGAGTATGCTTCTTTTATGAGTATTGCCACAACATTAAACACCTGACTAACATTGTGTAGGTTCTCTTGTGTCCCCATTATAGCCCTGAAAGAGGCCAGTGCAATTAGGCATGTACTTGGTTTATACAGAACAACCCAAGGTTTCCAATTAGAATCCATAGTGCATCCGGATCCCATGTTTTCTTCAAGTAAGAGAACAACCCCCCGGATGCACCAGTGCCCACTGAAGACACTTTCCACAGTGGACACAGGTCAGTATGGACAGTCTGACCAGTTTGCACTCATTCAACTTCAATGCACAATGCGTTAACACCTTTTTGTAATACAAGCTCATTTCTGATGCCACATAGGCAAGTTAGCATCAGTTAGCCTTGGGGTTCAACAGTTGACCTTGGACCACTTTTGGTACGTAGTGAGTGCATACTGAGAACACCAAATCAAAGGACCTGCCATGTACCCAATATATTCCTGAGGACAGGTAGCATTGTAGCAGTATCAAAGTTATTCAATTCACCTGTCAGGGCTTTTAATGTTGTGGCTGATCAGTGTAAAAGATGTGTACATCATCTGCAGCTAACACACTTCTGCACTTTTTACATACTATTTACTTGTTTGTTGAATTTAACACAATGTAAATAAAAAAACTGGCTTGTGCTAAAGCAATGGCACCTTTTTCCATCAATATATTAAACTCAGCAAATAGAAACCGTGCAGTACAATTTGCAGAAAATGTCATCTTTTCATCTGTCCCCTGTAGATTATTTGCTTATTTATTTATACTAAGAAAATTAAGAAAACATTTCAGTGGGGGGGTGGGGGGGTCATTTGCACATGTTTAAATCTTGGGGAAAAAATGGCAAGAAGCATTAAAGATAAAAAAGGTCAGCAGAGATGGCGTTGAGGTTAAATCTCCTACTGTTTAATGAAAAGGTGATGCGCCATGGCAGGGTACAGTAAAACTACACAGGGGAAAGGGGAGACAGGGTTCAAAGGTCATACTTTAAAACACGTCTGTCTGTTGGCCTGTCCAGCACACGCTTGCGGTCCGACGGGTCACTGCCCAGCTGCGGGAAACTCAGTGTGTGCGGCAGGGCATGGCGGGGGGCGAGGCCTGGAGGACACCGAGGGATCCGAAGGGGGGAAGAGTGCATTGGTGATGTCACTTGAGTACAGAAAAAGGGGGAAATAAATCTTGCTTCTAGTTTTACCATAAACCCCCTGAGCATTCTTCTCGTCCGTTCTTCCTCCCGTCCTGCCTGACCGTTCGCTCTTCCACCGCATGAGAACACAGAGGGGAGAGAGTGACAGGGAGAGCACTGCTTGTTTCGTTCCATTCATTCTTTTTTGTTTTCTTTTTTCTTTTTGGCTCTTTACGCTCACTCTCTCCACCCGTGCAACTGTCTGCCTGTTTCTGTTGCGTTGGTGTGTGTGTGTGTCTGTCTGCAGGTGTTCGTATTTAGTAGTGCGTCTGACCTCCCTGCCAGAGTGTACAGCTGTGTGTGAGATGTTGTGTCAGTATCTGTATATGTGTCTGTGTGTGCACGTATTTGCGGCACCTCATACAGAGTACAGTTCGTAAATCTTCTTGGCGCAGTAAGCCAGGGCAGCCAGTGCTATCGTGTTGTGCAGTCTCTTTCTATGCACGTCGTCCCGCCGCACCAGCACCACGGGCGTGGAGGAAGTGAGCGTGTGCAGCGGCAGCCGCGAAAGCTTCTGGCTGTCGTACTCCACCTGGTACTTGCAGCACGGGTCGAACTGCCAGGAGATGCCGTAGAGGGTGGCGCAGGCCAGGCTCAGTGCACCTGCCGGCAGTGCCACGTAGCGAGAGTACTCAGCAGGGAGGGCCAGTGGCGTCAGGAGGCAGGCGGCCCCAGCCAGCACGGCCGTCTTGTGCAGGCAGTTCCCCACGGCCACCCAGCGGGCCGTCTCATCCCCGATACGCGTCGGCTCAATCACGATGTAGCGATATTGCGCCTCCAGTGCCTGCTCCAGCTCATACTCAAACTGCTCCTGTGCGTTCTCGCCATTGTAGATCTCGTGAACAATGTAACACTCCGCTGCCGCCATCACTGCCCTAAAGGGGGGGGGGGGGGGGAGACACACATGCATTACTTCTGTGGCAATGTTCTTAAAGAGAACTATTTTGAGTTTAAATATCTTGACAAACAAAAGAATCTACAGTAAAGGGGGAAAGATAATCTAGCCTTTCAACAACAAACAGGTATAACACACCAACCCAACATTTGTTTGTTGGTGTTAATTTAGTTAGCATGTTCTGACCTTTCCATAGAACAACAGACATGAAAAATGCAAGATTTGGCATGGGTTGAATTCACAAAAGAAGCATCACAGGTGAGAGTGTGGAACTGACCAGGCCATAAGGTGGAGGAGGAGGCCCGAGGGGCCTTTACTATCAGGTTGCTGATGTAGTGTGATTTTAATTGCGATTAGTAGGGGGCACAGAAACTGCTGTTGGATAGCGCCCATGAATATGAAATCCCATTATGTGTGGTACAAACCTAAGTCAAGAAAAATGAAACTTTTAGTGTCTATGCACTCCTATTTGGTTAGGCGAAGACAGAAACAACTAATAGACGCACAATGAAGTTGCAATAAAATCAAGAGCCTTAACTCTATAACGTCGTAATCTACTAACTCCACCAACTAAGTGAGGGGTTATTTCAGGAGTTCACCTTGCTGTGACAAAGTCGACCCTGGACATTTTTGCGCTGTGGGAACGGGAAACTTTTACAAACTACTATTCTAAGTTCGGTGGTAAACCGTTTAGAGAGCTCTAACTTAAGCCCAGAATCCTGGCTGAGAAGTAGCGCTTGGGGGTTTATCCACATTCAGACTGTAGAGCCTGAAATGTGTGCTCGCTGGGAAGGGAGATGGTGATAGTCCGTTAAACCTGTCCAGTAAAGGTTGACGTTCGTCTTTAAATGTTGTTTTAAAAGACTTTAGAAAAACGCCATGTACTAGGAGACTCTTTGGTTGCTCGTAAGAGGGAATGTGGAGGGAAACAGTGGTTTTTGGGTCTTTTTTCACTCGTTGCTTGTTCAGAAAACTGTTGGAGAGAAGAGCGCGAATCAAAACACACCACACTAAACTCTGTATTCGTCCAATTCCGCGGCTCTGTTAAACCATGTGGTACTCGGCATTTCAACGATAACATGCTGTCTTATAGTTCGTCGTAAATACGAGCGCATAAACACATAAAATCTAGTCTAAACGAGTGTTTTCGTGGAACTGACCTCTCCCTGTTCACTGGGACACCGCGCCTCCTTCCCAACGACGCCATCTTGGAGAACGAGTGCGTTGATGTTGACGTTAAAGAATCCCGCGCGGTGCGATGTGGGTAATGTAGTTTTCTAACCCAATCAGGGCAATAGAACAAGCGAGAGGAACTACACTTTCCCGAACTACAGTTCCCACACACTGATTCGCTCCAGGCGCCTACCACTTTTTCAGTCCGTTCAAAGATATTAATACCCTCTTCGTGTCCGTTTTAGAGGTCAGGGATGTTTATTTTTGTGCATAAAAAATACAAAAGACGGAGCATCTCTCTCTATTTTTTTTAAGATTTCAGAAACATACGGCACGGTCTGTGTTTACGTTTCCATACCAGCCAATCGAATGCAAGGGCAACAAACTTGCAGCAGGACAAACCATTTCTTAAAATTATGCAAACGTTGCACAAAAGAGGTGCATTGGCCAAAAAAACAGAAACGCGTCTTTAAAAGGCACAGCATTTTTCGTTGCACATTGAATGAGGAATGGTAGGAGATACTGAGTGTGGTCGGTCTTACCCATGCTGTGCTCTTCCCACGCTTCGGCACTGAGCTCCGTGTCCCCGAGCTGCTGTGCACGCCTGCACGGAAACACGTGCACGATGTCTCTGGATGTCTGCCCCCCTCAGTTCACTACAGATTGTATAACACTGGAGCACCCGCACCTCATCTAACATACACTACATGGACACACCTGTTTTCCAGGGTTTGGGCTAGGGCCATTACTTCCAGACAAGGACGATCTTAATGCCTCACCATACCAATACATTTTGGATAACGCCATGCTTCCAACGTCGTGGATACAGTTGGTGGGAAAAGGCCCTTTAATATTCCAGCTTGACTAAGCCCTAGGTCCATAAAGACATGGTTGGATGAGTTTAGTGTGGAAGAACTTGACTGGCACTCACAGAGTCCTGACCTCAACACCACCCAACACCTTGGGATGAACTGGAGTTCAGTGCCTGACCTCATAAATGCTCTACAAAATGAATGGGCCCAAATTCTCACAGAAACACTCCAAAATCCTGTGGAGAGTCTTCCATGAAGAGTGGAAGCAGTTATAGCTGCAAAGGGAGGAGAGGGGACCAACTTCGTATTAATGTCTATGTATATGAACGTAGTGTCATTGAAGTCCCTGTTGGTGTAATGGTCAGGTGTCCCAAAACTTTTGTTCACGCAGTGTGGTCTACATGCTTCAGAGTAACCCGATGTGTGTCAAGAGGAAAGTGCCAAATGGGCCAAAGGGGAAACACTTATTATCAATAGCTTATATTTACTTTCGTCAGGTTTTCTCTGTCAAATGATACTGGTGTTGATGATGTTGCATGATGAGGCCTTGATGGTTTCCTTTACCACTGTTTCACTAGAGATTGCTGCTGTGAGTGAAAAGCGAATACAGGTCAGGGTACACCTTGTCCACAAGGCGAGGGTAAAAGGCTAATAATAAACATGTGTTTCCACAATAGCATTACTCTCAGTGAAAAAGAGGGGCCCACTGAGCACAGTGTCCCGTGAATGAGTGTATATGGCGTGTTGGGTGGTGGCTGTACTTAAACTGGCCAATCAACTCCCGCTAAGATACACATTAAATGCCTCACAATTATTGAACCTTTGAAGAATGAAGGTTAAAAAAAGAATAATAACTATTTTTGACACAAAGGAAAACGTGAAGGAAAGAAATATACAAAAAATTAAAAAGCAAATGAAGCAAAGTTACTTCAGAAACTGAGACTGTTGAGTTTACCATCACAACCATAGTCTTTTGGAAGTGGTTGCACTGTTGTTTAATTCACTACAGTCCCCCTTTAAATAATATTAATCTTACTGGAGGTTTTCAAGGGCTGTTTTTTTTTTTTTTTTAATCTGGAATAGTCCAGTCTTTCTGAAACCTTTGCTTAAGATGAGGACTAAGCAGGCCTACTTTGGCATGGCATTGTAACTGGAAAGTTGGACACTTCACTGCCTGCTGGGTTCTGTACAAGAACGACCAGAGGCAAATACGTCTTTACCTGTGAAAGGCAAATACCTAATCTCAGTCAGAGTCTGGTTTATTAATGACAATAAAGAAACAACAAATATCTCCAAAATGTAACTTCAACATTTGGATTTCTGGGTGAAAGGTTAAAACAGAATGTGTCCTGTTTCGCTCATCAGATCTGAGTTTTGACACAATATTGATCCCGTCAGCTTCCAGATTGAAAAGATCAGGGGCCAGATTCATTCTTTTACGGAAAAAAAACCATACCAAGACAACACCACAGTTGTGCTGGTTTATATTTGACCAGTAAGATTACATTTGAATTCAACATTGTTTAGTTTGATTCTCAGATAGCTAACAGGTCTAAGAAGCTCCTTGATATTTAGAATAATTTGAAATACTTTACAGTATAAAAAAAAAACTGTAAAAAAAATTAGTACCAGTAGTTAACCCTAACCCTCATTGATGCCCTAAGTAAAGACACTAAAATGCACCGCAGTTAGCTGGGTGCCAGCATTACATATGGAGGCTAGCAGAAATGTGCACTACAGTAAATACAGAAATCAAATAGATTTGAATTTTACCAGGAAAACTTTGGACAGTCCAAAACCTCAACAACCAATGACACCAACAGCAACATCACTTGGTACATATATTTATTTATTAAAAACGTGGATATTACAGAATACATAAATGCATAAAAACATGATGAATTTCAGGCATCTTTTTGTCTGTGTGAACCATCACAATCTGTAACTGTAACAGAACAGACAAGCCTCTAAATGTTCAGAGACGACGACCATCATTCTCATCAAAGTCATGGATGTTGCTACGGATGTTTGTGTGACCAGGCAGATTGTGTCGCTGTTATTTGAGCACCGAACTCACCCTGCTTAATGGTGGAGTTACTAAAGATTGCCAGAGGCCTTCACTGATGCCATCTCTGATAAGGCCATGGAGAAAGGAAGGTACATGAATAACGCACACATTTACATCCCCTATGACACACACGCGCACTCGCTCTTACACAGACAACAGATAACTTATGCGTCTGTTATGTAAACGCACATATTACAGGCTCCCAGTGCTGAAGGGCAGTATGTGTTAAAGCATTCATCCTGAGAAGATTCTGCCCCATAGTCTACAGGAGGGGATTGTCTCAGGAGTATTGGCTCCGTTACTGGCCTTGGTTTGTGACGAAACACGTCACACACATCTAGAGTATACAGCGAGCATTTCAGAATGTAACATTGACCCCCAAATCAATTTCCAAACAAACAGGTTGAGCATTTTTGCAAGTAGGCGAGTGAGTGTGTGTTTCTGTTGAAAAGCACCACAGGTCCTGAAGGCTTTGGGCTAGAGAGACATGTGAAGCGTAAAATACTAGTAACAAGTTGTACCGATAGACCCTTCTGTGTTGGCTTGTTGGCTAAAGGGTCCATTCAGTACAGTTGTTCCGAGTGCTGCAGACACAGGCCTGTTTGTCCACTACAAAGCGCATGCCTTTTCCGCTCCTAAACAGAATGCATGCTCCGAAGCGGACACTTCTACAACCTCAACCGTGTAGTTGCAGATGCTTTCTGTCCTTTTCCAACATTCATGCTCTCACACAAGCTCCCTCTCTTCCGTTTTCTGAAGTCTGCTTATAACAATTGGGAATACCCAGCCACCCCATCCCCCGCCACAAACGCCCCACCCATTCAAACCACACAGTCTGTAATGAGAGTCCGTCACATCCTGTACCCTTCTCTCTCAGTGGATGATATGTTCCAGGTAGTGAGGATGAGGGTTTTCTTTAACATACTTTTGAATGTACCAGCATGTCAGGTGGGCCTTGAGGTCTTCCTCAACCACAAAATCCATCGCCGCCTACGAAGAACACAAAGGATCAGCACGCATCACAAACACAATATTCAAACAAGCAGGGCTAGTTACACTCTGGTACAAGAAGTTACCACTTTGTCTAGCATCTGTACACATTAATACACAGTCAGAATACCTTGGCCAGGTGCTTGGCAATGCCCCGTCCTCTGTAAGCATCAGGTACCTCTGTGTGTTGTAAGTCCACGGTCTTCTTCCCCACATATTCATACAGCAGCACCGCCCTGTCGTAAGAACCTTCCATACAAAACAGGATAAGAAACACTATGATCCTTGAGAACACTATTTTGTCTCATTTTCTATCTGGGGTGACTCATTAACTGATTCATAAAACTTACTGTGGGCTTTAGCGTCCACTTGTGCTGATGTTTAGTTCAGTTTTAGGTCAACAGTCCTAAAGAGAAGGCATAAACAATATGCCCTAATTGTGGAGTTGCCTACTTCAATCAATGGGGGTGCTTCACCTGGGCTGACAAACAATTATGTATCATCGTTGGAAAATCAATCACCATTAAGTAGGTAAACTAGGAGAAAGACACACTGAAATGAAAAACAACTCTGTTTCCCCACAGATATAAATCGGTTTTATTGATATAACAGGAAGTCAAACGAAGGTCTGGCTTGACTGACGAAAGCTGAAAAAACAAAAATACCGGCAAAACAACAGGCATATTCCATAATAACGTCTTTCAAGCAGTTTACCTAATCGCAGTGTACACGCTTCATACATGAATCTTCTCTATGTTAGGAAATGTGCAGGTTTTTGGGTGCTGGGTTGGAAAAAAAACCACTTACATGACCAGCTAGCTACGCTAGGCTAGCTGGCGAACTTGTTTTTAAGAGTTTCTTAGGTTAACATCTGAGCTTCAAGGATACACAAGACTACGTTGCTGTTCACGGAGAAGACACAAATGGACAGGATAACAAACAAGCCACAAAACCACATTGTTAGTTTCTTTTTTTTACTTTTGTTCCAGCTAACTAGCCAGCTGGCTAACTGAGCAGCCAGTTAGACCCAGCCTGGCAGTCTGTCATGAAATTCCAAGGTAAAACAGAGCTCGTATGGACCTTCGTGGAACAGTACGACGAAGCAAGCGGCTGGATTTATTGTTTTGTGTTTACCGTTGAGTCTGATGTTGAACTGTCGTCTCTTTTTGTCGTGCTCGACGCGGATGGGGCTGTTGATTTCGAAGACGTTCATCTGGGCAGCCTGGGCCATGGTACGTGGCGGAGGGGGGAGTCTGTCAGAGCGCCGCGGCCGATGCAGAGACGCAGGGGAGCGGACTCTCATAGCCGGGCTGGCCCAGGCAGAGTGAGGGCGGACAGACAGCTCCACAAAAACACTCCATCCAAGGAAAAAATCAGCTGTGAGTTCACGTGTGTCCCTCAGCCAATCAGGAGACGAAGACAATGTTTTGATGCCCCGTGGTGCTCTTCCAGCCCCTGGCCTCTAGATGGAGACATTTCTCGCTTCAAACCTGCAGTAGCTGGTCTCCGGAGGCCACGTTTTGTGTGAAGCCCAGAAGAAGTGGACTGTTGTTGTAGCAAAGGGCCACAGACCTCCTAACAAAAATGTGCTAGACCTGTTTTCTGAAGAAAGTGGATGTGCAGGTATTTATAAACTTTTGGATATGCTGTATATCCAAAGACTGTAAATCAGGGGGAGAAAGTTTGTGGATTAGCGGCCTTGTGTTACTCAACATGCATTCAAAATTGCATTGCCAATTGAGATTCTTTACTTCCAAATCCTTATTAGTCTAGGCTTAGGCTTAATCCGTTGCTAGGAAACCCTCCCTATATAGACTATAACAGCAAGGTGCTGGCCAAATTAATAACGAGCAAACCGAGCAAAAGTGAACTGATGGTGAACTGAAGAAGTTTAGGGCCGCAAACTCCCAGATCCATTTAAGAGTTTAAATATCAGTTATTCCATTAGACAGTTAAGGCCATAAGCATCTGAAGAGGAGTGTTACAGAAAGTGTGTTAAATATGAGTATAAGTAAGGGCAATTCTTTTTGGACGATTTTCAACATGGGCTAAACTTAGCCAGCTTTACTGACAACCGTCACTTTGTGAAACACCCTAAGACCCTCAGCATGCACTGCAATGTTTCAAACCTCTGGATTAACCTAGTTTTGTTCACTGTACTCTTTGTGCAGTTGTACAGAGTGAAAGTAAGAGGCTAGAAACAGAAAAATGAACATATTTTCCTCTAGGTCTAAGCAAACCATTTTTTCCAAATCTACTCATGGATCTTATACTACAGCGAATGTAGTGGCTGTTTAATTGTTTGGTTAACTAACTGATTGGTTGACTGACTGACTGTCTTCTGAATGTACATGAAAAGCATTTGGATGTTGTTTTCTTTTGCCGCCTCCCCCCTCCCCTGACCTTTCTACATGAAAAGTGATCACAGTTCATAGTACTGTTTAAATTTGAGCAACTGAATATCATATTATGTTGAATTGTCTTTCAGGTTGTCACTATATATGATATGACTAATCAAGTAACCTAGCAATGAGTAAATAACTAAAGCATGTTACAGACTAGTAATAGAAATGGACTGAATGTAAAAATACCTACCACTATGGTGTTCACTTCATACACAGAGTTTGATGATACAGTTGTAAAAGACATTCACATGGAACATTCTTTACTCATGTTGATAATCCTTCATTATCTGTCATTTATTTTTAATGGCATTCAGGTAATTCAGGTAGTTCTGTTCCCCTCTTTTTCAAAGTTTTGTGTGATTTTATGTACATTGAAAGAGATTAATAAGCTCTTCAATCCATTACCAATATCAATATGCCCACCCAGCACCATGCAGACACACATACACACACACACACACACACACACACACACACACACACACACACACACACACACACACACACACAC
>JBBJLR010000029.1:6842530-6878084 GCA_037577145.1 Brachypetersius gabonensis
CACACACACACACACACACACACACACACACACACACACACACACACACACACACACACACACACACACACTCCATGTGCTGTAGGTCAGAGAGCAGTTGTGTAAAACAGGTGGACAGAGACTCACAGGGTTCAGAAATGATTTATAATCCTTTTAAGATGGAAATTTCCCTATATAGAACACGCATTGATCAACATGTAAGACACATAAGGACATTACAAGAAAGATGTGAAGCTAGAATGTAAAAAAAATCCCTTAATAAATAAATAATGAAATGTCTAAAGGCACTATTATTCCACAGTAGGAGAAGAATACTGAAGGTACTGTCCTGGTTATGACTTTGTTCAACTCTGAATCAGTATTGACTACCAGAGCGCTACAATTCATTTCTTACCCACTGCCCAAAGAAATCCTCACAGAATAGAACATGGTGATATTTCCACACAAGCAATTATTTCTCTTGGACAGTACAAAGACTAGCTTTGAGTACAACAACCAACCTTTCACCCTTTTGTCTGACATAATCAGTACAATCTCAGCCCCTAAAAAAGAAAAGGCTGTTTAGTCCTGGTAAGCATGACAGAGCAGCATTTTAACTGCACACAGCTGTTATGCAAGGAATTCTGTTCACATATTGAGTATCAGTTGCGTATTTGGAAGAATAAAAGCTATATCCGCTAGGGGGTTGGGGTCAAACATCCTTGGCCATCAGTGTAATAAAATCTATGGGCTGGTTCAAAATGACTGCCTGCTACAGACATAGTCCACTATTTTTACTAACCACTGGTGGCCTAGTGTTTAGGGAGTTGCATGCAAGTAGAAGGTTGTGGGTTCGAATCCAGGGCTGCTTTTGGTACAACGGGGCTACTGACCCCACACAGTTTTTCCAAAACTCTTCATCCAGTGCCACAGAGAAGAGAGCAAAAAAATCACTGGGCAGTTCTTCATCTTCTGTGCTCCTGTTATAGATTGTTCCTTTTGCTACTTTTTCTGGCTAAGAACTTACTATAATTTAAATCATGTTTAATGTTTAAGATTTTTTTCAACAATGTTCAATGGGTTAAATGTTTTTTTTGGGAGGCATTAAATGCTCTGTTTAAGTACATTCTTTAAAAAACAAAAACATGTTGGAATGGGAGTATTGCATTTTGCAGAAAAACAGTAACACTATAAAGGCTAAGTTTTTACTCACTTATCGCATGTGATATCGCAACACTCATTATCGCATATCGCATGTTTTCCTAATATCGTGCAGCCCATATACATATATATATGTAGAAAACACTATACAGTGAATGAGTTAATGAGTGAACCATTCTGAGCACAGCACTTTTAGCATCGAGTGTTGCTGTTTTGTTGCTGTGGAGTGGCATGGAGATTTCAAACAAACAGGGGACAGGTTCTGTTCTTTCAGTCATTGTTGTGGTTGTCACAGATTTTTCAGTCTGCTTCTGATGTCACATCCCTTTCTGGTTTATTGCCCCCATCATTCATACTGGTGTTCATGCTGTAGAGGTATAGCGTTCATTTCAGAGGTTTTGCACGACTAGCATTCTCAGCTGAAACTCAGGACACATGGGCAATATCATGAATCACATATACATAGCTCAACAAAAGTATAAGTGTGCCTTAACGTATAGGTTGCTATTTAAAGCAACTGAAGATTATGATTCATATTCAGGCCTGTTCAGAATTGAAGTGTGGTTGTGTGTATATTTGTGTATGTAATTTTCAGTCTTTAACACTCCCTCTTCAAAACCAGGGAAGTGCAGTAGAGTAGCCAGTGGGTTAACTAGCTAGCCAAGCAAACTTCATAATTTCAATACATACACTTTTTAACTTCTTGTCTGATTCTAAGCCTTTGTTTTGGGGTCACAGTTTCTTGACTTTGATTTTCTTGTCACTAGCTGCATTGCCTGTTAACTAGTAAGCTAGTAGAGAAAAGCAGTGTTGTTGTACCAAACAAATGGAAGCAGTTTAAACATTGTAAACTGAATGTTATGCCCTTGACATATCAAGTATTTTATTGTTGATGCTTATAAATGGTTTGACTACCACTTTCTTCAGGTTTGACAAGGTAAATGCTGCAGGGTACAGTGATTTCGAGGGAGGTTCTCTTGTTAAAGGCAGCACTTGAGTTCACTCTATTCTTCACCCCTTTGAAATCTTGTCTAATAACCTGGGTTGAAAATATAGTAATGGAAATGCCATTAAAATGCGTAAATGACCAACTTGATGAGGGCTTATTACACATGGTGTTTAAACAGGTGAACTGTTTATGTGTTGACCTTGGGGAGTTGCAAGTGGTAAACCCAGGCAGGTTCCCATAAACCTGTTACCTTAGTTTATGAATTTGTACATGTGGTGCACATACATGTTTGTTTACAACTAATTGTGCCTTCCTAATCTCTACAAGTACATAAAAGGTTAATGATTTATGCACAATGTGAAACAAAAAAAGGTCTCACAGATATATTACATACCATTAACCAGCAGCATTAGCAGGTTTGATGTATTTTGATCATGTATCAGAGAACGTACTGGGTGATGGGATGTTATAACTTGTAAATGTCATGTGGAACTTTATGACTTAATTTGCAACTTTTTGCAAGTTCAACTGGAACTTCCTTGGGTTATCTCTAATATTTTCCAATATGACACAAACAGTACAGGAAGTTGGCAATAGTCCATTCCAGTATGTATAGGTATTATTCACTCTGGACATTGAGAAGTACCCAATGACCACACAGACAAACTGGTCTCATGACAACTATTTTAAAGCAGGAAAACACCAGAATTCCTCCTGGATCAGAACTGGGAACTGCTATGTTAAGGCTTTTCTTCCACAATCTTCCTGAGCCTGTTGATGATGTCCTCACCACTGCTCCAGGGCACCACACTGGCCTTGTACTCCCCAGGCTTAGCCTCCCCCATCTCCTGTATCAGCCGGTGCATGGGAAAGTCGCGACGAGGAAAGGCGGTATCCGGCGGCGACAGAGTCAGCGACGGACAGAAGTCGTTGGCTCCGTCTCCGACATACAGAACCTTCTGGTAGCGTCTACCACCTCTTTCACGCACCCGCCGAGCTGTATATTGGTGCACTATTTCTGCCTTGCACATGTTTACTGGGCACCGCAGGCAGCTGTGGGAATGGAATGGGCGCAGTTGCAACTGGCCATTATCATCAAAGTGGGCAGGGTTTGCAAATATACGATGGAAGAGATTACGAAAGCCCAGCTTCTGCAACCACGCCTCGATGAAGGCTGTGTTGGCATCAGACACACATACAATTTCAAAATCCCGTGGTGGGCGGGACATCAGGAAGCGAAACAGTGCCGGAATTCCCGGACATGGCGGAAGCCGCTCTATCGTGTTGATGATGGTCCCCGGAGTGACTCCCTGCTCAGCCAGGTAGGCTAGCACTCGCTGCATGTACTCGTTATACCTGCCGGGTCGATAAGTGTCCTTCAGCCAGCCAGGCAGAGAGCCACCAGGTGCAGCATTGACCACCACATCATCACTGCACTCATCCACCAGAGTCTCATCAAAGTCAAAAAAGATCAGGAAGCGGCGGTCATTAGGGGGCGGGGCCTCAGCTCTACTGCCATGTGAATGTGACCCCTCCCCTCGGCCAGGAGGTGGATGGGGCGGGGCAAAGCAGCAGTTGAAGACAGAGTCCCGCATCGTTAGCAGGGATGGGAACTATTCAGGCTATTTCTGTTCTTCTTTTTCTCTCTTTTAAGAAGAACATAAGAAAACAATCTTAAGAAATAGGGATGACATAAAAAATCAATTTTGTTTTATTATTGTATAGGTATTGTAATATAACTGTTATATGACTAGACTTCGCAAGTATATGACTAGACAGCTTCGCAAATGTTTTTTGAGCAGTAAAAAGCGCAATAGGGGGTGTGTTCTCATAAATAATATAATGGCTGTGATGGATAGGTGATCACAATGGTAATCTTAATGGTGATAACACATTCAGAGATCTGTTGCTTTTATACAACAGTTCTACAAAATAAAGAAACAAGTAACGCAAAAAAGCCCGAATTTGATCAAATGTGCTTTAACGTCTGTGATTCCTTCTGACAAAATAATTTGGACGGTTTTCATGGATAGAACCCTAATACTGTAGTAAAACCTAGTTCAGCTCAGTATTTCTGTAGTTACTATAATTAATGTGAATGTGGTTCAGTTTATCCAGTCTGAACAGCCTGTTGGTGAACTATTTTGTACTAGTTTGTACTAGTTTGTAGTATTGTCTGTACTATAGTACTAGTGTCTGGTGAAGTCCAGCATGTTTAACATTAAGTTAGCTAGTTGTTCCACTGTCGCAGCTTACCACTGAACAGTTTATTTAGACTGGTTTGGAATTTGATGCGGATTCTCTTCATGCTCCTCTTCAGGAGTGGGGCAAATGGGCTGCAATGTGAATTGTTTTAGTACAAGCTAAAGTGGAAAACTACAGTGAGTAGAAAACTACAATGGACAGTGAGTTGTTATGCTAAGCAACCGGTGCTCAGCAGATTGATATATTTATTGTAAAAAAGCAGTGTGGGTAAAACACTTCTCGACCAATCAGAGTGTTCCGTTAGAACTAACTAACTGTAACTAACTTCTTTATAATCTAGAAAGTCAACTACAATTTCAATTATACTGAATTAATATCAGAATTGCTGCTATTTACTCTTCAAATTATCGTTTGTAAATACTAGTTTTTCTACAATCAATGCAAATGTAAAACATTTTAAATCTAATTGGGATATACAGTATTGGACTTGGACCGTTATTAAGATAAGGGTTAATCCAATCAAGCTGCATTCTGGATGGAGATTCTGCATTTAAAGTACAAAACAGTTTCGGACTAGTCTTAGTCCCAGTTTCTCTAATTGAAACTCTATTGTTAATTCTCACTCTATTGTCAGATCACTTTAGTCTCATATTGTTTCGTCTGAAAAACAGGAGAGTGAACAGGAAATAGCGGTTTCGATTCCAGCTGTGCTGAGATCTGCAGAGCAGCCTGGATTCACCACAGTTGAACTGTGAGACAGAGTGAGCTGGACAATGATTGGCTTAACCCAAAGAGGTTTCCTCTTAGATATTCAGCTCTTGCAAACAAAAATCTAGGATCAAAGAGAGTGTATGAACATTTCACCTTTAGACTGTCCTCAGGTCTGTGTACTGGAGTTTCAGTGCTGTATCAAAGGAGAAGAACAGAAGAAAGAAAACCTGTGAGGAGACGAGACAGGTCCTGTCAGCAAAATCTCAAACACGCAGACTGTTCATCTTCAGCCGACATCGCGATATGATGCCTCAATAGGCTACTACATCAGAGTACGATCTTTCAGGCCCTGTTCTGATTCTAAAAACGAATTTCTTCTTTTTTAAAACACTTAGGTAATTTTTGTTTGTTATTTTAACTGGATTTGTGAAGAACACTGAAGCATATTTATATTAAGTATGTATGAGCACAGAGGCTTTGAAATGTAGCTCTATTTGCAATATAATCATATCATTATTATAATACAGCTAATCATTATGACTACTATTACAACCAGTACTCGAGTTGAGGGGGGATGAGGAGGGATGGCATCCCCCCCTGAAATGAAAAACAGTCAAAATCATCCCCCTTCCTATTTGCGAACATGCCTATTGAGTAAAATGCCGTGAGCAAGAGGGCATGCCCAATTTTTTTCTTATTGACGTCAGTAAGCGGCATCGCAGGTGACGGCCAAGTGGCATGGACAGCTCGATCCGAGGGACTTTGGATTTAAAAGGGCAAAAGTAACATTTTAGGTAAGTCTGGAGTAAGAAATATCAGTCTTTATGTTTTTGCTTAAACAATAAAAAGGGTGCACGGTTGGTCTCCCACCGTCTGCACTGTCATCGACTCAAAATGTGTCCGATAAACTTCACCATCCCCCCTAATTTGTTTTTACACATTGACTACTGATTACAACTTCTACTAGTATGATATGGTCCATCTAACACTTAAAAAGAGGTAAATATTAATTTTAACTATCCCGTCGTACATTGTTTTACTATGTACAGTGCCGATGCATTTCGTATATTGATTTTTGTTTTTTTAACCCTTTGTTGATCACTGGATGAAGGTGCCTAAAGCCATTCAAACTGATGCAAAGGGCAAATGGTTACAGATGTTCCATTCTAATCCTGTTCTGACACTAAAATAAACCAACATAAAAGTCTACACAGATTTCGTTTCAGTAACTGTAAAGTGACTTTTCTGCAGACGATTTCTATAAAAACTGTGGAACCATTATTTACAGATAATAAATTCAAAAAGGAGGTTGCTTACAAGAAACCGCACGTACAGCAGAACCTCTCGTCCCTCGATTCGGCTCGGTTCTCTTCTGGTCCCGGAGCTGTCAGACCAGCTGTGCTGCTGCTCTCAGTTTATAACGGAGCGGAGCCGGAGCTCCACCTACTCGGAGAAACCCACACAAACAACAGGGGGCGCAGATACACTGGGTGGACAAATGTATTAGGACACACCTAATTTTCAGGGTTGGGGGTGGCCCCTTACTTCCAGGAAAGGGCTTAATAGGAATGCTTCAGGGTACCAAGACATTTTGGACAGCGCCATGCTGGGGGTGGGGGGGTGGGGGCTGACAATACCCCCCAGTACCCCCTGTAATTGGAACCATGTCTCTAACATTTGTTCCCATATCTTTATTTTATTTTCCTTTACTTGGTGCACTACACACGACAGGCATAAAATATTTGCACCAAGGGGATTTAAAGCAAAATATAAAGAAATGAAGGGTGGCTCAAGGGTACTTTTGCACAGTACTGTGAACAAATATAAGGGGGATGTGCTCAAATAATGCTATATGCATTAACTACTAAGTCTACTCATACAGACAGGTACAATCTGGCCATTCACCTTCAGTTATTTTTTGTGGTAAATTCCATTCTATTATGTTGGCTGCCCTGTTGTTGTCTTCACCTTTCCTTTGGGAGCATTTTGTTTTAGACCAAAGGAATCCCAAAAAGAGAAGAATAGAGCCCGACAAACATGAAAAAGGGTCCCTCTTGGCCTGTTCACATAACAGACGTAAACCTCTTACATCCCCTGGAACGCTTATTCCTGTGCTTCAATTCCTTACTTTACATTGTATTTTCACTGTAGTTGAAAAATATTAAACAGACGTTACTCAACGTTTTCATATGACTAACTGAATAATGAGCCTAAAGGTGTGCAGAGCAGTGGGAACATTCTGAATACTGATATACAGCACAGACCTACAGGCCCCAGAGCAGGGTGTGGAGTTTTACTGTACCCTTTAACAAGAATACAATGTAAGATGGTCAGTGTGAACAAACACACCTCACCCAATGAATGCGTGAGTCAGGTGCAGGCAGGCACAGGCGTGCATGGTTTCTTTCTGCTTTCAGAAAAACACAAGGATGTATAGATTTAAAAAAACTCAGTCCTTTTCTCTGTACACTTTCCTCTTTCCTCCATTCGTTGTACATTGGTACCCTCTAATAACAGGCTGCTATTTTTGGGCAGTGGTGTAGGAGTGCAGACAGACTTTGCGTGTGCACTTTAGTGAGTGTGCATATAGTTACTACTAATTCAAAATGCAAATGCTTGACTCAGATCCACTTTTCACATGCTCACATCCTCATCAGGAACTTCTCAGAATTAGAATTCGAGAGAAGAACCATGTTGAGAAATCCATGGTAAATGTTTGTGCATAACCTCAGTGGGACAGGCTAAGCCGTTATATATCAATATCCTTAACTCCCCACATGTATACAGTGATAACTTCTGAATGCAGACACATGTGCACTGTCCTTTGACCTGTTTCATCCCATACAGGATTTGGTTGGTCAGCTTATTGCATGTTCTAGGTCCTCCGTTTTTCTTCGTCTCTTTAACAGTCTAATACTGGCTTTTACCTTTACAATTTAAATAGAAGCCAGACAGTTCCAAACTAAGCAACTTTCTCAAACATTTTAACACCTTTTGCCAAAACCAGATTGTGGGGTTTTGGTTTATAAGTAGTAGTCAGGTAAAACAAAGAAGCAATATTACCCATTCCAGTTTAGTTAATGCAAAAGTTTGAACAGCACCAGTCGAATTACATTGCATTGATTTTTTCAAAATTCAAGTACATCCTCTACTATGAATATGCCTAACTATGCAATTTCTTCTGCAGGGCATGATTTCTATTTGTGTACTGAGTAACATATTGTACTTATTTTCACCCGTAAGTTCAGCAAAACATTTAATTTGACCTGGGCACCTAAACTTTGCGTATGACTGTCGCATGGGCTGTTGAGTGAATGGGCCCTAAGATGGGTCAAATACATTATCATGTCACAGTCAGAATACTGTGTACACTGACCAGTGGTTTGTTGACCTTCATCTGCTGAGGGGCTGCATGTGTTTTGGGAATGTGGTAACAGTTAACATGTGGACAGCCTGCAGTTAGCCATATGTTGGTAATGAATCTGTGACCTTTGCTTATCTAATCATTGTTTTACTTCTCCAAAGTGCCAAACAGCTGAGTTTCTGTGGACTAGACAGAAAAGGGTCAAAGGGTCAGCAGAGTGAAAAACAGGAGTTCCAGTCATGACCACACACACCTGACCCATTAGAGGAACATGAGAAACCACACACAAATCATGACAACAAAGTTTGAAATATGGCTACTTAATCTTTTACTTCCTAAAGTTAGCAGAAGGTATGTTAAATGAACTTTATAAAAAAGGCCCATCAGTAATACATGTCCATCATTTTTTATAAATGAGCAAAAGAGATAAACGAAAAGCAAAACATTGAAATGAAACTCAAAGTTGGAAGTTGGCAAAGCCGCACATCTGAGTACCAGACACAGTGATGCAATCACACACACACTGCTACAGTCGAGTGGTAGAAACAGAGAAAAGGGACTCTGGGTTAACAGGTCTTTCCAGAGTATTACATTAAAATGGTCTGCTTATGTCTCAACTAGAAAGGTTTTAGTAGAAAGTGCATTCTATAAACCAAGAGAAAAGGAGGAGAATCAGAAAAACAACAAAGGAACACAGACATCCAAATACACCAACAGGGCTTTCCAGAAGGTCCAGGAAAAGAAAAGGAAAGAAAAGGGAAGGTTATTTGCTAGACAGTTGTAAAGATTCAACCAAAATGAAGGTCCTCGGTAACAGAGGCTCATCTCTTTGTGTTGATTCTCCTCCTTTTCCAAAAGCCAACCAGCTCATGCAGACGCAGCCGCTGGATGTGATCACCAATGTTTGTCAGTTTTAGTTCAAACCTGTAATGCAGCAGTAAAGTGCAGAGAATAGACAAACAAAATAGGGCTTTTACACGCACACACACACACGATCAGACAACAAACATTCTACTAACCAAAAGAAGCTCAGTGAGAACCTTTTGATTTGTGCGCACGCACGCGCACACACACACCTTTTCCAAACCCCCTTTGTGCACATGTGCACACCATAAAATAATCTACATGATGGATAGTCTTGTACAAGACAGAGAACTTAACAAGCAGCTTTCAACACCAGCACCAACAGGGGTATAACGACAATCATGAAAACACACAGCTGCACATTGCAGCGCCCTTCCTGCACATTCTATTCAATAAACAAGTACAAATAAACCTCATCTTTTTTTTTAGCCCAGGACACACACACGCTTAGAAATTTCCTTTTAAAAACAGTAACAAAGTTTACAAATAAAAAATGTCAGGTAAGTGGGTTAGATCATATAGAACATAATTAATGAATTATTCTTTTTTCCCCCCTCCGTTCAGTTCCTAGTGACACGTCACAGCATTGGTCATTCTTAACAGTCTCACTCCTCCAACCAAACGCACTGAAAAGATCTTCCACAACACACACAAATCCTGTTCCAGAACACACACATTCTTAATCAAAAACATTTTTTTTTAGTGGAACACAAGTTTACAACAACCATGAAACAACAAAAGTAAATGTTATTTTACCTTTTGAGTTTAAGTGCCCAAGAGTCTGAATGTGTGGGTTTGAATACACGCACAAACAAGTGTTTATATAAGACAAAGTTGTTGTTTTTTCTGTGTACAGGAGGTTGAACTGCATTTTTTGTAAAAGTGAATTTCTCTGAAACTTAGAGCTTCCACAAGTAAATGTTTGAAACCCGTAGAACCTTGGCAGCAGCAGCTGGGTACGTAGAAAGAGGGGGTGAGAGAGAAAGACAGATAGAGAGAGAGAGAAAAAGAAAGAGAAAAAGAGAAAGAGAGAGAGAACGAGAGAAAATAAAGAAATAGAGAGCTTGAGATTGTGCCAACTCAATACAGTGGCAGGGTTGTCATCATTATGATGCAAGTGGAATTTTTCCAGAACGGTATATGAGGTGTAAAATAATGCTTTACAAGGTTGTCTGTGTTTTTGTTGTTTTTTTTTTGTCATTTTTTTGAGAGAGGGTTCATTGAGGTCACCAATCTGAAAAGTCCTTTGTGATCACATTTAAGCTTCTGATGAGGAAATACACTGTCAGCAGTTGAATGTGTCCCTCTCAAACATACAAACACACACACACAGCATTTCTGCTGAGTTACATCCTTACATAAATGAGCTGTCAGTATATATGCAAGTGTCTTTAGTCGTTTCTATAGCCTTCCCAAGCTCGCCTGGCTCAGAATATGGCGGACATTGTGTGTTTTGTTTTTGTTTATGTGGTTTGTGTTAACTGCACGATTATGTACGGTTTTCAGTGGTGGTGTGTTGTCCCCTGTCTCAGGTACGTCTCCTCATGTGCGCAGTGGTTGACGGGCTCACTTTTAAACAGGGCAGGTGGAGGGGGCAGGAGAGAGGCCGGGACGGAGAGGTGCTGACTCGACATGGGAGTATGTCCAGAGTGATGGATAGGGGTATGGGTGTGCGTTTGGTGATGCTGAGTGGGGGTGGTTGGCATATGCAAATGAGAAAAACCATGTCCTATTCCACCTCTCTGACTGAGCCCAGAGGTGGGGCCAATCATTCCTGGGCCAACTGCCGCGACCGAGGACGTAGCCTGGGATGGCTGGGGTGTGCTGGGGGTGTGGCCAGACGAAGAAGGGGTGTGGCCTGGTAGATGGATGGGCAGGGGCATGGTGGAGGGCTGCAGGGTCATGGGGCTGGTGACCCGGAAGCACTTCTCACGGTGCGCCTTGAGCATGTTAGAGAACCGGAAGCGCTGGCCGCACACCTCGCATGGATAAGGCTTCTCTCCAGTGTGTGTTCTGCGGTGCCGCTTCATGTTTGGCCGACTGGTGAAACTCTTCCCGCAGATCTCACATATAAACGGTTTCTCGCCTAAACACAAAGAGAAAGCAAAAAACACAATGTTTAAAAGCAGTACAAAGTTCTGCTACAGTCAGTGGACACTGGGTCCACCCCTGGTGCTGTCAGTGTAGATTCATTTTCTTTAGTGCTGAGTAATTCTATGTATTACATGATGTTTAATGTTTGGTTAATATTTTGATTAGTCCATGATGGTTTGCTTTTGTACAGTTTTGTACATTTGTGTCAGTGTACTAAAAACAGCAAACTCTTCTTTCAACCATATGTGAGTAGTACAGCCAGCATGGAAATTCATGCTAACTTTTCTTGATTTTACCTTCTTGTATTAAAACAGATCCATTTGATAATTAGCTCTATATAGTAATATCAGACAAAATCAATGAAAGCAGTTCATCTATCGTCTGCTGTTTTTATTTCCGTAGTCGCAGATAATATTACGTAATACTGATTTTACTGATCGAGCCAGTAAAATGTTTTGGCAGTTAAAAAGGTCATTCCCCAAAACATTTCAATGAAAGGAAGGGGGAAATAGAGCTGAGCTGAGCCTTAAGCCTAGCCCTAGCATCACCCAGTCTACGGGCACATCTGGAGAGCTCTGGGTGTGTTCCACCACAACTTTAAACCGCAAAAGTCTGGAGAAAAAAAAATGGTGAAAAGACTGAAATGAGGTATTTAAAGCAGCAGAGAACTGCAATTTCTATCCAGGGTTATGACTTGAGCACTCTGTATGTGTATATTTGTACATTTGTTGTTTCACTACTTCGAGAAAAATATATGGTGAAAAGACTTTTCCCAAAGGTTTGTGTACCTTACCTGTATGTGTCTTCATATGCTCATCAAAATACTGCTTCATGTTGAAGTCTTTGCCACACCACTGGCACATGAACTGCTTGTGTCCAATGTGGATGCTCATATGAGACCTCAGCTGATACTTATACTGGAACCGCTCATCACAGTTCTACACACACACACACACACACACACACAGTGTAAGTGCAAGCAGTAGTTGCACATGAAAGACAGGGTGAGCTTTATAATATAAACGACTTGACCTGCTATTACATCTTATAAGTCTGTCATTACAAAGTTATTTATACATGAGACAGCCCAACCCTGCCTGAGTGCATTTGTGACTGCACTCACAAACAGACATCCCACCACACACACACCCTGCATCTTTCACTGAAATTACCCACTCCACCCAGACCACCCTCTGACACCCACACCCATCCAAGAGTAGCAGTTTCTATTAGAATGCACTGGCTGAAACCTTTGACTTGGCACAATATATTTTCATATTTTCCCCAAGACAAACTGTAACCCTTAGTAGTCTGACTTTATTGGTAGTTTGCTACACTGACATTGTCAAGTTATGTTATTTGGGGCTGTCCCTGTTATTGTCTAAATTTTGGGGGTAATAAATATTAAACTAATGAAAATGGTGTTTCTTCTCATACATTATTAGTAATATCAAAGGGAACTTTTACTTATTTCATTTAAAAAATTCAGAGCAAATAGGACAAGCACTCATGTAAATAATATCCCTAACTTATTGTGAGTAGTGTGTGTGTGTGGGTGTGTATATATACATATATTATGTAATTCCATAAACAATAAGATCTGCAAGGATTATTCAGTGAAAAACAGTCCAAATAACTATTCTGTTTACTCATCTTTATGCATCAGTTTTAATCAGCCTGATGGGAAACAACCTCTTGTTTATGAGGCTAAATGTTGAGTGAGTGGTGGTGCACAAAAGCAATACAAAGAAAGCATTGCATCCACATCCTGCAAAACAAGCAATTTATGATTAGCCTTATTGTAGGTAAAATTGTCTTTTCCAGTCAAATTTATTGTGATGTCTCAGAGGTATGGCTGTCGAGATTTAGCTCAAAAGTTTGGAATTCAAATTACTGTATTTCCTTTTTATTTTCAAATGTATTTTACTTAAACATATTACTGAAATTGAATTTTTCACTCACATTTTAATTTGTAGTCAAATTACAAAAGCTCAGGAGATTCTTAATCAGATGAGTACTGCACATAATTTATTTTAAATAAAATATTTCAGATTCTCACTTAAGTATAATTTTGTTTCCATACTTCCACCATTAACAGTAGTTTTTAAACTGGCCATACTTTCTTTCAAGCACAGTTTCTCTGTATTTTTCCCACCTTTGGTTGTGAATATTATAGAAAGATTAGCTTTAGTTATTGGTAAGGTTAAATCCAGTCTAGAGACATTTTGGTATAATTTAGTCCGGATCCACATCATGTAGAATACATGTAGTATTCTGTGTGAATATGTCTAGAAGACCAGCTCTAAAATAGCTGCATGGAAAAGAACTGGAACTGGACCGTGTTCGTTTACTGGAAATGCAAACGTTCTCAACCACACAAGTTATTTAAGAAATAGGAGGATGAGGGAGATGCCGGCTAGAAGCAAAACCAGACCAGTCTCTCCAGTCAACATTAAGACACAAAAAACCTGTATGCACAGTATGGGTGCACTGATTAGGTAAATTTTGCCAAAGTCAAATATTTCAGTCTGCAGCAAGTATAGCCCATTGCACTAGCCAGCAGTGAAACCCAGCTGTCACAAAGAAACATGCACAGCATTTATTTTCCAAAGTCACGTCAATATAGAACATATATAAAAACAAAATATGAAAAACAGTATGGGCAAAGTCAACAGTTTTAAACCCACATTCAACTATAAACAAAATAATGCAAATGCAGTCCAAATTTTAACCTCTAAACACAAACACAGAAACATGGGCAAATGCATAGACATAAAGACATTCATATAGGGAATTATGGGAAAATAAGTCAGTGTGTGCTTTGCTGTACTTCATTCTGGTAATGTGTGTGTGCGTACGTACGCTTACAGGTTACACAGAGAACTCATTGCATACTACCAGGTTTCACAATGGGGGAAGAACCACCATATGATAACTGAGGCATATATATTTGAGTTTGTTTATGTGCATGTATGTGCATTTGTGTGTTTACCTCACAGCGGAAGGGTTTCTCTCCTGAGTGCTGGAGTGAGTGTACCTTCAGGGACATGCTGCGCTTAAAGGATTTTCCACAGGTTTCACATGTAAATGGCATGTCCTTAGTGTGAGCTGCGTGGTGGGGGTAAGAGTGTGAGAGAGGTTGATTTACATTAGCAATGTGTGTCATGCCTGCAACTCACCTGTTCACAACAACTAATAAGCATGTTTAAAAATGTTCTCATGTTACTTTTCTTTTTTTTTTTTTTACATACAGTACTGTGCAAGACTTCTAGGCACCCATGCAAATTGTTTAAAGCCATTTTTCTCAGTTTGTAATTAGAAGCAATGCAAAATAACACAGAAGTAAAAAGTATCAAGATTTGATTTGCTTTGCTTTTATGTAGAACACTGGTTTGGTTCCAGATTTCGCCTCGATATCTCCAGTCATTGCTTGAATTTGTAAAATTCCATCAGCAGCTCACCTGATTCAGTTTAATTTAAGGTTTCTGACAGAAACTACAAGTAATACTGGGCTTTGACAAGAAACACAGCGAGATTCTGTACGTTGAATTACTTTTTTTTTAAATGTATTCTTTTTCAGTTTATTGACTATGTTTAATAATACATGGATTAAAGCAAAAACCTTTTTTTTTTTAGAGGTCCCATGACATGCTGATTTGTTTATGCTTTTATATAGGTCTTAGTGGTCCCCTAATACTGTATCGGAGGTCTCTTTCTAAAATTCAGTCTTGGTGCAGAATTACAACCACTTAGAGTCAGTCCCACAATGAGATTTCACTAGGATGCGCCGTTTCTGTGTTTGTAACTTTAAATGATAATGAGGAGGAAAGAGGTGAAGCAAGGTGGCGGGTGGGGGAGGAGCCAGCTTGCAGCCACGGTACCATGCGCTAATGTTTACAGTGTATAGCAATGGCTTTTGCGGTCACGTAGCTGGTAAAAGGCAGTTGTTTTAGTCTGTAGTGAGATTCGGGACATTTGCTTGCTACACAAGCAGTTGAGACCAGCTCTGTATTGTGTCGGCGCATTTCCAGAGAAAATAAAATGAACGCACTTATTCTTCAGAGACTCGCATGAAGGAACTAAAAAAATACTTTTGTGCTCAGTTGTACATCTAAGCACCGAGCAACTCCCATGCTTCATTCGTTTGCAAGCCATGTTGTCTGTACAGGAAAAAGTGATCTTACACATAGCATTGACAGTCGGTGGAGCTAATTTTTTAGGGGAGGGGGGCAAAATTCTCTGGGTGGGCAAAGCATGACAAAGGGGAGGTAACATTAATCCGTATGAGGTCATACAGGGCCAAATTGTAGATTGGCCCGCTGAGCTGTGTTTTTTTTTCTTTCAATGGCGGAGCAGGATGATCAAAGAAATCTTTACACCTATCGTAATTTCTAGCCACTGCAGGACCATAGGCAGGATAGGGGAACTCATATTAATTTTAAAAAATCTCAAAGTGAAATATTCATGTCATGGGACCTTTAACTAAATGCTTCATGTCGTGGGCCCATTCCACCTCGGCCATGCATCAAATTGTCAACACTGTGTTGTCCGTTATCCCCTAAGCCCCTAGATACCACACAAAAGCACACACCTGCCATTTTCATATTTTTGCACCATGAACTAAATGGCTTGCCATTATCGCCCATTTCATTTAGCCAAGCTCATCTCCACTTGTTCTTTACTGTTTTGTCGATGTCCACCACATCTGTGCCTTCCTTTATTAGAAGCACGTCCATGCTGGGAAATTCAAAAGTTGCTAATAAAGAGTGATGCTCCAGTCTAATTTAGACATGCACTTAGGCCAAGATTTCAGCATTGAAAATAAGGGATTTTTCCCAAGATCCCGACCCAAAATACAGGAAATTTTGAGCAGCTTCCCACTGCCATTCCTCTGTTAACAGTTCCTCCAAAACTGCTGTTATTTATTTATTTTTAATGCAGCATAAGCTCTTGCAGCAGTTGTGACACCGAAGTCAGTGTCCTGAATCTTGAGCATCAGAGTTTTGGCTTCTTTATGTATTTAAGCAATGGCTTTTCTCCTTTGTTTTCCGACCTTTTATTAATATTATTGTAATATTAATAGTAATATTATTGTGAAAAAAACACAATTCCTCTAAACAGTTTTAAATGTATACTTTTGCACAGTACTGAACATCTAAAGGAAAGGGTTTTTTTTCTGGAAAAATTGTGTGCAGTTACTCACCAACCATGTGCTTGCGGACATGGGCCATTGTGTAAAACTTCTTCTCACAGATCTCACAGGCAAATTTCTTCTCTGCAAAGCCATGCACAATCTTAATGTGTTCATGAAGTGACCATAGCTTCTTAAAGGATTTGTTACATGACACACACTGGGGAACATAGTAAACCAGAACAGACACAAAAAACATTTTAGAAATGCAATTTAGAAATATTCAGTGTAATTTTCAATATATATTTGTCCGTCCTAAGCAATACTAGGAGTCTCAAGCCCTGGCATGAAAGTTATTGAATGCCTACTGATTTCTTATCACTGCTGACTCTGTCTCCCTCTACTGGGAGAAGAGTTTCAAATCTGATTTTTCTTTACTGGTGCACTTTATTATTATAATTAAGACAATATAAACTGGCTAAAATGCTTTAGAGCAAAATGCTAAAAAATGCTTTACAGGAAAGTAAAACTAAAATAAAATGTTTATCATACTTCTATAAAGTATAATCAAAAAGTGATTCAAATTTCAGCAATGGCAATAATGACATTAAAATTCAACATTTTTTTAAGATTGCGTCCTCTTGATGCTCTAGTACAGACAGCAAAAGCTTGAGCTTTAACAAGTGCTGATTCACACTAAGGGGCAAAGTGTGCTTTTTAGGGTTCACCCAAAGTCATCTTGCCATTGACAATATAAGTCTGTTTGACTATGAAGTTATGGAATGATAAGGCTGCAAATTTGCAAAAAAAAAAAAGTAAATTATGAAAGAAAATAAATTTTTATTTAAAGAAATGCATAGAATTATAATTAATTGTCAATACAGTATATCAACTGCTCCACTTACCTGAATATTTTTCTCACAGTCTGTCTGCTGGTGCAGCGCCAGCTCGCTTTCCAGCACAAACTTTTTCCCGCACTTGTCACAGATCTGCATGCGTCTGTGCGTGACGTTCATGTGCTTCTCCAGGTACCAGCGGGTGTTGAACACTCGTGGACATTTCTCACAGGTCAGTGTCTCGCGCTCTTCGCCCTCTCCCTTGGTCCCACTACCTGAGGTGGACGACTGAGTGGAGCTCTTGCCATCACGGCCGGACCTGCGCTTTTGAGGCGGGAGTTCTGCGCTCTTTCTCTGCCCCCTGGTCATCATGCCGGCGCTTGCAGCTGTTGCTAAAGTGACGGTTGCTGCGGTTACACGGCGGGTCTTTCTACATGGCCTGGCACTGACTCGGCCCCTCCGCGGCCTCTTGGGTCTCAGGGTCCGGCTTTCGTTCTCTTCCTCTTCATCTTCATCATCATCTTCTGAGCTCTCTTCTTCTATACTGTCATATTCCTCCTCATCCTCCTCTTCTTCTTCCTCATCCTCCTCTTCTTCCTGTCCCTCCTCTTCACTGTTGCTTTTTCCCTCTCCTGTAGGGTTTGCCAGGCTACTCTTTTCTCCTTTCGAGACATGCAAGGTCTGATTGTTCAGGTTCACCTCCACAATGATTTGCGCTCGTTTATACTCCTCCTCTTCCTCCTCCTGGCCTCCATCCTCATCCTCTGTATCTTCAGATGTTCCTTCATTTGTCCCTCGTGTGGCACCCTCGCTCCCAGGCACTCCAGAACCTTCTTTGTAGTACTGCTGAAGGGGAATGGTGCTTGGCTCTGGGTCAGAGGCCATCTGCAGTTCTGGTTTGGCGGCCAACTTGCTGTCAACCAGCACCGAGTACGGCTTTGACCCAGCCTCCTGTCTGTAGACCTTTGCAGACATGTCGCCGTCTGGTGGTGGGTTGTGGTGGTAGTAGGCCTGTGTGGGACGAGCCCTCTGCCCCTCGTCCTGTGACATGGCTTCTAGGTCAGATACCTCTTCCTTCAGGGTCTGGCACGACTTCATCTGTATGTGTATATATGTGTATAAAGTTTTCTGTTGGCTGTACTATTCTCTCAGTATGCAACACTTGTGGCTGTTTCCTCCAAGCAGCTAAGAAAGCTACCCCCTACTCCTCCCGCAGAGAGCAAGAGGAGGGGAGGGGACGGGAGAAGAAAGGAAGGGGTGGGACCCCAGCAATAGTTCAACCCGAACCGAACTGAGTCTCCATGACCTCCGCATCAAAAGGTGGACAGAGAGAAAGATTCGGCAGATCTGTGAATTATTTCCACAAAACCAACGTTTGGCTGGGCAAAATCGCTGTCTCAGGGGTTTTTGCCCCTCTGCCACTTTGTGATAGCACTAGCTGAATCAGTTAAGGATGCTTGAGCCTCTGTGCTGAGATTAGCCTCTTGTGGTCATAGAAGCCCGCCAGCTCTGCTTAAGAAACCTCCTGTTATACACTGCCTGAAAAAACAAGAGAAAGAAGAGAGTTTAATTCAGCTTTCTAAAAAAATACTTAATGAAGGCAATATATTAAACACAAAGCACATGAAAAAAGATATGAACCATTATTATTTAACCAATAAGATCTTCAGAGTTTGTATAAAAGATAATGAATCATCTTAAATAATTCGGCTGACCTTGTACTGCAGAGATTGTCATCTAGTTACACCATTTTTGTCCTCAACAAGTCAAACTTTCACCATCAAATACACGTGTGGCTGTGTGTGTGTGTGTGGGTAGGAGAGAAATGAAACTGGTGTCTGGTTAAGGTGCAGAGATCTAAAAATCTCACTACCAATCACATAAATATAGGAGCGCGCACACACATACACGCTCCTGACCACAAACGTTTCACTTCTGTGTGGGAGCGTGTGTGAGCAGCTTAAATTAAAACCACAAAGGAGCTGAGTAGAGAAAACTAAACCCTTAAAAATACACACCTCTTTCACTCACACACACACACACACACACACACACAAACACCTGAATGTTTAATATCTCAAAGAAATTAACTGTAGGCCTGCAGGGCCTTGTCGCAAAACCACTACCTCTTTTTAAACTTCAAAAACCCCAATTACTAAAATCACTTCTAAAAACACTATTAGAAACAATTTTATCTGCAAATCTAAAATAAATAGTCTATGGTCTATTTCCAAGCATTGCCACTGCTTACATATGACAAACCACCAAAGCCCTTTGCAGCTTGGGGCAGAAAGAGAAATCATGAAAAATGGTAATGGTAACATCTTTCAACTGCCACTATTCAACTGTACAGTTTACAAACCTCAATTGAAGCATTTTTTCTTTGGAAGCCTTCTGTTTGTATAGTGAGCGTTCATTCAACCGACAGCGCTGGCAGTTATAAACTTCAGAGGCGTAACGAAACCACAGTTTTCACTATGAGTGAGTTTTGTGGGGTTTTGTGTTTAGTGGTCTACAACTGTGTTTTCAAGGAACGTTTTTTAACAAAAAAACACTTAGATTTCAATTTCTCTCTCTTAAGGGGAGTGGAGGCGCTGCTGACTAGATGACACCTGGGTAATTCCAATGACCCCTGAAGGTCAAAGCCCATGACCAATGTGTGAAGGTGGAGAGAGGACAAATGTTAAATCAACAGTCAATTAATGACTAAATGACAGAAACAAACAAAAGAAATATATCGCAGTTTAACCACACTCTACCCATAACCGTCTCAGCCTTTACTTCCTGCATCTCAGGGACTCGTCTTCACTCTGTGTGTTTGTGTTTGTGTGTGTGTGTGTGTGTGTGTGTGTGTGTGTGTGTGTGTGTGTGAGCGTGCTGCATGCCCGGCTGCAAGTATGTGCAAGCAAAGTATGCGTCCATGCTTACTGCTAAATTTCATTAACCTTAAAATTCTACAAAAGCCTGAAAAATATTTACCCATGATCAATACAATCAAAACAAAATACACACACCTACACACTCCCACACACACACACACACACACACACACACACATATAGAACTCTACACACTCCCACACACACCCACACCTATGAACACACTCCGCTACCTTCCTGTGTCTCTGCAGCTTTCTGAGAATCAGCAAGCGCACCAAGTGTGTGACCACACAATGGGTGCATAAGGGGTCACAGCTATGTGTTTATCTCCGTGTTGGCAGTAAAGACTTCTGCACTGTAACATGTGTCAAGACCTTCTAGATTTAATGCAATTCACAAGGGTGGTCAATTATAAAAGGCTGCACAATGTGGACAAAATACCAGACTGGGTTTAATTTGCTATGTAGTATGACTGTTTGCTGGGACCTAGACATTCATAACTTCATCCAAACATTCACCAAAAACGTAAAAACTGTAATTGGTAAGAGAGCTCATTTGCATCTTGCAGCCTTCTGCAAGATCATTACTGCAAAACCTAACATTTCGAGATTGTCTATATAGAACAGTGTATAGCTCTAGTGTATCAGGCAGGGGGCGTTTTATTATAATTGTATGTACACCATCGACTGCACCACTCTGCTATAGCCCACTCCATCAAGAGCAATACATGAACAGGCACAGGTGTGTGTTCCATGAGGTGGAAGTGCGTGGGTGCTGTGTGTACACTTTTCTTCCATCCCTTGAGTACCCACCTCTAGCAGAGGCAGAGGGTATTATCGTGCGAGTGCACATACATGAAAACCTGTGTTGTGGCAGATGGTTTCATCAGCAAGAAACCGAAGTTTTGCTGGTGCCGATGCCAAGAGAGACATTAACAGCAGACTTCTTGGCGTGGTCCCAAATCAGCCGCAAATACTTCCCTTAATGCTCACCATGAGCTGAGAGGGAAGGAGAGAAAGATTGGTAAGAGCATCAGTTATGCAAAAAGCAATATTGCAATAATGACAATATATTTTGCAGCCCTAATATGAAGTTTTACTTAGCATTTAGTCCTATATTCATTAAAGATAGCTAAATACGTTTACTAGAATGTTCTGAAACAAGCTTGAAAGCATGACTGCACAAACATAAAACAAATGAAGGTGAGAGATTAAGGATGCATGAAGGTAGAGAAAATTAAGTCATTATTGAGGATATACTGTGGGACAGAAGCACATTTTTAAGGCTCTGGTTTGCTGGAGTTACCCAGATAACTAGCTGAACAGCTCAGTGAAGAGTGCACAAACTGATCTGTAGTTGTGGTATTAAGCACAGTGCTGGCATAGTTCTCGCTGCAGTCTAGTGCAGCATCTTCCTATTCCACTAATCATGCATGACAAAAAAAATGGGTAAAAGCAATTTTATGTCAGAAAGATACAAGCTAATACATTCACTTGCATGGGTTTGCTTAACGCAAGTTTTTTTCTTTATTTTTAATGCCCAAATTAGTATTTGCCAGTTCCTCCACCAGCTAGGACTTACCCTCTCACACAATACCAATAAAACTGGGAGGGGAAGATGCAAAATTTAGTGCAGTGTTTCCACAAAACAGTTGTAGAATGAGGCCACATACTATGGGGATGAGAGACTAAATTCTTATTAAAAATAAAACCATCTGTATTGTTTTTTTCCTTTGGTTTTGATCTCTTTCACAGTGCTAGGCTAATCCTCTTCCTCACGAATGAGATGAAGATGATGACTCATGCAGGTCTGTTTCACACACTACTAGTCACTTTGATGTGGGCAACCGCCAAAGCATCGAAATCTCTAACTATCGTACTTGCTCACTCATCGTGTGGTTATTACATATTTCTAATCCTTCTAAGGAGCAAGAAGAAAGCAATGTATTGATTTTAGTAACAGTGACAAAACTGTAGCACCACCGCTATTGCCGGCTTGACTGAAGAAAAAATCTGAGAATGTATCAGTGATTTTCAAACTCAAGGTCAAGACTTGAAGTGGCACTCAATTTTTTCTGTCTTTCCCAAGATCTGCATGCCGTTGGCCTTGTGCTGAACTCAGGCAACTGCAAGTAATCTCACCATACTAATTCAGACTGGAACCAACAGATGGCCTCGACACCATACCAAGAATTCACGACGAGCCAACCACTTACAAATCAAAGGTGTGAGACAAAAAGGAAGAACGAGAGAGACAGAGAGAAAAGAGAGAGAGGCTACTGGACAAGAAGAAATTCAATTCACCGACTGCTTTTTTGTTAAAAGTTATAAGCAGGGGCAGGCGATATAAAAACTAGTGTCGCAATACTTCAAGTAATTTCATCACACATCCATCCATCCATCCATTATCTACCCCTTTTTCTCGCACTCGGGGTCGGGGGGGACTGGAGCCTATCCCAGCTGCAACGGGCGAAGGCGGGGTACACCCTGGACAGTCACCAGCACATCGCAGAGCCACATACAAACAACCATTCATGCTCACATTCACACCTAGGGGCAATTTAGAGTGCTCATTTCACCTGTTCCCCAAAGCACGCATGTTTTTGGTGGTGGGAGGAAACTGGAGTCCCTGGAGGAAACCCACGCGGTCACGGGGAGAACATGCAAACTCCACACAGAAAGACCCTGCGCCCAACCCGGGAGTCGGACCCAGGACCTTACTGTAAGGCGACGGCGGTAACCCCTGCGCCGCCCATTTCATCACCCAATATATCAAAACCATCTGTATTGTTTTTTCCTATTTATCATACAATATATCAATATTAATTGTACTATTAATTGTACTATGAAAAACAGTACAACTAATTTGTATTCATCATCTCACTGCACTGTATTAAATCCAATGAAACAATTATGCTCTTTCAGTAATGAAACATGCCGTGGGTTCTTAAAGAACTGACAATATTATGCTCAAAACACTTATTACTACATAAGGAAATATTTTATAACAATAAATATCAAAATATTGTCCAGCTTTAGTAACAATGAATCAAGACAGGACGATACTGCAATAATAGAAAAGTAATGATGCTTTGTGAATAATTAACACTCCACTATTTACATCATCTAATGCAGCTCCACTTTCTGAGAAACAATTTTTTTCAAACAAACAATTAACAACTCACTCCCACCTCACAGCTCTAGCATTATTACTAACTAGCAACAGAATTAGTCGCAATGTTCTAATTTTATACACAATATTGTGAGAACAGAGTCATGATGCCAGTATTGTGAACAGAATCAAATCATGAAAAATAGTTAAAAATAAAAACATACATCACTTTATGAAAGGAAGCAATGCTGGGAGAGAAATTTACAAAAGGTTGTACTTAGTTCTGGATACAGGCATAATTTAGCATGACAGTATTTTCCAAATGTATAATGGCATCCTTACAGCAAATTATTTTTAAATTAGCAGGAACGAAACTAATGGACTGATGCTTCCTGAGTACTGGTACACTGTCCCAAAAGAATGTCTTACAAGTTCACCTAGCCTGTTATGATCAGACGGTTTTGTTTTGTACTTGTAACATTTCTAACACTATTTGAAACACACAGCCTGGCCTAGGCTTGGAACCAGACGGGTGTAAATAAGATTTGGCAAATTTTTAAAGGACAGCAAAAAAAACATTTCAGCCATACTTTAGTCTGTCTGTGTTTGACATTTATAGTTAAAATTAAAACTGCAGTTGTTTCTGAATGTCAGCTTCAGTTTGATATGTAATTAAATCTACACCTGCTCACCGCATCTTCTGTATTTAATCTGGCACAGGATTGTGCATGGCAATCCAAGTATGGATTCTGCACACATTGTTCATGGTTGAGAAATAATGTGCATTTACCAACTGGATGTTAGACTTAAACAGGAAAAGAGGGTTAAAGTAAAACTATAGGCTATCCAACTTCTGTGAGTGCTGTTTGATTTCTAAAGGCCACTGAGGCAAAAAAAATAAAAAACAAACAAAAATATAAACGACCAGTATATAATAAGGAAAAAAACAGATCTAGCTTGCATGAAGAATGATCCTCCATCCTTCAGTTTAGTACATGCCACGTATTAAACCTATCTCAATCTGGAGGTCAATTTCACAGATCCGGGAGTTGAACCAGGTTACAGAAAACATTATTTATGGTTTATTCCCCCTCGTTTTGTCCATCTGGTCAAATTTGTCTTTCGTGGCATCCTAGCAGAGCTCAACTGTTCAGGCTTTTGTTTTTAAACACACTTCGAACCGCGACTGATCCTTAAATCACTAACGGCCACCGAAACCTCTGTAGTTTTTTCTGGGGGACAAAATGAAGAACATATGATGCAATGGTAACAACATTAGCTCATACTTAAACGTGAGTCTTGAGCACATTAAACGGGCCTTTCAGTGTTTTAAAAATGATTTTGCGTGCTGTGTGAAAAGGAATGCTGCAAAGAATCTCAAAGCGTTACGAGGGAACGAAGCAACCGCTACACAATTAGTTAGCTGGCTAAGCTAAGTGACTCAAAATCTGCCTCGTTTTTCTGTTTTATTCGCCGAATTGGTGTCGTTTTTATGTGTTGACAGTTGACAGAGGCCTGAAACTTCCAGACCAGCAGAGGAGGAGGGTGGGGGAGTGGAAATTCCTCTGCCCCGGCCAAAAGGAGAGGCTAAGTTAAGTTAGCCATGCTAGCAAACAGTTTTTCATAAAGGGCCTCTATCTCTCCACCATAAGGAGGGCTTTAATGAAAGTTTTAAAGACCCCCCGGTCAAGATGACCTCAGCCTGGGTTAGACGAAGAGGTCAAGGTTTGACTAAGCTGACAGCACCTTGCCGACTAAGAATAACTTAAGGCAAGACGATGTAAATAAAGGGTTAAAGCTGAGGGAGAAAGCTTGGCTGGTCATAGGGGTAGAGAGACAAGCAGGCCGTCTGTTCTCCTGGTTCAGCCACCAGAGGAGGCTCGGCTTAGCCTAGCCACTTAGCAGGAGAGCTACAGGGGCTGCAGGAATAGGAATACAGCTGCAGGGCTCGTTAGCGATCGGAACTGACCAAAAATTACCAAACAAAAACAAGAGCCCGGCTGCTTCTACCTACTTTCTTTCGTAACGGCACTGCTCTGTCACGACCCTCTCCACTGCCCTTTGCATTCCGTTATGGAGCTTCTCCACGTTAGCCATAGACTTTCACTCTGTTTCACTCTTTGAAGCCCCCCCTCTCTCCAAAAACCGCCCAGATTTAATTTCCAACACGTTGCCATCGAGATTTTTTCTTCTCTTCTCCTCCTTCACTCCTTTGAACGTCAGCAAACGTGCAAACCAACATTTTTTTTGGATACGAGTTTTTAATATCCTCCTTCCCCTCCTCCTCTTTGCACAAGACGAGAAACAACCCCGACTGAATACAAACCGAGTCGTATTTTTTGTCTTTTATCACCAAAAATAACATAATACATTCGTGACAGTGTCCTACCTTCACAGCCGCTTGGGCGAGCAGAGTGTCTAGGACAGGACCAGGTGCCATTTTCTTAAAAAGAATGAGAAATAAATGCAGAAAAAGGCAGAAATTTAACTTGTGGCGAGCTGCTCAGCTCCTCTCGTCCCCGCACGACTCGGCCGTGGCGCGAGCGCCCTCTCCTTCATCGCGTGCGCTCTCTCAACTTGCACGAGAATGCAACATGCACAAACGTGGAGAATTAAACTACTAAAATATATATTTTGTTCTCTGTAGCCACAGAGAGTCTGCAGCCATGTATTGCGTTGGAGACACACGATTGTGTTTGGCTGTCCGACGTCTCCCTCGCGACGTGGCTGCTGCTGCTGGAGATACATTATATAGACAAAAGTATTGGGACGCACCTGTTTCTCAGTGTTTGGCCTAGGCCCCTTACTTCCAGTGCTTCAGCATACCATCCAACTTTGTGGAAACAGTTTGGGGAAGGCCATTTTCTGTTCTAGTAGCAAAGGCCATAAAGAAAGGGTTTGGATGAGTTCAGTGCAGAATAACTTGACTGGATGAACAACTCCATATTAAAAATGCCATGTATTTGAATTAAATGTCATTAAGGTTCCTGTCTGTATAATGGTCAGGAGCCCCAATACTTTTGTCCATGTAGTTTAGCAGTAAGTTCACCTGCAAGCATCCCAGGAATGTTGTTACAGTACAGTTTACTTTTATTTCAGCTTTAACAGTGATGGAGAGGGGCGAGAGTGGGTGTTGTGCATGGGGAAAAAGGGACATGAGTTCAGGTAAAACATACAGAGGAAGTGAGTGGAGAAAAGGTAAAGTGCCACAGCACCTCCCTTCCACAGCACCCCCCTTCCTCATTGTACCTGATCCAGCTCATGAGTTGCTCCATAATAAGCTGAAGATTTGTGTTGAATCAAAGAATACTTGAAACTTAAGGAGCAAGATTAGGAAGTGCTAGTGTGGAAAATACAGTAAGTTTTGATAAAGGTGTTGAGGAATTAAGTGAGGTCTGATAAATAGGTAGATGAATCCAGCAAATTCTGATAAAGGTGGGATAAAATGAATTCTCATAAAGTTATAGAGGAACAGTGTTAGTTCTGAGACACCTAGGGGTCATGCCTTTCACACTGTTAATCAAAGGCTGTGAACTGTTTGATTCGGAACAATTTAAATCTAAGCTGAAGATGATGCACTTGTCCAAAATGGCTTTTAGAAAACTTACCATCATATCTATCTTGCTCTTTATTATTCTGTTTTTAATCCGCCTTTTTTGTGTAAAGCAGTTTATCATTCCTATCTGAAAAAGCCAGTATATAAATAAACTCTACTTGATTCCTTACTACTAAAGATGTAGCGGATTGAAATGATTCTGAAAAACGTGTAGAGGAATAGAGAGAGTTCTGAAAAAGTTATAGAGGAATAAAGTGAGTTGTTATAAAGATTAATAAAATCGAGTAATCAGCTACACTGTCCGAGGATGCTGCTCTGTTGAAGATTTCTGCCCTGCCAGAGCTGCCCGGTGACCTATGGCATGTCTGGCATATTTTTGTTTGCTATAATTTTATGTAACTATTCATCAGATATTATTCATCAATACATAGTATTGTATAATCTATATATTTTACTATTATTTTGGCTATTTATTATTCTTGTGGCAAAACACCACTTCACTAGTATGGTAAGAACAAAGCACACTGCCTGCAAATTCACCAGTGGTCAGGCACCCAGGAAGCAACTGGCCATGAAGGCTGCTCACAAGAGCGCTCCGGCAGCCAGTGGCGTGAAGAAACCTCACCTTTACAGACCAGGCATCCACACCAACAGAGTGACCATCATCCCTAAAGATACTCAGCTGGCCCGCCGTATCCGTGGAGAGTGCACTGAAACTAACTGCGCGTGAGGTCCCCAATGTGGACCACCCTCCCTGAACATCTGAGGATAACACAAGGATTATAAACTCTTATTAATTTAATTTATCTATAACTTATTTAATGTATCTTTCATTTTTATTTCTGGATAACTGTAAAGTGACCTTGAGAGTTGTGAAAGGCACTTATAATGTATTATTATTATTATTATTATTATTATTATTATTATCATTATTATCATATAAGTGCTGTTTTTGTGATGTGGAATCGTCAAGGAGTAATATTAGCTCAGTTGCAAAGCACTGGGTCACACAAACTCATCGAATGGAACCTAGTGCAGAAGTCATTGGTTGCAGCATACACTGCTAAGGTCCAAACATGTTGGTAGGAATGACATTGCTTGAACTGTTCACAAAGAGCTTTGTGGACTTTATTTTTTGTGGCCAAGCAGCCACACCCAGGCCCGTGGTCACGGTACATAATGGCAAGCATTGGCTGGAGTGGCGTAAAGGAAAGATTAATCATGATTTACCATTAGACGAATGAACCAGAGTTTGGTAGATGTCAGGAGAACGGTGCCTGCTCAAAAGTACTGTAAAGTTTGTAAAGCTGTAAAGTTTGGTGGAGGAGGCATAACTGACTTTAGATGTGGGACTTTCAGATTGAAAACTTACTTTTTGTTGTTCAAAGGTTTTTAAAACTATACTACTTTATACCCATGTGAATCTCACATTTGTTTAGCTCTGCTTTTATATATTTTTATATATACAGCTCTGGAAAAAATATACCCTGCAAAAATGTTCAGCTTCTTGCAAGAGAGTGTTGATTACAGCAGTTTACACTTTTCCTCATTATATAAGATTTGATTCAGGTGATCATCTAATCATTAAGTCATTAATCATAAAGTACCGTGTGTCAGGACAGCTTTACTGAGGGTAGGGTTTTCAAACGTAAAAGTATGTTTCTATCCATATAAATGGAATGTGTAAATGGAATGGATGCTGAGTCCATCTAGTGGCTGAAGGAGGATTTTTCTTTGAGCAGTGAGCCAAAAATAGCTGGAGGGTAAAGTGCAACAAGCATTTGCAAGAAATGCATCACTGCAAAATGCAGATGATTGTTTACTCTTTCAGTCTGCACTGGAAAGACAGATCTGTGTTTTTTCCAACTTTTTTTTGCAATGTTATCCAACTGAGTACACTTTCCAACTGACCGTAATTTGATAATAATAACAATAATAATAATAATAATAATAATAATAATAATAAAAACGATAACACAGGTCAACAAAAACAAAATGTAATCATCAGAAACCACCACACACTTTTCTAAACCAGATTTTCATTCATGATTTCAGATCTGCTTTCTCTTTTTTTCAGTCACATTTTCAACTTTTTTACTTTTTATGAGTAGTATTATATTTGCAATAGACTTGCATGGGGTTTTTATTAACCCACAGACACCAATCAAGTAACCATATTAATATTTTCAGTGCGAAGTCAAAAAGGCGCACACAGTGGTATAATAACAAGAATAATAAAAATGATAAGAATAATTGATATTCACATTTTAACTATAGCTATTCTTATAGGTATCATTATTATCGTTATTAATGATGATGAGAATAATAATGATAATTATTATTTACACAAATAGTAATAATAAAACTATAACAAGAGCTATAATTATATCTAACAATAATGATAATAATCATTATTATTACCATTATACTTGAATAATAATAATAATAATAATAACAATAATAACAATGATAATAATAATATAACAACAATACTAGTAATAACAACAACAACAACATTATCATCAGTGATAGTTGTAGTACTTTTTGTTGTCTTTAAATGTAATACTTAAACATATTTACAAATATTTTTATTTGTTTTATTTGTAAACTTATTTACAAATAAAACATATTAATAGTATCCCGTCGTGTTTATAGTGTATGATTATTTAAACTGTCTGTTTACATTCGACACCCTCAAGAACTCCGTCTCCTTGGTTACGCGTCCAGAACCAAAAACAAACGACCGGCTCTGCTAAAGCACAGCGACTCTCAAACGCTCAAACTTCGACAAAACTACTAACTCTAACTGCTTCATCCTTTTTACCAACATTCATCTACACGTGAGTTTATAATGCGTTTCTCAGCTCTTTATGTGCTTTATAAATATTTTAGTTTAGTAAGGACCGGCATTTCATTGGACTAGCATATTTCAGCCTGTGGCATTTTTCAAAATTAGCTTAGCTAAACACTTCAGTGACTCTTGTAAGGGCCAAAATGTGGTCTGATGCCCTCACAGACACCATGAACATGATTTAAACCAACTACAGTCACTAAAAGGAGTTTAAAATTTGACATTAAATTGCTGAGACTGAGGGCTGAAGCTCTGCTGAGTGTGCGCGGCTACTCGAGAGGGGGCGGGGCCAGCAAAGTCCAGCTGTTTTGATGTGGTGCAGCTTCAACCTCCCAAATTACAGTTTTCACCTTTCACACGTTTTCTGCTGTCGCATCAAAAAATGCAGTTTGGTTTATTAATTTCCCTTAATGCTCTGTACACACTGTCGTGCTTTTGATGGTTAATAGTAAGGTGTAGGGGTGGAGGGGCTCAGTGGATAGGATATTTGCCTCCAAATCAATAGGTCATGGGTTCGAATCCTACCTTCAGCACCACCACTGGCTCCCTGAGCAAGACCCTTAACCCCAAGTTGCTCCAGGGAGACTGTCCCCTGTGGTTAGGGAATGGAAGTCGCCTTGGATAAAAGCGTCTGATAAATAATGTGAATGTAGCCATTTGTAGTTAGGAGGCTGCTGGACGGAAGAGGCCATAGTATTTTAACAATTCGTTTTTGAAATGTTTGAAAAAAATATTTCCTGTTAATATTATTTCTTTAAATTATTGTATTGCCATTTATTCTTATATACACTTTTCTGTGTTACTTGGTGTGTTTTCTCTTATGTACTAAAAAGTTAATTTTTGCTATCCTTGACTATTTATGTTGGTGTATTTTAATTTTCCTTATTTAGGAGATGTCAATAATGTTGGTTTTAAAAATATGAAATAGTCTTGTAAAATTAAGAATTGAATCGCTAAATTAATTCACCATCCACTGCTTGCTTGCCCCACATTTTTAAATGACAAAAATATTGAAAAGAATTCACTGAGAGTGTATCCCAATTGTGCACTTAATACAGTAGTGCACTCTATAGCCTGCCTTTTTTTATGCACAGTTGTTAAAATTGATTATACATAAAACACCCACACTGAAAACTTAAAACTGGTGTGGTGTTGATGGAAACTATTGTCCCAGAATGTTTTGAGAAATGGAAATAGAAGGAAATTTACAGATAAAATATAAAAACAGCAGATGGCAATGAGAGACTTTAAGCAGTAACGCAGTGATTTTAGTTAACATGTTTCCTCGAAAGTAAACTTCCGAGACATATTTTGGATTGTTTTGTAATACTAAGGTAAAGTGTGTAATTGGGACACGCTCTGAATGAGTGGTATATCCTCTGCTTCATTATATGTTGGTACATGTATGTTGTGCATTTCTTGTATTTCTTGCTTTATCTTGTGTTGGAGAACTGTCACAGCTGTTCAGTAAGTTAGCAGGTGATTTTCAGCTGTACAAACTGCCAATAGTCCTGTGTGATAATTTTAAACATCACCCTTTACATCACTGCAAATCCGGTTGGAAATTAGCCTTAAATTAGCTGCTGTAACTGGATATACTATGTGAAAATTGTTTCTGGCTTCCAGTGTTAAAAAAGTCCATGAAATTACTGGAATAATTCCATGCTTTATTATAAAATGTTTATTTAGCTGTTTGCAAACTAGGCAAATGCCTAGAGTGGAACTTGATAGAGGGAAGAAAAATATACCATAACTATTCTTTCACCTATTAGGAACTTCTTTAACGAGTTGTTTTTTTGATTAAATTCTTAGTGAATGTGGTAGCTGTGGTAGAAGGTAAGAGTATATGGAGAGGCTAGGCAGAAATAAGCAAAGCAACAAATTTTAACACATTTACATTTCATGACATTGCATTTCAAACTCTGGCACACTTGTAATTTTTACACTTGCAACAGTGGAGGACACAAAAACTTTGGGACGTTCTGGACATACGTAAATGTGTTGCATATTTCTTTGACGCAAAGCATCAGTGTTTCATAGCAAACCTGGGACTTTTTGACCATATTCCTCTCCACAGGCAATAGAACTAGATAAAACACTGAAGCGCATTTCAGCCTGGAACATTCCAGCAAGTTCATGAACTTTTCAAACGTGTTTTGTGATATCATTATGAACAATATATCAAGCATTTGATGTAGAAACGTTTAGTGTAAAAGAAGTGTATCTGATTACCTCCACTATAGGCACAGTAAACCAATACTCATGTATTACGATACAAAATTGCTGTAACTTGCTTATTAGTCAACTGATTTTTACCGTTTGTTTTCAGATATTTCTGTGTATTGCAAGTTATTTAAAGGGCCCATGTCTTTAATTTTAACATTTGTTTTTTAAACTTTGTGTACCAAAAACAAAATTAAGCTTTCTGGATGCTTAAGGATGGTATATGTAAATGAGCCCTGTACTGATTGGCTGTTGTGTAATGAGCATGAACCATTAAAAACTGAAATAAAGAACCTGACTAAAACAATCTTTGTACCAGTTATACTTGCTAATTTCTGGTGTGCCATGGCTTTATTTGTGTAGCACACTGTGGATGTCTTTTAGATACTTTCTTCCAGTGTAACGTATTACCACCATTATAATCAGGCTGATTTCCTTTTTTACCTTTTTGATGTTTGCAGTGTTATGACTATACTAAGCTTCAGTTTCTAGCATGGTTTAATAACGCAGATCAACAGGTCAAAATCATCAGAAATAAGAGATGTGGGTTTTTAAGAGTTTTTCATGCTGATTTCAAATCTGTGTAGTTTTTCCTGCACGTACAGTTTTTGTGATGAATCTAGTTATATTCATCACAAAAGAAACAGTGGTAGCTGACTGACACTGATCATTATATCTATTCCACAGTGTGCGCCCATCTGACTTCACACTGAAAATATTAATTTAAACATTGTTGTCATATCTCATCTCCCAGCAGACCTGTACTGGGTGTTCAGTTTTTGTTTGGGGGGGTCCATGTCACTTGGATATTGTGATCGACTGAATGTGTGACCTACTGACCAGAATGATGTTTTTGATTACTAACATTGTGGGAAACTTTTTTTTTCTCAGGTACCATTTCACTGCACTCTATAGTATTCCAATTTCACTCTTTTTGATACACTCCACACAACAGTACAGACACTCACAGGTTCATAAGTCACGCCAGCTCCACAGGTGCTCCTGATATGGAGGGAACAAGCGGCAAGAAGCGATCCAATACGGTGCTCTCGCCTGAAGCTTCCCTAGCCAAGAGAAGAAAGCCAACGGAGACTGCCTCTGGATATGACCTGGATTTTGTTACTGTGGACATCACCACCACCCACAACCTGGAGAAACCGCTGGAGCCAACTGTGAGCTCCATACCTATGGATCCCAATCCTGATGTTTGGTTGGACCTGCCCACCAGCGTCAGCATGCACAAGATGATCCTTAAGGATGCCTCCACCAACGAACTTCTCCGGCTGCTGGGAAAGTTCCTGCTCCGCCGTTGCTGCCTGCTCAAGGACCTCTTACCAGATGACCCAGGGATGTGGCTCCACACTGTGGACCTTTTTCTGCTACTTTGCAAGTTCCAGGAGAAGTGCTTCATTGTCCCAGGCACTGTGGTGTTTCTGTATATGCTTTGTCGTGACTTTGTTCCGGCTGAATTGTCCACCATAAAGGAACTACAGATTCTGGTGCTCACCTGCGCTTTTGTTGCATATTCATACATAGGCCATGAGATCGGCTACCCAGCCATTTGTTTCGTAGTGGAGGAGAGCAGCAGTGCCTTTTGGCAGCGCACTATAGACATCACCAAGCGCGCAAGTAACAAGATGCTGAGGATGAACAACGACCCACAGTTTTTCGCTGAGGTTTTTGCTGACTTGAAGAGTGGAACAAGTCATTAAAAGTGTGTTGAGAGATGACCATTAAATGGGTAATCAGAGAGGATTTACAAATGGAGACTATGGCCAGATGGAAATGATAACAATTTGTCCTTACTGAATATACATGAGGAAAAACTGAGAAACTCTTTCAAGAGCGAGGCAGGACTAACAAAGCAATAAAAGGAACTTTTACTACAACTTTAACCAACAAATTTAGCAGGATATGGCATGGCAGTGAGACAAGAAGTATACATTCTCAGACAGGAAACAACTGGGCACTATAATTGATACAGACTTAACACACGAGAACAATATAACTAAGGCATTGAGCAAAGAATAACAGAAGAAAAACCAGGGTGGAGAGAAAAATTGGCAGAGATTGGAAACTGTGATCCACCCCACCAAATCCCAGCTACAAAATGCACAGTTAGAACCTGAACAGGCATGAAAACTTGGACTCTCTTAGAGACTTGGACAGGCACAGAGACAGGGTACTGCACAGAAGCAAGACTCTGGGATGCAGGCTGAGCATGGAGGGTTCTTTGGATGACTGAGGAACAGCTGCAGGTTGGGCAATGGTGAAACCCTTGGGCACAGTCATGGCAGCATCACGGATGAAATCTTGAGCTGAAGAAATATACAGGCAATGTGCCTGGAGTGGAATTAGCACTTGGACTTGCTCAGACATTTGTATAGAGATGGAATGCTGGGTAGACAGAGGACACAGGGATGCAGGCTGAGGACGAAGTGTTAATTGGAAGTCTCAGGAAAAGCTGCAGGCTGGACAACAGTGGACAACAGCACTGAGCTGTGGTGCTTTCAACAGAAGTAAGGAGTTCAAGGCCAATGGTTTTTGGTCAATGGTTTGGTCAGGTGTGGGTACTTTCAGCAATGGACAGGAGCTTAGGAGGTTCCAGGAGTAGCTGCAGACACATGGAGTGGACCTTTAACTTTAGGTAGAGGCTGTGGATTAAAACTTCACAAGTTTAGAGATTGTGCTGACGACATCATCAACGAGGAAGGAGACGAAAGGAAAAATGTTCAATGGCTTGGGATTACTTTCAAACACTAGTATGCAGATTGTAGCATCAATGTCTCCAGCTGCAAGCAGGAACTCTGGATTGGTGGCACTTACAGGGATAAGTGCCTGGGTTTGGATACCAAAACAGTGATGGAGTTGTTTTGCAATAAGACATGAGCAGGGGTGCTGGAACAGGGTGCCTTTAGATACAAATGGGAGTTCTAGACTGCTGGCGGGTTTTGATGTAGACACAAGGTTATAGTGTCGATGCTTTTACTTGTGGGTAGGAGCTCTGGAGCCGTGGCAGATGGAGATGGAATTAAGAGTTGAGGTCTTAACACTCATGAACAATAAAACCAAGGCACTGAGCAAGGAATAACAGAAGACAAAACCAGGGTGGAGAGAAAAAATGGCAGAAATTGGAAACTGATCCAACCCATCAAATCCCAGCTACAAAAGGCACAGTTGGAACAAATGAGATTTAAGCCAATGGAGCTGTGGTGCTTTCAGCGTAAGAAATGAGTTCAAGGCCAATGGTTTTAAGTCAGTGGTTAGGTCAGGTGTGGGTGCTTTCAGCAATGGACAGGAGCTAAGGAGGCAACAAGAAGTGGCAGATGGAAATGGAATTTAAGAGTTGGGTCAAGGGGGCAAGGCAGTTGAATGGAGGAAGGCAGTAGTGCTTACTGTGGTTGGCATGCAGATTGGAGCAAAGAGATATCATGGTGCAACCGTGAAAAAGTCCAAACCACAGTGAAGTAGCTGAAGGCCTAAGGACCAGCTGTAGTCCATGTGGAGGCCCGAGAAACGACTGCAGTTTAATGAGTTGATGTGGCATCATACAAGGACCTCTCACCAGATGACCCAGGGATGTGGCTCCACACTGTGGACCTTTTTCTGCTACTTTGCAAGTTCCAGGAGAAGTGCTTCA
>JBBJLR010000029.1:6895482-6918408 GCA_037577145.1 Brachypetersius gabonensis
GTGTGTGTGTGTGTGTGGGTGTGTGTGTGTGTGTGTGTGTGTGTGTGTGTGTGTGTGTGTGTGTGTGTGTGTGTGTTGAGAGGTCTAAAGATGAGAACTCATGCATGAAAGGTACTTACTTTTCATTGTCGTAGTACAGCTTTCCAATGGCCCATGCAACAATAATGGGAAATGGAATACCTGGGAGTAGAAAAGCAAAACTTAATGCCTCCCATTGTCATTACTTTCGATGTTTAACAATAAACAATGCCACTGATGTAATAATACCACTCTAGTGCCTAAGTAACTGCACTCTTTTAAACCATCTTGAATTATCGTATCTAGTTGCACATGGTTAAATAGATAATCATCTGTCATTAGTCAGCAATGTGTTGAATTTGCAGTGAGTCTATAAGGATTATTCTTTGTTTTCAGTTTAAGTAAAACGCTAAAACCATTTTTAATTTGTATAACTGGTGAAACTGTAAAATAAACATGGATAAATGCCTATTTATAACAAAGAATTGCCTATCTATTGTTGAACTCATTTTCACATATTGGATTAATTGGTCAGCAAAGTAACTCAAAAGCAACACTCACACCAGCCGATGCAAATGAACATCCATTTTCTCAGCTTATCAGTGGAGTAGGTCAGCACGATGGCTGTGTGCAGATAGCAGCCCTCACCAAACATCCAGAAGAAGTTGGTCACATGGAAGTAATTATATGCTGCGGTAACCAGCCTACACCAGATCTGTCAGGAAAAAAAAAGGGAAAACAATCAATCTTGTGGCTTTCTTTTTACAATTTTTCTAGGTTGGTTAATGGTCCCACATACTAAGGTTGGTGCTATAGAAAAAAAAACTAAGTTTATGATTTGAAAATATATAAGCTATGTCAATATGAAACAAAGTTTACTTATAGACTCAAGTGCTTTTTAAGAGATAATATATTCATTTATTGTAACATACACGTATATGGTGTGCACATGTGTGTGTATATATATATATATATATGCACACACATTTTCCCCCCAAGCAGAAGTACATAAGTCTTTTGCACTGTATTAAATGTAATGAATTGCTTAGTATTATTACATGGTGTTAAAAGGTGTAGTATTATTATAGATGTTGATTAGCAAGTAAATGCTTTAGCTGTCTGTTTGTTCTGCATTGTTTTTGGCAAAACAGCTAATTGAAGTGAGCCTTATTGATACATTTGTGTCTTCTGGTGAGAGGGAAAAGTGTCTATGTGTGGACGGTAAAGTGCTGTTTAATGTGCAAAGTGACGCATGGAGTAAAATAAAGATAAATAGCTAAAAGGAAAAGTGGGGCCCAGCCTGGCTAATGGAATTAAGTGTCCTATGGAGTTTCATTAGTATGTGTTAAGAGGTGGTGCCTTGATTCTTCATGAAAGGTCGCCAGTGTGTCTGCATTCTACTTAAATAGAAACACCATGGTTGCTTAAGAAGAAAGAGAAAAGATTCAAATAAAAAAAAAAAGGTCTGACTTCATCTACTGAAATGTATTAGATGTTGTGTGTGTTTGTCCAGTTCAAAGGAAAGAAATTATGCTTGAAGCATGACCAAGGCACTAAATTCCTAGCTCATCTTGACTTAATCCTCTTTTTTTAAGCAGGAACAGACAGCATTCTGTAATGCAATATTAGATTCATCTTAAACTGAATGAGTCAGAGCAAATGTTGTATTTTAGATTCGCACCACTGTCAAAGAGCCTTCACTCACCTTTTACTCTGTATAAGTCAAATATACTATTCTGCCGGTTTTGTTACATGAAAATAGAGGCTTTTTGAGAATTTATAAACCTAATGGTTATTCCTGTATTGTAATAATTACAATATAAATAAGTTCATTTCACCTCTTCTTTTTAATACTTAATTTGTTCAATCTGTGACTGCGATATATTGGGACAGCTGGTGAGCAGAAGATTGTGGGTTCGAATCCCAGGACTGCCAGTGGCACCACAGAGGTACCCTTGAGCAAGATACTGCTCCCCGGGCACTGTGTTCCTGGCTGCCCGCTGCTTCACTTGATGAATGGGTTCAATACAGAGAAAGAATTTTGTGTTGTTTACACTGGGTGCTGTGGTATGTTCATGTGTGACAAATGGTCACTTCACATAACTATAAAGGTGGTAAGGGTGGGGTGGCTAGCCCCTTTAGCAAAAATATGTTCTTCACTCCAAGTCTGAGCTCTAGCATAAAATTAAAGCTTAAATGTAACTGTAATTACTTTAATTACATAGACATCGAGGCTTTTATCAGTTCCTGGATGACACAGAAACTCTCAGGAGCAAATTAGCACAAAGAAACTGTTTTCAAAGGCATTTTCATAAACTCCAGTGACCTCTACCTCCATCAAATAGCAGGCCAGAGAAGAATCCTTATTACAAAGTGCCCTCCTAGAAATATTATGAACAGGCATGTCAGAGCTTTTCTGCTGTTGAAGATTTAGTTTATCATTCTTTCACATTCACTCACAACCTAAACTGTTTATCAAATATCTTTCTGGTCCAGTGCTCACAAAGATAATGTCAGCTGTTTACACACTCTTCTGAAACACTTTATTTGATTTATTTGATAACCATCACATAATCAGGATTGTATGAAATTAACCACTTTGTCAGTTACATTTTTTTCAGTATATAACTACCCTACAAGATCCCCTAAAAACTTCCATGCTGATTTCTTTATGATAACTGAATTGTAACTTGAACATTTTACACTCCTTCAATTTGGAAGTCTTCTCAGCTTCAAAAGCAGGTTTAACTTCTCTTTCACACCTGGTATAATGTCTCACACTGTGCTTTGTGTTTTAGTTTCCCTTTTTTATTTAACTCATTCTTTCCTGTCTATTTTAACTAAAGGTGTTTTTTTTCTTGTTCAAGCCTCTCTTGTGTTTATATTTTTCACTGTAAAAATGCAGAGAATTTAAGTGCGATAGCTGGGCTAGGTTCAGTTTTAGAAAGGCACAGCGGGAAGGGGGTTCAGTGATGTTGACTGCTTTTCTCCTATTTTATTTATCACATCCTTTCATTTATCTTGTTCTCAAAAGTTCCTGAAAAGACAACATGCAATATGCATGGGACACTTTGAGGGAAAAAAAAGTGCATGCCTTAAATTGATACTGTCTGCATAGACCTTGCGTGAATAAATGAAACACGTCCTTTATGTGATGTAGGAGGACTGAATCGTGACTAAATTTTAGACTACCTCGGTAGTTTTAGCACCACATTCTCTAAACCTGAGATTAGTTTTTTGCATTTGAAAGGAGATTTGAAACCTTTAAATATTGATTTTATATCGACTCTCTGAAAGGAGATGTAAGCTCACCATTCATCTGATTTGGAGATGAGAGTCAACTCTGATTCTAGCTGAAGCATTAATCAATTGATAAGTAGTCTACAGATCATTCTGTGACTATACAGAGAGATGAAGCAAAGAGAATTCATGAGCTGGGTTTTTGAAGTCCCACAGATCCTTTTGAGCAGGATGCTTAAATTGAAATTACTTCTGCTTTCTCTTCTCTAATGGCTTCACATTAAAGTAAATCTTTTATTACAAATACATAACGGGACTGTATCACTTAAAAGCTTTAAGCATTACAGTGTCTGATTTATTAACGAGTCGGAGGACTCTTTACTCACTTCGGTTACTACCTGATCCCTGTGATATTCTTTTCATTTCTCTGGGTGACCTTGTGCACTCTTCTCTTTGCTGATACAATATTTGCCTAGAAGCTTTTTTACACACCAGTAAAGTCAAGACCTTCACAGTCACCATTGGGTCATGTCGCTTGGGTAAAGGCACTTGGAAAAGAATGAGTCCAGGCAACACTGGAGTCACAGGTATGTTTAGCTCAGGTTTCCATTTTAAAGAATGCCTTCTCTGCAGGAATGTTGCTTAGAAAAGTTAGACGACCACCCGCAGTCTACCAGACACAATCAGTAAAGCTGCCTTGTTTGAGAAGAAGTGAAACGATGAAGCGACAGCACACACATTTAACCTAACAATCAGACTGTATTTCTAACTTGTATACAAGTAACAATACTGTGTACCACGCGTTGGTAATTAGTGTTCTCTGAGGAGTTAGCTGAGGTTTCCAATTACGCTATGGGAGCAGCTGTTAGAAAAGATGCGCTTCATATATTTCATAAGCACATGCTTCCCAGTCCTCACCCTTCTAGCTTGGTAGCACTGTGTGATCCAGCTTGTGGGTAGAATCAGGCATGATTTATTTAGGGAATAAAGTGTGTTCATAAAAAAAAAACCCCTCCTAAATAATAACTTCAATAGGAGAAATAGAAATACACTTCATTTTAATTATGCAGTTGTACACAAGACGGAGTATTGTTACAAGCTCAAGTGTATTACTGTAATTATACTGCAATTTATGATTTTTATTATTAGTGTGCTTATGAAGATGTAAACAAACCATGGATTTATAAGCTAATATCTTGAGAGAACTAGCTACATATTTGTGTATCACATTTAAACATCAGAAGCTCATGACAAACACTATCGGAAACTGAAACACTAAACAACTTCCAGCAGTCTAGCAATTTTCCCATAAACTGTCTCATTTGCGATAATGTCCTTATAAAAACTGTAAGAAGGGCCATAGCCCACTGTTCTCCATATCATGGATCAGTTTCTCATCACTTTTTTTGCTAATTTTCAGTGTGTTTTTACTGAAGCGTCTACATACTTTAAGGAGGAACATTGGCATGTAAAAAACAGAAACTACTTGGTATAGACAGCTTTAATGATTATAGTGGAGGCATTCTGGTTTTGTTGTTGGCTTGTGTGTCATGCTGTTAGGACAAGATGTTATTCATTATCGTTCTGTTTGGCAGGCTTCTTACTTGTAATAAACTTTTTTGTGGTTGTTATTTTTTATAGCTGGTTTTTGTTGCTTGGTTACAGGCAAGTAAGGCGCAGTGATACCTAAAGAGATTCAGTCAGAGTGCCATTACTTAGAGATGTTGGCATTCATGGAATGCCTCTCAGCCAATGACATTGCTAGAACAGTAATAATGCATGTAACCATTTTTGTTGGTCCAATTAGGTGTTTTGTTAAAAATAAACATTAGGAGAAGATGCAAGAAAACTGTTACTGTTACTGAAGACCATAAGATGTGACAGTGACATTATTTTATTTATAAATACAGCATTTCACAACATGGGACCATACGGCTGTCTGAGCGGACTTATGTTGATGCATGCTTGAGAGGATCCTGGGGGCCTGTTATTGACAGGGCGATATGTTAATTAATTTCTCACTTCTGATGAGTTTCATTAGTTGAAGCACACAGAAGCAGGGGGTAATTGACTAGCTGGGAGGCAAACTGGATGGCTCCTCAGAGCTTGTTGTTTACTCAGAAGTGAATACACACACTTTAGCTTGCCATGCTGACTCTGGTGTAGGAAGGTAGGCTCCTAAGCCAGTTGGTATTACACCTCTGCTCAGAGACTCAGGGAGACTCCAGAGACACAGTGCACAGTTGCAAAGGCATGCCTGCAATCCAATTAGTACAGAGACTGTGTGTGTGTGTTAGATTGCATTAGCGGGACCCAGGGACAAAGAGCATTAGGTTACTGAGTAGTGGGCTTAAGAGAAGAACAGTGGGAAGGTGTATATTGGGGGAGGGGAGTGAGAGTATGCAAGTGCTTTTAACATGTATATCTGTGAAGCTCTGTGTGGGGAATTCATTTGACTGACTGCATATTTGCACATTAGAGAATACAGACCCACAGTTTTATGTGTTACAGGGGCTAGGAGTTACTCTCTCCTCCAAGTGTGCTGCGAGTGCTTGGAGGACGCACTTCACTCTCCTTACTTGGTAGCATTGTGTGACGAAAAACTAGCATGAGGACTCAACATTGGACTCAGTATATTGTGAAGCTTGGTATATTTTAAGAATTACTATAGAAAAAGTTCTAGTAAGAATCTCTAAATTGGTAAAGAACCTTTATTATTATCCAGAGATTCTTAAAACATTTAAAGGCTCTGCACACTCACACATCTCATTTACAAACATGGTTATTTACAGACCATATTATGGCATCTCTTAATGAAGCCTTTAAGCCGCCATCATTGTTTTGGAGTGAACTAAATGGTACAGTTTTTGTCACTCACCACATTACTCTCGTGCACCTCTGGGTTCATCGTTAGCTGCACTACAAACCAGGTGGCATTGCGGAGGATGAAGGCTGTTATCAAATTCCAGTGAATGATATTCCTCAAGCACCGAATACTCCTGTAAAATACAGAGAGAGGAGAGGATAAAGAGAAAAGCAGAAGGTTAGTGTACTTTGCCTGAAACTGTGCCTTGTTAATTTAGTATTATAACTAGACCGTATGACTGTGTATCAGCAAGCAATTATTCTACATGTTTTTTTTACTTTTCGTAGTCTAGACTTGTTTTGGGTCTTACTCTTTGTACTCATTACACTGTTGCATTAATACATTTTATGGAACTTTCCAGCACAATATTAAGGCATGATAAGTCGACTGGCGAGCATGAATGAACAAAATGAATTCCGAGGAAATGCGTGGATTCCAGCTAGAATATCTGACAGTCTACCTGAGAATGAAGAGAATCATACAACAAATGGAATAAACTTGGCTCAAAAGGATTTACTAGTCAGATTCGTTCGTGCTTGTCAGTCGATTTATCGTGCCTTAATAAACCACTTAATAAACTGTGTCTTTTTAATAAACAACCTGTGCACTTTCAAACTTCTCAATGTCTCATTTTAAATGTCAGGGCCCTCAGAATTCTAGAAATGAAGTGTGGAGCTACTTTGAGCTTTGTTAATGGTGTAAAAATAGCTATTTATCTGCACTGGCTATGGGGGGAATGGGGGGGGGGAATGGGGGGGGGCGGCGCCAATGAAGGTGGGCTACTCGACAGTAGATGTCAGTATCTACTTTTGATTGTCTGCTGCGATTGGTACATTATACGCCACTCAACAAATATTTGTCGCAGTTCCCAGAACACTTGAATCATGGGACATGTTTGGTCCTCCAGAACGTCAGCCGAACGACATGTAAACACAATAGCGGAGTTTTCTTTGGGTTTATCAGGATTTTGGCAGAAATTGATGCCAAGCACACGTTTTTTTTAAAGTATTTTTAAGTATGCGTTTGCATACTTAAATAACAGTTTAATAATGACACTGCCACACGAACACGCATCTGACCGAGTGCAGGGGCTGAACACCTGTGTGGACACTTCGATTTACTCCAGTGAGCAGAAAAACAGTCGACGCTCAGTCCTCGCTCACCTGGCACCACAAACGTCTGTAAAAAGCCTGATTCAGACGTTGTGTGGACGAGACCTAAATCATAACTCTGATCAACATACAATCATTCTGTCAAATACAATTAGCTGCCAATGACAAGAAAATAAGATACATTCCAGATCTAAAACAGGTCCACTTAATGAACAATTTAAATGTCATGCCTTTGTTTTATTACTCCTTTACCATACCATATTTATTTTATTAATGTAAACATTTTATGGAAAATGACCTGCAGTACCTTCACAGCCTTTTTTGTACCCCCTGCAAACACACTTAAACCAACAATGCCTCCTCCACTTTACAACAGAATGGTTTCAGCTTGTTTTTATCTTCATTTCAATACCACACAGTGTTGAATGCAACTTAGACCCAGGTGGGTGTTGCAGTTTCTAGGTTGAGTACAAATGGCTATTGTGTGTTGTTTTGTGTGTTTCTGTGTCAGTAATCATGGTGTTCATAAGTATCTGGTGTCACTTATATTTCGTGACCTATCTTGCATAACATTTCTATGTTAACGCATACAGAGGTTTTCTTTGACTGTCAGTGCAAACAGACAGTGTGCATGTCCATGTTAGACATAGTAAAACAGATCAGCATGTGGAACTGAAGAATTCTGTGTTCTGTTTTTCTATATAAACTAAGCGCTTTATTATTGGGTGCAGGCTGGGATTTCTAACAGCGTATTATTAAAGGCCTTCAATAAATCGAGAGCAAATTGTAAGATGGCAAAAATCCAACCATTTTTATGCATATTCGCAGGCAAACAGAACTCCATTGCCACTAGTCTTTGGTGCTCCATCAGCATAAATTTTATTACAAAAGCATTGTCAAAAGGATCACTTTGCCTTCTGCTTTGTGACAGTTGGTGCTAGCTCAGAAGTTGGTCAAGCAAGTACACAGACATCCGAGTTCAGGAAAAGCTCTTAATGTGTCAGCTCCTGAATGTGACCGAAAACTTTCCTTTGCTTTTCCAAAATGAAATGTTCCATGTTGAGTGTGTAACAGCCTTAACCATACAGCATTACTAAAGTTTGAAGTATTTTCCTATTCATGTGTTTGCATACTTAGAAAATAATAATGATTGTTTTTTACATACGAAAATAAATGTGACTGCAGCGCTAAAAAAATCCTGTTATTTAAGAAGATTAAAAAGCAAATGGATGATTTTCGTCTTGCCATGGTAAACGTTAAGGCTTAGACATTGCAGTTTTGGAACTGTTTGCATGTGTATATATAAATAATATACTTTTACCTATAAATAGAATACCAAAACAAAATTTACATGATCTGGGGATCGACATGATGCATTCATACTAAAATAAACAAATTCTGATTCAAGGACATTAACAGACATGAAACTAATCCTGTCATGGAGATTCTGATGTAACCAAGTTTAAATTCTGGCAGTTCTGGAACAGGTTTTCTAGATGACAAGTAACTGGAAGCAAATTAAACGCTTTAAAAAGATGACTGTGTGCACTGTTTCTGATATCACGACTGTGGAAAAAGGGCCAAGGCACAGCTTTTTCAGGTGAGCTGGTTGGCCTGCTGTCAGCCTCAGAATTACCCAGTGGTTTGAGTCAGAGCACATGACACTGAATACTAATCCCTGGTATTCGGGTCAAGGGAGAAAAATGAAAATGGTGAACACCTACTGCAGAATGACCAGCCAATTGAGTCACAAAAGCACTGGCTCTAAAAGGTTAGCATGCCAAAAACTGCATAGCTTAAAATCAATGCGGCGCCTAAATCCAGTCAGAGACCCTAGAAGAGTTTAGAATATTCGTTTCTGTGTTTGGGAAGCTCTTCTGAGGTTTTGTGAGTGTGTGAATGCATTAAAACACGCTGAGCCCAAAAGGCTTTTCTGTTATGCACATATTCACATAAATATTTAATCACAGGTTATGCCATGTTTTTCATACAGATGTGTGAGAATGTGCTTAGTGTCTGGCCTCTTGTTTTAACCTGGAAAAATGCTTTGTGCCTGAAGAGGAATACTGATTAACACCCATACTAAAATTTGTAAAGTGAAAAGAATTTATACACCTAAGCAAAAATGATGACAAACCATTTTTTTCTGTATCAACATTTCACACTTTTGTTTACCCTTTTTCATTTTTGCCAGTTTCTTGTATCTCACATTTTACATCTTTCTCAGCTGTTCACTGCAAATAAATATATTTGTTTGTGTTTTTAACTTCTTCTCCTACTATCCTCCAAACCCACAGTTCTGGGTATATTTAAACACAGGCCCAATTTATATCTCTGCTCCAGAAAATCAATAAAACCCCATGGATATCCTCTCTCTCATGTGTTGTGCATTCCTTATTCTCTCTTGCTCACATGCACACACATATGCATGAACTATGCACCTCTGAATCCCCAATTACCTCTTGCAGTTAAAAGAGGGAAAGCATGAAAGAAAGATTTTTTGGCTTTCTTGAACAGCACTCTTGGGATATAGTAAAAAGGGAAAATCGCATTTGCTTGGCTTGCGGTGAACTATTTTTACCAGTAACTAAAAACTCCACAGCTCCACCTTCTTATAGCTACTACTAACAAATATTCCTGCCCAATTTTCAGAGCTCCTCTCATGGCAGCTGTTGAAAATCACATTATCTTCATAATCGAACAGCAACAAAAAGGAAACGCAGTTTTCCCTACTCCCGGATCAAAACATTGGTGACTGTCACAGTGTCTTATGAGAATTCAGTTTGCTCGAAAAAAGGGAGAAGTCAAAGGTGGTCTTTTCATTAACTGAGCTTCAGGGGATGTGTCTCTTTCATGTTATATTTAATTATTAGAAATTACATAGGGCACAGAAACGTAATAGAAGGTAGCGGGATGATAAAAGCCAAAATTGCTGGATGAATCTAATACAATCTTCTTAGAAAACTTCCCATTCCTCTTGAGTGAAGTGCTTTATTTAAAAGTTGTTTTAAAGCTTTGTAGTTTAGAAAGAAAAATATTTCATAGGTATTGGCCAGTACTCAAGATTTCAGTTTTGGTATTAGATGAGTTCAAGTGGTATTTTGTTATCAGCTTAGAATTAGCATTTACTTTGATTACTACCTTTGATTAAATTTTCTACTTACTTCATGTCCAGATAATTTTATGAAGGTAATGTGATTTTGAGGAAATTACTTGGGGAACTGAAGAACAGAAAGTCGTGTACTGTCTTCTGTCTAGTGGCGTAATCTATGTGTGTCTACAGTAAAGATGTGTATGGCAGCAAAAAGACAAAATAATGAAAGTATGCCATGGATGACGACCACTACATGATTGACCAAATAAGAGGCAAAATACACATCTTTATTCATTAAAAGTCAAGAGCTATGATTTTGTTTTGCTATACTGTATAAAAGTAATATACAGTGAATTATACACTGAATTACATTCACATTGCATCTATATTATGAGATGGAAGAGACAAGTGAAACTGCATCTTCTGGGACTGCTGCTAGCACAGTGTCTTTGAAGAGCCCTACACACTTGGGGGACAAACACAATCTGCCGGGCCTGTTACGTTAGCTATCAGTACCGCAAACTAGGTGCAGAGGGAGGGCAATCCAAAAATGTACTAGTGTTGGTGCCAGAGCTAGTGCTCAGCTGGGGTTGGGCACCGGAATCCTCTTTTAAGCTCCAAACCATGTTAACACCAAGTATGACTGCTGAGCTTCCATGTACAGGATGTTCCTGAGCATCATGTTGAAGCACAGGAGGAAGTCCACTTGTGGTATGAACAAATAGTGAATGCTGTGTCATTACACATGTGGATATTTTATGCTGTTTGAAATCGGCACAATGCACCCACAGTATTAAACACCATTGTCTGTAAAGGGTGTGTGTCTTTACTGGGCTTACAGCAGTTCACATTTCGAGCCCATCAGCCTTCTGGTGTTGGAATTGAACTGACGTTTTCAGCTAAGCATCTTTTTGCGGTGTGAAAGTGCAGCTCAGTTTGAGATTAGACACCAGTATGGCTCCGGCTCTAGACCCAGCCAGAGAGAGCAAGTCGAATTCCAATTGTAATAAAATTCCAGTTATAAACATAAAAGCTGTGTAGATTAGTTTGTAAGTATGCCTTTTAAACAGAATTTCTACACTTGTTTCAATAGGTTTCAAGTGAGAAATTATGAACTGCTTAACTTCTAAAAGACGATTGGAGGTTCCACACTTTCTTTCTTTTTTACTACATAACTTGCATATTAGTTTCATGGTAGTTATTGAATAATTTGTTGAAGTTACTGAATGATAAATCTTAAGATGAATGACTGAATATGTAGTTGAGATTTGAAGGGTTAAATATCAAATTGGAACATTGTTATTGATGCCAGCTTCTAAGGGTTAAAAGGCAGAGAGGAAGACAGTAAACGTTCCTTAGAGTAGTCGTCTATTGCAGTGTCCAACCAAGCAATAATTTAGTGTGCACACAATCACAGACTTACTGTCATCTTAGTGCATTCATATCAGCTTACTTTGGACACTGGTCTCAGCAGGGAGACGTAAAGCTTATGGAAATTCGTTTATAGCAAAGAGTCTGACGCAAATGAACAAATTAGGATATTGGGGATCATCGAAAGCTGCCTTAGATTTCTGTGGCAATGCATTTCTCCAGCAGATAAAACAGAAATTACAAAACATCATTGCATAATAGTCTCACGAAAGAAAGTTTTCACCCCAAGCTCTCAGAAAGACTAGACAGATGAGAGGGAGTAAAATGCAGTATGCGAAAAAGAAAGGACTTCTTGAATTAAAGGTCACAGAGATCAGATTGATATTACTAAATTAATGCTCTGAACATGCAGTTTAATTAGAGTAATAAGTGTTTAGTAATTAATTGCGCCACTCTGACAATGTCAAGTTTGAAAGAAAGAAGAGAAAGAAAAAAGAGCATGTATGTAAAGATGTTTGACTAGACATATGTGTACGGGCTCTTTAAGTTTTTTATATATATTACTTTTTAATTTTTAATATGCCTCAAACAGCTGAGGATCTCTAAAACCCAAAATTTCTAGAGAATCTCTAATATTCCAAAGGATTAGCCTGCTTTGGTTTCCTGAAGCAGGCTCTGGAAGAGATTCTGGGTTTTGGGTTTTGGAGGTCCTCAGCTTTAAAAGGACCATTTTCTGTTAAAATGACCTTTTTCTGCATTAAAAGACTCTGTTTCTCTTCCCTTAATTCACATTTCCTTTCACATCAGAAACTGTCTTCACTCATGTACATACACACACACACACACACACACACACACACACACACACACACTCTCACTCGCACACAAATGTGTTCCAGAAAATGCACAATTAAATAGAAAACCATATATATCTTATATGTAACAGATCTGACTGAGTGTGGTTTATGCAAAGCGAAGATTATTTTTTCTTTTTGTCTCAGTCAGAGCTTATTGAACCAAGTGGAAGTATTTTATTATAACTGGAATCTGATTAGACATAATACTTTTTTAGCAGAAGTCACCCAATGCAGTTTTGCCATGTTTATGACTGGATGATGTCTAAACTAACAGGAAAATTGCAGAGTCAAGGCTGATACAGAATGCAAATCGAGTGTAAGTGTAATTTCCTTGCCTAATGCACCATATAATCAAATGTGTTACTACATCATTTCATTTTACTGGTATAGTTAAGCAAAAGTATTAACTCTACTTGTAAAGGTCAATCAGAAGAATTAGGACGGACAATATTAAGGGGGAGTGATAAAAGTAGATAGAAAAAAATAGGCCATTACAGCAAGGGATGTAATACATGACTGTAATAATGGCGCTATACATAGCAAGGGCTAAATGTGCTCTGGGCATGAATACAGTGACATAGATTGTGCTGCTCCCTGAAGCTGCTGCCCAGTCAATTTAGGGGTCATTTTGGGGGAGTTGTCCAGTCCATTAGGTGTTATATTTGAGGAAATATACAACTGTTTTGAAGAAATATTTTGGTGATTTACCCTTTCATATGGAATTCTGTATCCTTCAGTTCAGTTTATGTATGACGCATCTTTCATCTTTTAATAAATAAACGTACACACGGGTATGTGATACAGCTTGCTTTACTTTTAGATTGTCTTCTATTTTTTTTTTTTTACAATTTCCTTCCATGTCATACAATGCCATGGGAGGTGAGTGGGTATTGCATACTTGGGTATGAAAGTGGTATCCTGACTTTATTAAAAATCTGTCCTTCCCTTATAATCTCTTACTGCACATGTCAAAAAGTAAACGTGAACAACAAGCAAAGGCAAAGGTCGCAACATAACTGAGCTGTCAAACCAACTAATCTACCCGTCTGATGTTTATTTGTACATTTGGCCATTCACCTATCCATTTGTTTGTTCAGCCAGCCATGCTGAACCTGAACTTCAGTGAATAAGAACAAATAAGAGATCGAATAAGTCTGATACTTCGCTCTGATAACATGGAAAACTTTAGTAGCATATATAATCATGTATATCATATCATGTATCATGGAGGTGCCATTTCTCTAGAGTAAGGGAAGCTGGGATAGCTAGGATTGCTGACGGCTCTGTAAAGTGATTTTGCCCTGCTGACCTGGCTTAGACATCCTCTATTTGCAACTGTAACTGCAAGAGAAATGTCAAAACCGGCCACAGATCAGTCTAAGAAAGTCTAGATTATACCAGCTCTTAGTCACTGTCAAATGCATCATTTTTTCAGACAAAAGCCAAAGACTCAGGAAGTCACTCCTCAGATGCGTCAAGCTGAGACACATCAAGCTCTTCTGCACAGTGCAGTTATTCAAACTGACAGCCAAGCTAAGAGGACTGTTGGTTTATTTTTCTGCTATAAATAAACCTCTGTCACTCAAACCCACTGGCTCTATACTGCACGCTAAATACAGCATGGAGATATCCATCTGCCGCGTGTGATGTGAAATTGACGATGTAATTTGCCCTAGTGATGGCCGCAGAGCCCCTGTGTCTCCTGGACTGTAATCAGGACCACTGTGGATTTTGCAAATGGATCCAGAGAAATGAGAGCTGACGGCTGAATTCATACACATCAGCCCTGTCGCTACTGTTTATAAGCAGTGACTATAAATAATAAAAGTATTCAATTGTTGAATCCTTTCTTTTATTTGAAGTGAATCATGTATTTGTTGTTTCCAAACAAATGTGAAAATAACATAAAAGCATGTTATTTTACTGTAATGAAAGATTATTAAATGTGTGGATCAAGTTGTTTTAATAAGCCTGAAGACTACAAAACACTAAAGTCTTGATCCAAACAGCCAGGTTTCACAGAGGCTAATGGGAAGACAAACAGGGCAATATAAACAGTAATACAGAGACACAGACATTTAAACATACTGGACAAGTGTTAAGGTTCTGACACATACATTGTTTGCTCTGTGTCAGATATACAGTTCTTATGACTTAATGTAGCGATAACATTTTTGGAAATATACAATGTAGATTATGGAGGTGGCATAGCTTTGAAGTCACTACACAGCAAAAGTGTCTTTGAGTGCCTTTTACAAAGATCCACATCAAACAGTGGAATGCAACATTGGAGCTCTTCTCTTTTTTTCCTCTTTTTTTCAGCAGCATGTCAGTGTTGTACTGTCCTCACAGTTTTCATGTTTGGTATTTGACTCTTGACAAATGCTCATGCCTTTCTTGCTGCTTCTGATGGCAAATGGGCACAAAATACCAAAATGAAGCATTTAAGTTTTGAGAGGGAAATACACTTTTGATAGCTGGGACAAGGCATTAGTGACCTGTTAAATTCAAACTGATGTTGGCACACCTGTGTGAGCTCAAGAGAGAATAGCTGGCTTCTCTGTGTGGGTGGAGTGGCCTGCTAGGCCATCACTTAGTATGATACTAGCCAGCATGGGTGAGTGTTAGCTGACATAACAGAATTGTCAGTTATCATGCTCAACCAAGCACGTTGAGCTCTGCCAGGTTTAAGCTTGTGTTTGTTTCTTTTGTTGTCATTCCCTACCTCGGAGGTTTATAAAAGAGCTTCTATTAACTGTTTCCAAAACATTGAATAGAACCTCAGTTAATAGAACCTCAGAGGTTTATAAAAAATATACTGTAACCATGTCAGGTTTTATGCCTTCAGATGTCAAACTGGAAGCACATATTGTTTTTTCCTGCTCCCAACATACCTAATCCAACTAGTCAACTAATTAACCAGCATTTCCTAGATAAAAATGGGCATGTTAACAGAAGGAAAACACTATAATGTGCAGGATCAGGGTTGGGAACCCATGATCTAAATGTAGCATGGCAGCTTTTGCTCGCACATGATCCCTCACAGTAATTAGGTATTGCACAGGGTCTTGTGCCAAATGATTGTGCAATCAGCTTTACCAAGATTTCTACTTTTACTCCTTTCTGTTTAATTACAACTAAATATCTCAGTAAATGTGCATTTGTGAAAAGGGTTTTGAATGTATCAAAGGATTCTGCAATATTGCTAACCCCTATTTATAACCAAACTGGTTTTATATTATTGATGACATTCATTACAAGCTTTGGAGTCTTTTGTTTAAATGACTGTCTGGGATTACTTTGTGTCAATATTAATAACATTCCACAATTATTAATACAATATTACATTATTAGAACAATATTACACTTTCTGAAGCTCATTGGGATTTTTCATCTTAGACTGACACTAAGTACCTGATGAAGTGCAACACTTGTGAGATCGCATAACTAAACTTCATTAAAGTCTTTTATAGTTGCCCTCTCAGCTGCCCTGGAGCTCCAACGCTGGAGGTCACCTCATATTCTCTCACCTCCCACTGTGTCTTGGTGAAATGAGATCTATGAACAATGGCTCTCACTACCGTAACTCTACAAAAAGGCCACGCATATGTGTGGCTGTGTGTGAAAATGCTCTTATTTGCTATATATGGATTAGGCCATGGAAAATCCATTTAAATCTTTGAGGGGAAATGTCAAGATTATAATGGAGAAAGGGTGCGGATAGGTCCGGATCGATAGATATAAACAAACTGAAATGATGAGACTCATGAGAAGAAATTAGGAAGTGCAGCTGTGGTTAATGGGTGTTTGCAGGAGGCGTGCTTTCTGTGGTGAGAGGAAGCTGTTATGTTTGACCTCTTGTGGTCCCTTACTGTGTAGCAATAGAACAGCACAGTTGAGGAGCACAGGAGATATAGTACTTTTTTTGTTCTACAGTTTTAAAGGTTTTGTGTGCGTGTCCAAAATTGTTTTTGAACGAAACACACTTCGTGCCAACACAAGAAACACAAATATACCACTATTTCCTACCTTGTCTCTGACTTAACTGAGCATCAGTACAGAGAGTCTAATGCTAACCGCTAATGTTAAAGTTTTTCTAAGAAATAAAGTTTTCTGATTATTATTATTATTATTCTTATTCTTGTACCTTTTATTTATGGGTAATGCATTAAAGCATTAAAGTGTTCTGGGAGCAAATTTAGGGTTTACACTATAAAAATAGGCATTTTTTTTTCAACATACACGTGTGGTCTTGGAATGTAAACCCTGCGAAAAGCAGGGGATTACTGTACATTTAAAGATGATAAAATAACAAAAAAGAGCATGTACTTGTCAGTAATTAGTGTCTTGCACCTGCACATTTCTAAAACATGACACTTAAAAATATAATTGAACAAGACACCACTGACATCAGACATGGTTTTTGTTGGTGAAATGTACAATGTGGGCCTGAAGTGGCCAAGCATATCACTCAGTGCCGTTGGTGTTAGTGTCTTCTCTTAATTCAAGCATAAAATCATATTAAAGCTGGGACCAATGGTCTAAGGAGCAAAGCTGTATGTGTGGACCCTAATTACATCTTAACCAGTTTATCTAAAAACTACTTTTCAGATGTATATTCATTGTTCTCATTTGACCTAGACAAAAACCTGTTCCATTAGTATTTACGAGAAGGGTCTTACATTTATCACAGCTCTCAGAGTGTTATTACTGGCTGTCATAAATGCAAAAGTCATTAGTTAAGCAAATGAGCATGTTGGGTGGGTGGATTCATTCATTCATCACATTTTCGAGTTTCAGTCCAATCCATCATCCTTTGTTGGGTATGCTGAGGACAGACGAGAAGGAGTGGTAACATGCAAGAATGCATTCCCTGTGTGTCTGCCACAGCTGTTTCCCTGTGCTGTAAGGGCTACTTCAGCATATTTCTTTTCATTAGGTTACAGTAAATGGTGTATTATTTAACATTTTATAAAGATGGTTGAAAATAAATATTTAAAAATCTTTGGAATGCAGTTTAAAAATAGATTATTATGACACTATATGCATGCTTAAAGTTAGATATTAACACAAGCTTACATCCTACATTAAAATTTTAGACATTAAGATATAAATAATTGTAAAATATGGGTTCAATGGACAGTGAAATAGAGCATGAGACAGACAGAAAAGGCGAAGAGAAAAACAACCAAATCAAAATATCTATATGTAACTACTGACTAATGCCTGGTCTGCTCAGTCTGTGCACATGTTGTCCTTAACTACGGGTTTATGGATCACAAATAGCAAAAGTGCCAACCATCTCCATGGCTGCATGGCAGGGAACGTTCATGATGGTGGCTAAAGGTTTTAAGCTCCAAATCTCAGACCACAAGCTGTCCCCTGTGGAAACCTGGGTGTTTGCCTACTGTGGTACTTATGAAACAAACCATGAAATCTAATACCAAAGTAATAATAGTCTTCCAGTAAAGTTCTGATTAATTGCTTCTAATATGTATAAAACATCGGGTGACACAATAAAAGCTAATCTGGAAGGTATGCCTTACATGAACAAAAGTCTGCTCATGCTATTTTTGCTATTTTCCCACGTGAGTTACACTTCTAAAGGTAGTTTATGTTCTTGATCACTGCTGTGAAACATCAGTCTTGGCATATGAAAACAAATGCTTTGCAGGATAAAGCAATGCACATTTTGCTATATATCTATGTTTTCTGGCAGTTCAGAGAAGGGGAGATGACTGAGCCAGTGCCCACAGGGTTGTATTTCAGCTGTCACTTTGGCAAGAGCAAATTTGGGTTTGCCAGCAGCAGGCAAAACTGACACTGCTTTTTTTTAATCTAAACATCTGTTTTGGTAGGGTGAACAGTAACAAGTCAGGTTTGCTAAGGCAAATTTATATATTTCTTGAAGTACCTTTTGAGTTAATTAATCTGTCTTTAACATTGATCAGGAGGGAGAACAGATTACAAGCAGTGTGCTGTTTCAGACAGTAATCTAACAATGCAAATACTTTTCCCTTCTGAGATTTTAAAACCACAGAACTGATTGTGATGTTTATAATATATTGCTAAGATTCTGTCCTTGGTGATGTGAGTCACTTGCGTCTTGTTGCTGTGTATTTGTCTCTGTGAAAGTCTAAAACACCCTCGCTCAGTGACTGCTAGTGAGAGCACTGTGGTCATTGCTACCGAAAGCATTGACAGAAGTACATTTCTGCAGCTGCCCATTGAAAACTCAGGTGTTAGTAGCCCACATAATCATCTTGAGCAGAATTCTTTCCATAAATAATCTACAACAATAAGTCTGGCCAGTTTGAGGGCACGAGAAGCTCCAGACTAGAAGCTCACCTGCTGTCGATGCTGTTGACAGAGATACAACACACAGGCCATAAACATTGGAGGGGGCAAGCATGTAAATTGCGAGGACAGAGGAAAAACATTAAGATGGTTTGGTTCCGCTCTCTGCTGGGGGCCTACTGTAGAGAGGCCTGTCTGCTTTATGTGGTTCCTGAAGCTCTAGAGAGCTTACGGAAGGGCCTCCCGGAGTGCCTCTCAGCCCAAATGGTGTGCAGATGTACCGGTAACACCCCACACTGGGGCCTGGCTGGAGAGAGAGGCCTGTGTACATGCGGAACTCGGCAGGATTCTGGCAGAGGGCCAGAAACTCATGCTGTGACCATGTGCTCCAAGGTCTGCTACCTCCCTCACCCTGCTGCCCCTTCCTACGTCAGCTCGGACACAAATAGCAGTACAGAGGTCCTCCTTACGCAGGATTACAGAAACAGTTTATTAATCTTTAGAAAACTTTTGATGAGTGTTCAGTCATAATTGCACTTTAACTTAAAAATCTGTAAATGAATTTGCACAAACTATTTTAAGATCTGTGCTTTTCTTCCCTAATGACATTATCATCCAGACTGAAAATATGATGTGTTTCACTGCTCTCACAGTGCTTTTGTTAGATTTTTTAAGTATATTTTTCTTTTGGGAATGAGTGAAACAGGCAGCATTCTAAATAGCTCAGACATACATGTATGACCGCTTTCATTGTTTATTACCTGAGGGCAGAGTGAACAACGACAACAAGCATTTTACTGAAGTTTCTTGCAAGCACTGGGGATGAACTCGGATTATGAATTTTATGGAGCATATTTATCTAAAACGTTTACAAGAATGGTGTTTTACTGGTGCCATAATAAAATTCCAGTCAGTAAATGCAGCTTATTGGACCAATGACAGTAAAAAAAATTTCTGTGGGCTACTTGGAGAGAGCTTTTGGTGTGGACACACGAAGTATGCCTCATAATTGGATGTTTACCGCCATCTCGTTCTGTGGTGTAATGCACTAAACAGACAATTGTGCATGTCATTTATTTTCCCCTGCTATACAAAACTACCCTAGAGACATATTTCAGAAAGGCATCTTGCAACACAAGACGGTCGTCTCTGTCTGAGTCGGAACCATGCTACTTTTAATGAAACAGAATATGAAATGCTGAACTTGGACAGTGCCTTGTCACTGCAGGCTTAACTCAAGTAGCTACAAGGTTGGTTTTCACTGTGTTGTACCCTGGGTCTTTGCCCTCTTTTTCTGCACTTTTTTTTTGCATGCCTGAAATGTCGCCCATTTAAAAAGCTCCACTTTCACTTGCTGCATGCCTGCAGGAATGCCTCAAAATCCTCCAGCTGGCGGGCTTTGTCTCTGGTGTGGCCTGCAATGATTCATCTGCCGTCAGATGGAAGGAAATTCCTAGGCTGCATGTAATCCCACAACATGCAATATTCAGATGAGCCATTCAAGATTGCCATTGTGACGATCTGCACATTGAAATCACAGCTAGATTGCATAGCGAGTTACATAATCCAAGAGATGTGCCTGCATTATCTCAAACAAGTCTTCACTGCAGTATCTGTATCATGTAATCAAGCTTGTTATTTTTCTTACTGCTCATGAACATCTATCTGCCTTTAAATGCTTTTAATGGGTCAAATCCTAGTTCTTTCAGTGAATTACACTTTGCCTTATTTTTTCCTTAATAACAGAAGCTATGTCCGAGTGAGACGTATTGATTCAAAAGGGGATCTCTGTATCTTGAGCCTCTTAGTTCTCAGTGTCTGCAACAGCTGCCAGAGCTCTGTGCGAGTTGCATAGGCCAACAGGATCAGGAGCTCTTAGAAACGCAGATAAATATCCCTGAAATTAAACCTCCATGAAACACGAACAACCCTGTTTTAAATTCATTCCCCTCACCCCCGACATGGAGTCCCTTAGGTCAGAAATTGATATAGGATGGAGGGTGGATGCATGGCAGTGTGTACTTTGGACATCTGTTCCTGATGCTTGTTTCATTCTATACGAGAAGACCAGCGCTGGACAGCCAGCAACTTTATGACGCTGTTTTCCATTTATTGCCCTCAAGCACAATCCCTCCATGGCGCAATGACTTTGGGAGATTAGCTGAGGAAGAGGGTAATCAGGAGGGAGATGGGTGTTGTGGATGTCACTGTCTCCACCAACATGTCTCTTGGATAACAATGATGAGAACAAAGACAAAAACTGCCTGCTGTCTTATCTGACTCTGGATGAGATGCTCTGATTGGGAATCCTGGGAAAAGGAAGGGGCGTTTTGCCCAGATTAATCTACACAGTCTAATCCAAAGATAATCAAGCTGGAAGTACTCAAAGCATTATTTAATCCCCTCAGAACCTTTCAATCTGCAATCAAGTAGATTCAGAGAAGATTGTGAATGTACTAAACCACCTATTCAAAGTGTTTCATTTTGAATGTTGATCCAGGCTAATCAAGAGTAATCCAGAGACATACGTTCTGCCTTGGACAGCTGATTTAATGCTAACTGTGTACATTGCTAACAATGTATTTCTGGAATATTTTTGATATCTGTCAGAATTCATTAGGTCACTACTGAGAGTTGGGCAATTGCTTTCCTCACAATCCCATGTAGAAGAATATTTTGTAGACCTACAGCATTCTCTTTTCAGTGAGAAGTTGGGATTCAACCTGTGCTAATCAAGTTTTTTGTGATTCTAGCACCTAATTTTAAAGACTAAAGGCATTTTTAAACCTAAGCCAAGACTATTAAAGTTATTTTATTATATTAAAGTTATCTATTAAAGACCTAATGTATTCTATTAAAGTTATTAGAGACTGAATATCAGTGGGACTAATTTCTTGTTTACAGTTGTGAAGGAATGTGAAGCTTCAGAAGTCATTACAGTTTGCACATCTTGTATGTTTTAGGTCCAGACACTACAAGCAAATAGAGTATATTTTTAAGAAATAGATATCACAGATGTCTAAATGAGAGCCAATGGTGGAACCAATAACAATTCCTGTGTTATTTAATATGATTGCAATAGTTTTAGTTAGTAGTTTATATTGATTTAATTAAATAATTTCATTTGGATAGTTTTTATCATTGGAAGCAGCAATGAGGTTTGCAGGCAAATTTTAACTCAATCGTAGCTGCTGTGAGTTAAGTGTAACACATTCAAATGTGGGATTTCTCATGCATCTCTGCTCTTTTAGTTTCATAAGGTGCATGAAAAGGGGCATCTTTTTTTGCGCTCTGATGTGAGGTGATGCTTAAATTAAACCACCTAAAAATGACATTTTTTCCATTTTCCATATAGCAATGACGGTCCTTTTAAAATCTGCTTGCTTTCCTTGAAAAAATAAAGGAAAGCGCAAATAAAATAGACTCACCTGAGCCTCATAAAGAGAATGAAGGCGACCAGCAGGGCTCCCAGAGAGATGCAGTGGCCCAGGTAGTTTATGATCACTGCAATGTGGTAGTGCAGCTTGCTCTTTTTCTGAAAGAATGAGGACACAGATAAGCACAAAACACATCAGGAAGATTGCACACTTTCAGATCACAGACTTTCTACTCATGGAATAACATTTCAAAGCTTCTTAAGTCACAAAAGTTATCCTAACAAGTTAATCTCTTGTTTTTTTTTTCTTTTTTTCTTGGAATTAATTTGCTTTTGAAAAGGCTTTTAAACTAATTCTATAAAATTCTGTACAATACATAAGTTGACCAAACCAGAGAATTTGCTAAGAGTTCTGTGGTGAATTGTGACCTACTGACAGCCAAGCCATTGAATTAACAGATTAAAAGAACACTTAAAAGGCTTCCAAAAAAACTTGATAAAACAAAACATAAAAGTGACACACATACTGGAGATGTCTTGCAGTGGCACTAGCATTCCAAACAACCCTAACTATGCACTACAGCAGTGATTCCCAACCTTTTTCCCTTGAAGCCCCCCTTGCCTGTGTCCAAGACAAGCCGGGCCCCCCCAACCCCAACTCCTACCCCCACAGACGCACAAAAATAATGAAGTGA
>JBBJLR010000029.1:6918897-6929076 GCA_037577145.1 Brachypetersius gabonensis
AGTGATCTCTCACGCCCCCATCAGGGGGGCCCGGACCCGAGGTTGGGAACCACTGCACAACAGCATAGTTTTAGCTTTCCAAAAGCATCAGAATATTAAGTTTATTCATTAACAACAGTGGTAAAACATGATTAACAAAAGTGGTAAAACAAGTGGTAAAACATCCTATTAAAACCTAAGTGTTGTAATGAGCAAACTATAGCAGAGATCACAGCAGCACAATATCCACACATGGATTACACTGGATAGAGCTGCCTCTTCAATAATCCCTCATCTAATCTGTCAATTTTCAGGATTATTACTTTAGAGGGCTTCTGTTGGATTAGAACTGTATGTCTGGCTGAGTGCTGGGGATATTTAAAAAAAAACCCACAACAACCCACAAATAATCCTGAAGCATTATGCAAACAATGTCACTTCCATCCAAAAATCAGTCAGGATCACTTTACAAAGTCCTATCTTACAGCAACAGCAGATTAGAACTTTAGTAGTGTTAAATATTTTATTTTGTTAGACAATGAAGTAGAGTTGCAGAAATTCATCTTGGTGACAGCTACGCTGATCCAATCTGAAGGTTTAATCATTTGAATTGTTGCACAACAGCTTAGCGGTTATCATTTTGGAAGCTTTTCTATACTTTAGTGGGTGGATTTTTGCAAAGTATTGTGTCCTATGCAAAGTATTCTTTTGATGCTTGTCCCCTGATATTCTTATGTTCTAGGGACCATATGCTGATCACGCAATAATCAGGCTGGTTTGAGTGCATGTACGTGTGTGTGGAGGTATCATGTGGTCTGTGATCATAGGGGCCAGGAACCCCTCCCTGTGCCTCCAGGCTGTGCACTCCTGCTACACAAATCTGTCAGCAATTTCCTGTGATCCTCACTGGTTGTCGACCCCATGATGCCTCCACACACAGGTTATGAAAGGTCATCAGGTTCTACTAAAGTTTAGTTTTAGAATGCATTATGTAGTAAAAATGGGGACTATGGATGCACATCAGAGCTAATATAAGCTGTAGATCAAAAGTACACAGGGGAGAGAAATCTGTACAAATCCAATAAGCAACTGTATTCCATTAATAAGGGTCCATAAAACATAAAGAAATATATACATAAAGAAATTATGTATATCCCCTTTAATCATGTAGCCCGAGGGGAAGATTAAATCTATGGATGAAGCAGTCTAGTACACTCCTTGTCTTCCAGGAAAGATCATTCTGTACAGAATAAAAACAACTAATATTACTGAGGAATGTAGCACTATCATGCACAAAATTCTAGGACAGTGAGCACAGGTGGTCTTTATCGGTGTAAAATATGGCAGGCTGAGAGATGAATTCTGTGGACTTATCTTCACCCTCTCTGTGCTTCCTGAGACCAACCACACAGACATCCAGCAGACTTCAGAGGGCCTGCACCTAAGCCTCTTCCATCTGCCACTGGAAAAGCAGACTGTCAGGGCCTTTGAGCCTTTCATCCCACCATTGATTATGGTGGCAGTGTGGGCACACACATAGTCTTGCACTGTTTCCTTTGCTTTCAACACGAATGCAGAGCTAAATCCTCACAGATGAGCTCTTCAAAGATCTGTAATCTATGCAGTGATAACAAATGGCACACTGGTGGCAGAGGGCCCCCCACCCTACTTTCATTTCCCCCTTCTTTTCCATTGGCTTAACCGCTTTAGCATCAGCATTTTTTATTAACTCACCCCTGAGATGTTATGTTTTTTCAGTGATGGATGGAAGGGTGGAGAATCAAGCACCAAGCAATCAGGGTAACCAATGATTCTAACCTGAATAGAAGCGTTGCATTATGAGGATTAAATTACCTAAGGACCAGTCATGATTCTTTAGAGAAGCAAAAATGGTTTTTGTAGTGCTCCAAAGAACTCGTTCTGCCAGTAGAGTGAATGGATGAACCTTGAATGCTGCAGTTAATATAGGTTAATATGGCAGACTCAGTAATCTATAAATAACAAGAATCTCTGGAAATTCTTCACTGCTCTTCTACTCTATCAGACTACACTACTGTCATTCAGGTCTTCAGCATTTTACTGCCTTCTGTTTCACAATGTTAGGTCTCAAGGGACCTTTTTGGTGGGAGATATATTTGCCAGTCCTTTAGCTTGCATGGTACTACTGTTACAAGTCTCTCAACCTAACGTTTTCTGTCACTATTGGCAGGGGTAACGCTTACTATAGTATGGCATTAGCACCATGCCACTTGTACACACACCTTAGGGAATGACCAGACTACAGCAGCTTCAGTGTCATTGCTTTCTCCTTAGCCCTTCCTCCAGAGAGCATCAACTTTACCAATCTGACCAAGTGCTTTTTTGTGTTTTGAGAGCTCACGTAATGTAGCACATACAGGACCTTAGAAATAATAGAAGAAGTCAACGAAGGTATTAAGAAAGGTAAACCTGTGAAAAGTTTTCATTTTTTTATTCATTTTGCCCACAAAGATGAAATGCACATAAGACAGTGGCATACTCATAGATTCTTTTTATTTTCTTTATCTGCTTTACTGTGTGCATCGGCATTCTCAGTTGATGCTGGACCTACAGAAAATATCCTTCTTTTAGCAGTCTTAAATGCTACGCGCACCCCCCCACTCCAATCTTCTTTAACACTGTAGGTGAGAAACCCACTGGAAACATTTTTCTATGTTGGAAATGTGGAGTTTGAAGCAGGAAAGAATGACACCCAGTCATTTGAGCATACTTCTAATGTGATAATCACTCAAGTGAGAAGGACTGTCCTATTACTTCTTTCACAGACACTTTTGCTACAGCTAATAAAGTAGACACAGCAAAACATGAGGGAGCAGAAGCCCTTATTTTCTTACTGACCGAAAGGGATGTTATGCATATTTTCACACGTTGAAATAAAGCGGCATTTCTGAATAACATTCCAATTATTTAAAGCTATTAGAATGTCCTGACACATCTATGTGCTTCCATGTACACATATCTTCTGCAGTAGTTTTACACTCTAGTGATCCTATAGGGTGACCATTCTAACTAAGCTTAAGAGCTTCACAGTGACAGCTGGACGTACCACATGCTACAATATAACTGCCGTAGAAGTCTTTACAAGAATAAACTGTGATCAACAGGGTTCAAGTAGAATGTGTGAACTGGCAGCAAGAAAACAAAAAACCTATGACAAACATTACATGGCAAACATTTTGATAAAGGCTGCAGCAGTGGTCATAATGAGTGGCATTAATAAATGGCATTAATTCTAGCATGTTGACTGTGACAGTGCTACTGATTAGACAAGTTGGTTTTTAACAAAAAACTGTGGTTATTAAGCACTTCTGTGGTCTACTGGCCACTGTTAATTGCATGTAATGTGTTCACACTGGGAAATATTGTACTTTAAAATGTAGAATGCCTGTAGTGCCTACATAGAAAAAAGTTGCATACTGTAATTGCATTAATCGCATTAATCTCAATATGCTAACACACACACACACACACACACACACACACACACACGAAAGTAGAAAGTAATAAGTCTTTCCGGAGCCAGTATACATGTATCTGATAACATTGCCATTTCCTTCCCGCTAGGAGTGATGTACTGAACCTGCCGTATCTTCCCCTGGACTGGATCTGTGAGAGTGGCCTATCCTGCCGAGTTCATTCCCACATTTGCCTAAACCACAATCACCACGGTGCAACCACATGTTCCCCTATGTGAGTGATCTTATTAATTATTAAATCTGCAATCCTGCAGGAAACAGATGGCAGAGATAGGTGGTAGCTAGCATCCCGTCTGCTCGCCATTGTGTGTGTGCATATGTGTGTATGTGCAAGAGGCACGCTGGGTGCTTTGAACAACCTTGGAGGACTTGCATGTCCCTCAGCGCAAGTAGGTCTGGCCAGGGGCCATTGTTTAAAAGTGTCCACAAGCTAAATCTTGTTGCATGTTCTGCTGTAAAGACCACCCAGGAAGGGTTATAGCTAGTAGCTCTAAAATATCTTTACATTAAAGACAAAAAAGGTTAATCGGTTTAAATGTAATTAACAGATTCTTTTTAAATCAAATAAATCTGGGGAACTATTTTTTTTTTTTACAGGATCTGTTAATGTGTGCAGCTTAGCTAGCAGTAACTTGGTTCAAAGCAGATGTTGATTTGCAGGTATTAAGAACATATGTGGACTACATAAGCACTGATAAAGAGCTGGATAAGGGTGTCTGAAAAATGTCAGAAATGTAAAAGAGTAAATACGTAATTAACAACTCAGCCATCAGCGCCACCCTTCATCCCTCTTCATAAAGTGCTCAGTTGTTTTATACATCTAGGAACACCTTTGATGTTGCAACTGCATGCAGTGTAATAGAATATATGAAGTCTTGATAATACCTTAGAGAGTTAATAAGGTGAAAACGATTATACTAAAAAATGTGTAGATTGTACATGCTTATAACCCACCTGTGCCTATCAGCACTAAAAAGAAGAGCCTGTTCAAGTGTTGTGGCAAAAATCAGCTTACTTTGGCTCTGATAAGCCTCCATTTTTCAGTTACATTCTCTATCAGTTATCTTCAACATTTCTTAAATATATATTGAGATGACACTTTCATCTTGAGAAGCTGAGCTACAGCCATTAAATCAGACCTCTGATTTGAAGAATCTGTCATTTAATCAGAAACCAGAATTTACCATAAACCATAAAACAGCAGCTCCACAGTGAAAGTCTTAAATTCAGACACCGCTGTACAACACATGACAGCTCTAGGTTGTAAGGACTGCTAGCAAAAGCAATATATGTACAGTATATTCCCTCGTGATGCATAGCATTATGGTTGTCTTTGATTTTCTTATTTTCTCTTATTTTCTAAATTCAACCATTGTGGATCAGGACGTTATTTATGCCTATAATTAATGCTATTTGTTGGGTTTGCTAGTCTCTGTTGCTTTGTCAATTTTAAAGAAGAGCTATACTTTAAAATATTCACATTTTAATCAAAGTTTTATCCTGCAGAATTAGCTTACAAGCCCAGTTTTGGAGAGCCATTCTCCTGTCCAGTTTATTATCATTTCTGCAGTGGCATCTTTGCAGAAAAGTCCTAACAATTAAGGGATGTATTGAATCTGGCACAAGACATAAGAGAAAACAGCAAACTGTGCATTACCTTGGTCCTCCAGAACTGGAGTAGTCCATTACTACCTAATACTTACTATATTTCAGCTTCCTCAATTTATGGAAAGCCTTGACAGGAATCACATAACCTGTGGGAATCATTCACTGGCTGTGGTGTTCTATAAACCAGCATGTACAAAAAGAATTTGGGGTTTAAAATCTCATTGGCAGAGCCATATAAATGGCATCTAAAAAGTTACTAAAAATATTAGAACACCAAGTGAACTGAAAAATTGAATTTGTTTAAACTGAGGGGCTAACAATTTTTATTCCTACTGCTAGACTGATAACAAGACAACATGCTGGATGACAGCAGACAAGCTCCATAGCTTCTCAAAGTACAAAAACCTTCTCCTTTAATGTCTTAGACTTTGAATTACAGCATGTAGTGTAGGTTTCTCTGTAAAACTGCAATATAAAAAGGAAAATGCGTACGGCTTGAATGTCTTCAGGCTGAATTTAAACACTTCCTACTATGTTCTTACTCTATTTATAGTGCTCTATATACATCACCAAAGTCCAGTCTGGAACTGAATTAAGTCAATTAAGAAACATATAATGCACAATGTGGGTGCAGAAGCCAGTATTTTAATTCTTATGTAGTACACTACAAAAGGAGTAGGGAGCCAGAATTGTTAAATGCGATCATTATTAATAATATCTATATTGCCTATTTTATTATATTTTGTCCTGCTCACTGTTTATAAAAACATAAGGCATGTGTCGCTGTGCATAGTATAGCCTGAAGCTAAAAAAACAACAACTGACCACAAAATTAAATGCATCTTTTAACTGACAACAAATGCTTTATGCGATACCAATGGCACTAAATCACAATGCATTTCTGTTCAATAAATACCATGAATGGTAACATTACATAACAATAATAAGGTATGCACACACTGCTCTGTGAAGCAGTGGTGAGTTTAATGCTCTTAGAGAAGTACTTGGAGTCTAGATGTGTTGATCGACTTTATGACTACAGGGATTCGTTTTTGTGCTTTGAGGGCCTACCTGTTGCTGTTTGTCAAAATGTCAGCATTGAATTCATCTGTGAGGTAGACTTCACTATTAGCACACAGACATTTACTCCCTCATCTATATGATCTCTATAAATGTGAATTAGCTGCAAAATAGCTTGTCCTGAATTCACAGTGTCAAACTATTTACAGATATCTGCCTATTCATCCTACAGCACTTTAGCTCCACCCATCCACAATGAAATGATCAGCAATGTTTCAGTCCAGACTTCTGTTTAACACTTAGAAGACAAGCGGCACCAGTCTTTGCTTGAAGCGCAGCAAATGGTAAATCGTCGCCATACAGCAAACAACTCTTTATATGAGTACTTTGGTTTGCGTTGATGCTTGAGGTCGTGCTGAGCTATGTTTAGTGTTCTTGTGTCACGTAGAACCAAAGTTATTGTAATTTTAAAAGCGGACAATAATAATAACCACTGTTGGAGTTTTGAAATGGTGTCACACCCAAATGCCCATTAAGAACAGAAAACTCCCAGATGTCTTTTATCTTAGGTTTTGGACTGTTTTTATTTGGTGAAATCAGATGTTACTAATGACTAATTTACTAGTTCTAAGGACTAAATGAGGCACAGTACAGAGCAGCCAGTCAGAACACAAACTTTAAGGCACTATTATAAGATATAAAAAGAGGCTGAAAATTTTCATGTAAAAATAAATTTAAAAACTTTGCAGAAATGTCATATGTGGATCTCTGGGGGAGGAAGGCAAGACAATTACAGGATATGGGCCCTTTGATGTAAATGTGGTGTTGCACAGACTCTACAGCTAAGATTAAACTTAAGTACGGTTTGTACTCTTATCTTCGCAGTAAATGTTTTAAGCGAACCATGTAGGCAAACCCACCAAAGCCTCAATTTGCTACAAACCTGTCGTCTAGGTATACTAACTATGCCTATATGTTTTTAATACCCGAAATAAATCTGTGGCTAAAAAATAAATAAAGCAATGGATGATAGTCCAATTGCCTGGACCACATCCTGATATATGTCTATAATAAAAAACACCTTTGATGTAAATGAACCCTCTTCTGTAATTGTTTAGCACTGATGGGTTGCAAGAAGTTACCGCTGCTTATGTTAATGACTGTGGCCTGGCTGGTGACTGCATAGCAAAGTAAGCATATCCTTCTGTGTGGCAGCATTGAAAAACGGGCTCTGTGGCCTGCAGTGGTGTTAAGACAATATTATGTAATCTGCTGTTATGCTCTCTCATGTGCTACATCATCCATGACAACTGGAGGCATATTTAGACACAGCCTTAAATTCACTGCTTCAGAAAATCCATGGCTCCTCTAAATCTCTTTTAAAATGGTAACTCTCTGTCTTGTGAATTTTTTTTAATCATAGCCTTTTTTTGACCTACAATGTGGGACACAACCACCAACTGTTCTAAAAATGAGAAGACAAAACCTTTTACAGTTTTTTATGATAGTAAACTACAGTTTCTTGTCATACCGTAAGTCAAGGACAGGTCCTGTTATGTGACTGTCAGCCCATGCATTACTGTAGCGTACGCAAATAGCCTCCTTTCCAGCAGCCTAATTCCATTGACAGTGAATGGTTTCTCACTTTGAGAGCCTCCTTGAAGACAGCATCCCACCACGGCTGGTTAAACGCTCACTTTGCAAGCGTTTAAGGAGCCTGTACATTATTTATCCGCTCTCACTGCCACTTCTGTTACAATAGATGGCAGCTGATAAATCTTGCAGATGTGCAGCCAAACTGTATCTGTGACTTGTCTATTTGCCTTCCAAAGGTCATTTCTTCATGGACCAGTCATCCATGTAGCGTAAATGGAAATGGCCAGTTTCTAAATAACCTATTCGTAAAGGTCCAACACATTCAGGCAAAAAGATGTTAACAGTGAAGTGTTTCAAATTAGCAACGCATATTAGTGCATCCATTACATAAATTACATTTCTGCTTGAACCAGCGGTCATCCGCCTCATACTCGAACACTTTGCCAAGCGACCTAAAGCACCACTTCTCTTAGGTCAGAGGGTTTTTACAGCATTCTATAAGAGGGAGTCTTACACTCCATTTCATACCACATGCGATTGTATAAAGCCTAAGAAGGCAAGTACTTTTAGTAAACTTTTGTTTTCTGCATTTCAGTTTGATATATGCAGTAATTTATTAATTACATATAGGCAAGGAAATGCATTTACATGCATTTTTTTTGGTCTATTTTGATGTCAAACAAAGACAACAATGTGAAATGTCAAAGATGTTTTTTTTCTTTTTGCAAAACAAGACAATTTTATCCAGTTTGCCTTCTTCATTCCCAGGTGACACTAATTGAAAGTTTAGCAGCCTACAAAACTTATAATTTAATCAACTTTATCATTTTAATCACAGCAGATAGTTCATAGTTTTGTCCTTTTAAAAGGAGATTTCATCAATAATAAAAGCATGTTTTAAATACAATAGCACCTTAAGTAGACAGAGCAAACAAAAAATGAATTGTGACTAAATGTTAGTTTGTTTCAGAAGGATTTGGTGTATCTAATTAAATGTGATAACTTGATTACTGTGAAGCTAATTGGTAAGGTATGTAGTCATGAAAGTAAGGCTTTCATATATTTTCTTTTGGCGGCTTAAAGGTTAACTTAATCCAGTATACTAAAGAGATACAGTGACAGTTCCTGGTTGGATTTGATTGCAGTAATGTAAAAATTCAATCTCATACCTCTTCATTGAGTATTTCTTGACACTGGGAGTAGTTCCCCTTCTTTGCCCAAGTTCCATTGGCGAGACATTCTCTGTACACATTATCTGGAAAATAGCAAAAAAAAAGTGGGGTTTTTTGTAGTTAGCCATTGCTAGTCTGACAACAACCATGTATGACAGTTCATTTACAACAAGGAAAACTCTGATGACATGCTTGTGTTTATTTTTGCCAAAGACTATTTAGCTTGATCCAAACAATACTGATGAATACAGGATCTTGTAACACAGTATAGTGTATATGGGATCAATCTTGCATTTGCAGAAAATAGCCTACATTTCCCCTCTGGGTACGTGATCAGTGTTGCTGTTCAGCCCAGACCCAGAGGCAGCTGCAGGCTAAGCTGGCATCTTGTCACTACAGCAGATTTATGCTCATGAATTGCTCCACCAGGCATTCTTCCCAGGCCACGATCAATATGTGACCCCATGATATTCTAAGCTCCCCTTGGACAATGCATCAATACTTGACCTCAGCATCTAACAAGTTAAAAATATCCATCCGCACGTCCATGTAAATACAGTTCTGCGTTTAGGTAATGTAAGAATTAATCGTCTGCCTACACCTCTGCGAAACTTTCTTTCATGTCTATCTGTTTGCGTCTTTGATGTGAATGCATGAGTTTCCATGGAGACTTGTGTAACTTTGCCAGTGTGGGTGGGCAAGCGCAATGAAACATTTGTCAGCATGAAGCAGCAGCCCACACCTCACAGGAACCCACGGAGGATCGGTATTCAGAGACAGTCCAACAATGATCCTGTTAAAAGAGTGATAACCATAGCCTCTTGTTCATTGTAAGGTTATGACACTGGGCTCAGGGATTGATTGGGGACGGGGGAGGGGGACGGGGACGGGGGAGGGGGATACCAGCATGGTGTTAGTCAAATTGTTTTCACAGCTCTCATGACTTGAGAAACTGAATATCAGCTGTGTTGTTAAATAGAGCCATAATAATGCCAGTGTCTCTTGTGTCTGTTTTGTCAGATTTCCAGTAATTTCTTTGGCAGGAGAAGTTCAAGCAATGAGACCGTGTGAAAAAGCTCTCCATCTCTAGCTCTCCTCTCCTTCTATTTCTCTTTGTCCTTCTCCCTCTTTCTCTTCTCCCCCTCCCCCACTCCAATTTTTTCTCTCCCATTTCTCTCTTATACCCTTTCTACTCTTTCACTGTCAATGTCTTCATCTCTCTCTCACACACACACACACACACACACACACACACACACACACACACACACACACACACACACACACAC
>JBBJLR010000029.1:6929176-6955026 GCA_037577145.1 Brachypetersius gabonensis
TGTGTGTGTGTGTGTGTGTGTGTGTGTGTGTGTGTGTGTGTGTGTGTGTGCGTGCGCGCGCGCGCCCCAGAGTGTAGAAGGTTTCATGTCTGCCTGCTCAGATGCAGACAGCATGTGCTTGCGGAGGTTACAGTTATGTGAAGAAGTATATTTGAAAGTGTCTCGGCGTGTGTTGGTGTTAAAAATGGTTACTAAAATAATTGTTTTAATTATATTGTGTGGTCTAATTCCACAGAGCCACAATAACACAAATATCTGAAAAAGTTAACATTGACTATAAGGTGTCAGAACACACAGTGCAGTGCAGCCTGCTGAGCATTTGCTTCCTAAGATGTCCCACCTGTTGGCAAGTGACACTGCAACATGATAATCAATGTTATTCACTTCACCTGTTAATGTTATGGCTGATCAGTTGTAGCTACCCTTACATACAAACATACGGAGCAGCTGGTGGCCTAGTGGTTAGGGCATTCAGACTGTGGTCAGGAAGTCACGGGTTCGATTCCTAAGACCGCTAGGCACCTCTGAGGTACTCTGAGCAAGGTACCGTCCCCACACACTGCTCCCTGGGCGCCGTGTTCCTGGCTGCCCCCTGCTTCACTTGGTGAATGGATTAAATGCAGAGTTTTGTGCTGTTCACACTGTGTGCTGTGGTGTGTTCACGTATGACCGAATTGTCACTTTCACTGTTCTTTCAAACATATGTATTGTTTGACAACTGATTATTTGCCAAAAGCAAATACAGTAACCCCCTACTTTTACGCAGATCAGCAGTCATTTTTCACTTTTCCGTGGTTATATATAAATATGAATGTAAATTTAACTACATTTATATATAAAATATAACTGTATAAATCTAAAGAAAGAGCATCTTGGGCTGGTGAAATACCGCTGTAGTAGGCGGGAGTTTTGAAAGTAGCCAATCCAAGAACAGATGTTTTGTCCTTCTTAAAGCCCTTTATTTTTATTACTGTTAATTAAATTAAAAGAGGCTGTAGAGCTCAGTCACTGTCCAGTGTCTGCTTTAACCAGTGGGTCACTACAATACGACTCCTGAAGCCCCTGAATAAGATGCGCCACCCTATGAACAGTAAATTATTGTTGTAAAAACGACTTTTTTTTCTTTTTTTTTTTACCACATCACAAAACATGGTTTTTCACTATACGCGGGTGCTCTTGGAACCTAACCCTGTGAAATGTGGGGGGTGACTGTATTACTTCATATGCACATAAACATAAACTGCTGATGTCAGAATGTAACTTTACAGAGGATTTTTTTAAATGTATGTTTGCTACAAATGTTGCTACCAATATTTATTTGCTTCTTCCAAATTCTGCCAAATGAAAAAACATGAAACCTGCTACTAATATTGCACCAAGATATATGTTTATTAAATATTGCTTAATGGTTATTTTATAGTCATTTTAATGGACCCAAGTTTTTACTTAAGAATTAGAAACCTTCAGTTATATTTCTGGTAGCACGAGTGTGTAATTATGATTACTGGATATGTAACATAAGTGAAATGTAATCTAATTTCCACTTTCCACTAATTTCCACTTTTGAGTGTAGATACTGTTGATGTTTGTGATGGATTGTGACTAAAACTAAACCCCCCCAAAACTATAATAATCTAGTCAATAAGAATATAGGCTGTGATGTCTGTTATTGAATTAGATGTCGGGAATTAGAGCTGTCCAATTTACCATAATTATCTTGAATGATTAATACATTAAAACACATCAAAAGCAACCAAACTGATTTGTTCTGTCATTTGCTTCTTTTTGCCCTTTGATACAACTAGGTACTTATAATTGGTGGCTGCCCTGTCCTGACCTTAGCCCTTGACATCTGACCTTATGTTCACTTCGATCTTTGGAAGGTGTCAGAAAAGAAGCATGCGCTTGCTGTGTTGTCTAGATACACTTTTAGCTGCAGGGTTGTAAATTGTGATAAATGGGGATAACATGGGCTGTAGAAATAGAGAAGTCAATATCATTTATGCCAGAACTCTCAGGTTGCAGCTGTTTAATTAATAAGGATTCTAAGACATAGTACACCTCTGTCTTTACACGCCATTCAATAAGTGTAATGCAGCCAGCCCTTTGGGGTAATGTGTGCGTGGGCATGTGTTTGTGTGTGTGTGTGTTTAAGTGTGTCACTGGGTTTGTGAATAAGCGAGGATTTGTTTGCTGTGGCATTCTTAGTCTTTCTGCAGCGGTTGCATGTTTACAACTGAGCACCATAAAACATAGCCTGTGTTTTCTGCTATTGAATTATCATAAATGATTAATGAACTGAAAGCTCTCAGGGCAGTGAACCCTGTTAACGAATAAGTGTTCTTAAAAAACATAGCACTGGCTTGTCAGTAAACAGTATGAAGATCAAGATAAAAAAACATCCAAGAGGTTTAGTACAAAACTGTCATTAACAAGTCGAAGGTTGGACTGTTTGGATGTGGCATGAGATTAAGTTTAACTCCCAGTCAAATAATGTTGCTATTTTTAGTTACGCTTAAACATAGCACTGGGGACATGGACCTTGTACATAACTAGAGCACTGCACATATTAGCTCGGGCTGACCACTATTATCGACAGAACCATTACTCATACTTTTCCCTTGTCTTTTGCATTTCCTCAAACACCTCTTTTATCATTAAAACAAAACATTTCCAGCAAGGTCCCAGAAACCTTGAGGGAAAAATGTTATGTCAGTTCATTATTTTTTTCAACACTGGTCAGTTCATCCAATCACAACAAATCTTGTGATTAACTACGTAGTTTTATAATCGTTAAAATACGACTGACTGGGAACAAAGTGGCCTTGCATCTTACGGACAACAAATCATGATTAATTGCGGCAAATCAACACCATCTAGAATCTATATCCCAGAGCTGGCTAAACAAATGGCTCTAAAATGCACCCACAAAGTACTACATCAGTTCTTAGCCCCGTTTAGCCCATTCATCAACACAAGAGGTGTGTTAGTTAAAAGAGGAAAAAAACTAGAACTAATTCAACATACGTTTTTCCATCTTTGATAGGCCTGGGAACCTGAATCAGGTGTGTTGTAATGGGAGAGACAACAAACTGCATACATACTTAATTGCAGCTGTCTTATATGCAGCAACACTACTGTGTGTGATCTTCTCTGTGCAGCATACACACACACACACACTGACACTAACATGCTACTACCATCTCAGTGTCACTGCTGTGCTGAGAGTGATCCAACAACCAAATAATACCTGCTCCTGAAGGGCCTTGAGCATTGATTAAGTGGACTAAGAAATGATGCAGAGAAGCAGATGGACTACAGTCAGTAATTGTAAACTGCCTCCCCTGAGTATAGATACAAGGTGGGTGGATCTAATAAAGTTGCTAGTTGGTTTATGTAATGCTGTGAATGATCTCAAAGGCTTATTAGGTAGACGTACATTATGATGATGTATCACGCACGCACACACTCACTTTCATAGCATTTTTGAAAGAGAACACATTTCCTCAAGGCACACTCACTTGGGACCTGATATGTCCTTGTTAAGGATATTTTTCTGTGTGAGGCCAAAAAAATTGCTGTGATCCACTGCAGGTCCAACATCCTCTCTGTAGACCTGTCTGTAGCAACAAAACAGGGTCAAGTGCCTCTACTTGACATCACCCCATTAGTGCAAATCGCATGATAAATAATCTGCTCTTGTAAATTCGCCACTATTTCGTGGCAGGCTCATGTTTATGGTTGGTGAGGACATAGGTTATCATTTATCTGCGTGCTCCCAGCCCTGCAGACACTGACCGAGAGGCAGCAGTAAAGAGAGGGAAGAAATCACACATCCAATAGTGCCAAATGTCTTCCATCATTTTAGAACATTCTGCTGTGCTGCTGCTAACCATTAGCCAAACAAATCACAAAATTAGCTTAGACTTAAGGAGACAAGTAACTTGGCCTTGCGGGGGCAAAAAAAAGAAACTGTTCTGTTAATTAATGGCTCAGTGTGGTGTTTTGAGGGTACATCTCTCAGAAATGCTCAACCTCCAGAAAGCAGAGCAAATAAATAGAAACAAACGAGCAAAACTATGCAGCATCTTGATCAAACAACACGATGGAAGAAGTGCCTCTTGGGAATGGTTAAGTTCTTTTGATGAATGTGTGTTTGTTGCAAGCAGGATGTAGTTTCCTTGCATGCACAGAAACTCCGGCTCGGGCAGAAGAAAACTGATGGAGAGATGGAGACATGTGAAACGATGATGGCAGTCACCTTTCTGCCTGAGCTGCTCAGCTGCCAGATACCAGCTGTTAGCGTTTTGTAAAGAGCTACTGACAGGCTAATTAAATTAATCCACTCATTCTGGTTAAATGTAGGATGATTTGGGCACATTGCGTGCTAGCATACGTAGAGCTGCTGTGCAAATTTAGCTAGCAGTCCAGAAGGGAGAAGAGCACAAAGAACTGAACACACTATAGATTAGAGAAAGGAATCCTTTGTATTTATTCCTTTAATTCCAATTGATCATAGTCACTCAACACATACATAAAAGCTGTGCATAATTCCTCAGCAAAACCTACCAAATAAGGAGACGCATGATTACATAACTTTGTATAATCTCATTGATTGCAAACCACGTTTTAATGTACAGCCTGTTGGTGTAAAGCACATTAAATGTAATGCTGGACTGGATCAATAGATTTCCCATTGAATGAAAACCACTTCAAAGTGCTTAGTGAGGGCTTGTTTCAACAGCGCAATTCACCAGACATGCGCACTGCAGGTGTCTCATTTCATATCAATATCACCCTTTGTCCTCAAATTGGTCACTTTTAACATAGTACGATAGAAACACTCAAAAGGCTATCTCCATAAAGCAACCTTTTAATCATCAGTGCAACCTACACAAACAGACATTCGAGAACATGGATGGATTTGGGGGACTTTTTCTCTACAAACAGAAGCCTTGTCATTCTTGTCAATAAAGCCTTATGCCCACTCTATCCGTCTAGCGATTTTGTCTTGTGACTGTTGATTTGCTAGACTTTGAAGCAATGCTAATTAAGATGAACTTCAGAGAAACTCTTTCCGTGCAAATCTGTCAAGGCCTTTTAATATAACATCACAAAAACTGTTCTCTCCCAGCTTCCACTAATTATCAAATCAGAAAAAGTGTTTGTTTTTAATCACTGCATGTCAGTTTAATGAGAAATCTCGTCATTGGTGTTTCTGATGTTTCTGAAACTGGCTGTTATGCTACAGTGCTGTTTAAATATATGTTAACAGTAGTTCATATCATAAAAATGTGTTAAGACCCATATATGTGTGTGTGTGTGTGTGTGTGTGCGCGCGCGTGTGTGTGTGTTTATATACAGTATTTATTTATTAGTGGTGGGCCGTTATCGGCGTTAATGTGTGCGTTAATGTGAGACTCTTATCGGGCGATAAAAAAAATATCGCCGTTAATCTATTCCCTAAATTGGGTTGGGAGCTGGGTCTATACTACGCAAGCTATGATGACTTTCACCTTGATATTTTAGCGCGGATGTATACCTACTGTGAAACAGGGACGTCACTAGGATGGAAAGACAAGGGGGCTTTGCTTTAGTCTTAGCCCCCAGGTCTGTAGGAAGGAATTAGCATGTATAGAGGGCTTAAAATTTTAATCTACACTAATTCCAAGATTACAGTGAGATTAATCTAGATTTAAAAAAATGTATCTATGCCCACCCCTATTATTTATTTATTTATTTATTTATTTATTTATTTATTTATTTATTTATGCTGTAATTCTATAATTTCATCTTCCAAATGCACACCATACTACTGATACGTTATGGGGAATACTGTGCAATTCAGATTTGATTTTAATGAGACACAAATGCCTCTTAAAAAGACATGTAAGTAAATGCTCCTGTTCCTACAGTCAGCTTTTACTATAATAGCTACCCACACTCCCCCAACACCTGCAGCAGTGATCGTGCAAAGATTCAAACAAGCAATAAAGGCTGATAAGAGACTGTGCTGGCATGGAGTCAAGCTTTAATACCACTGCTTTATTGTGACAGCAACACTCGACGATTTAATGCCTTCTACAGAGCTGTGTACGTGTTTCTGCCAGTAGTGGGAGAAGACTGGCCCTGTTTGGTTATTTGTGAGCAAATGACGACAGCAGTGTTCTAATCATTCTTAGTAGCTCAGCCCTTTCAGCAGCTCCCGGCAGAAACACACAGAAGGATTTCAGAGTAGCATTCACTTGAGTTACTCTCATACCTCCTGAAATCTTTGGTGGTGTTTACTAAAAGCTTTCCATAAGTGTAGTAAGTGCAAACTCCATTGAGTAACATCCTGGTACTAAATTATGGTCATCATAAATAATGCATAAAGCTGTAACCGCTGTTTTCTTGGAGCGGTTTCAGTCCATACCCTTTGAGATCAGCATGCTGGAATGATGGCGAGAAAGAGCTGAGAAAGAGCTGAGAGGAAGCGATTAAAGCTGGGATGAGCTTCAAGGACGTGGCTAGAGTCCAGCAAGCTCTCCTTAATAAGTCATTTGACACATTTCTCCACTCTCTGGACCCCATTACCAGGGTACTGCAAATGCTTAGCTGTGTATATTGGGAAACAAAAAAAATTATAATATTCAAGAAAAAAAAAGGAAATAACAACGTGCTTCTAAAGTATGAAGCAGACTAATGAATAATGATTGTTATTGTCTTAAATTATGTCACAATATATCACAGTATTTTTCTGTGCTGATGATACAGTCAGGACTAAAGATAAATAGGTTACAAAAAAGAAAAACATGTTTGAAGGACACTGGTGGAGCTAAACCTTTGAGGAATTTACAAAAATGCATGAGCTTGAACTGAATAAATATGCTGAAATAAATAGATTTCTGCTGACTGTGACTAAACATTTATAGAGAAAATGCCATGGATTGTTCTGTGTTCTATTTTTGCAGTATCATCCACCTAAATTAGATGTTTTTGTATCACCCACATCCGTTAGAAATTGTAAAGATTTTGAAGAATTAAAGAAGAATGTTAGAAAAAAAAACGGATGTAAAAAAATCACTTATGAATAAGCATCTTAATGCTAATGTTTGTTGGCTGTTGTTAACACTCACTTTAACTGGTTTACATTGGAATATGTTTCTTAAGAATTTCCCCATTGTGGGATTTATAAAGTCAGTCTAATCTAATCTAATCTATTCTGATGTTTAGACATTTACAGAGGAATCCATAACGTGTGTTACTCCCTGTCACCACTAAAAGAACCATATATTGCCATAAATTGTTCTAAAGAAAATTATCATTATGCTAGTGGTTAACTGCTATTTATAGTGTGAATTATGAGGTTTCTGCATTAAACATTGTTATGCAGTGGCACACGAAACTGGTAGATCCTCGTGGCTTGGACATCATAAAGAATTTCAGGATGGCCTTTGCTTTATTTTACATTACATCCATGCTGTCCTTTAGATCAGTGGTTCCCAACCTTTTTTCCTTGAAGTCCCCCTTGCCTGTGTCCAAGACAAGCCGGGGCCCCCCCAACCCCAACTCCTACCCACATAGACGCACAAAAATAATGAAGTGATTAATTACACGCTTTTATTTGCAAAAAATAAACAGTGATTGTAGGTTTTTATACTCATATATATACACACACACACCCTTTTACGTTTCTCAGACATTGGGATTGTATGAATTTAATGTTTTTATGAATAAAAATTCGGTAACGTCAGTGCAGACAAAATTGTCTCCCCCGAGTGATCTCTCGCGCCCTCCTCAGGGGGGCCCAGACCCCAGGTTGGGAACCACTGCTTTAGATTAACAGGTGTTCCTTCTCTTGGCACTCTGTAGGCACAAATATATACAACATGGGCTTATGCATGCCAAACCACACTCTCCTGCTGTTCTAGAGATGGAAAATCAGAAGAGAAAATCCTTACTGTGACTGCCACTGTTTTCATCTCTGCATGTGGTTACCATTTCTCCAGGTTTTAGAATGATTTATGAATATTAAAATAATAGCTGAAACATCACGCCGCACTGTACATTGGCAGCACCCTTATGTCCACTGGATTTATGAATGATGTCTTGCATTGCTATTGTATTTACTGCTGGAGTGAATCTTTAACATTTGAATAGCACAGAACTAGAATGTTTTCTATTGCAATCAGAATTGATCCTGGAGACAGTTGTTTATGTAACAATTGCACAGACAAACAGAGACACAGAAACAAGAATAATATAAAATAAATAAATCCATAATTAGATAAAATTGATTAAATAAATAAATCCAATAAAAACATTGCAGAATATACTCTACACTATATGCACAAATACTGATTATCATATAATGCAAGTTTGATCATGCCTCAAGTGAATACCTTCATGAGAAAGGAATATCACAGACGAATGCGAGCAAATCATTGATTCTATTCTGTAAAATATGTGACTCCCTGTGGCTTTTTTAAGTGCTGTTAAGGGCGCTCAGACACTGCTGTGATTTTGCTGCCCTTTAGGGCTGAAAAGCCAAATGATGATGGCCTACACCATCTTTATCTAAGAGACTACTGTGCCTGAGATGTATTCTTGCATGTTACAACAAAGTGTCACACTTGCTGTCTGTCTGTTTTGCTGGGAGAATTTGCAAGGTACTGTTTTCACTTGTTCCCTTGTTACACCTCAGCAACTTGATGGCTCCTCACTTTTACTGACGCATAGCATGTTGCGATAAAGCCTCTTTCCTGGGCGCTGGGGGACGGGTGGTGTGCACCAGAGAGGATAATGAGATATTTATACCTCTCAGCACTGTTGCAGCACAGAAAGCAAATACTTTGCCTCCTATCATGAGGGACCTGAGCCTGGAAATAAACACAACAGGCCAGATGCAAGAAGGCAAACATCTGCTCACACATGCAGAGGGTCTAAATGTGTAAACAGGTATAATTTATGTATCCTTTAGCAAACCACTAGATTCAAAATGATATGATTTTCAACTTTGAAGGCTGTGTGAAATTTTACGCAAGAAAAACCTGGGTTATCACAAACCCATTTTTGAACAGCATTGAAAATACACCACCCCAAATTCCTATCAAGCTGGCTCAGGAATCGAAAAGACAGCTGCATACTGCACAATTTAAAATAAGAATTTGGCTTCGAAAAGACTGACTTAGATTAAAAGAACATGCATAGCTAAATTTGCCGTGATGTTGGAAACAATAGTGACCTGTTTCATTGCTTCAAAACAAACTGCTCGAATACCAAAAGAGTTTGCGATTACGATCATTAGAGGCAAGGTCATCAAGCGGCAGGGTCTGTAAAACACAACAGGGTCAGACATAAGCCCAGACTTCACTGGAATTATCATTTCGCAAGGCTCTATATGACCATAAAAGCAAACTCTGAATCGAAGTGACAAATGCATTATTACTAAATGTATACATCTAATGATGCTGCTTATACTCTTGGAGTAGTCTAACATACTTGGGTTTGTTTTTAAATTATTGTTGTCTTCTTCATACACAAGGTGGATGTCATTATAAAGAATCTCGTTCTTTTTAGTGTTTAATCAGTTTTCAATACACAATCTAGGAATAATGCATCTATAATCAGTCAAATATTGTTTAATAAATAATTATTTGGAAGATGGATTTGGAAGATAATGCTGGAAAACTAAGGATTGTGTTTGGTTTGGTTTTGTTTTTGCTATTCGAAACATTAAGAAGTATTTTATGTACAGTAACCCCCCACTCATACGCAGATCAGCAGTCACAATTTTAGTCTCACACAGATTTTTTTTTTCTGAGAACCAAACTAATTATTTTTTGCTGAACCCCCTGCAAATGAACGGAAGAGGCAGATACACTCCGCATTTATTTGCTTTTGTGACATCCAAGCCTGGTCTGCCATGCCCTCTCATCCTCCTGCTGGGTTGCTTAGCACCGCACCCTAACATAAACCCTGCATGAGGACGAGGAAGTGTTTTGGGAGCATGTTTCGGGGCATATCTAGCATGCGAGAGAGAATGCGAAGACACACTTTTCTTCCAGAAAATATTATTTTATTCTCAGCTTATGCAGCTTTCAACAGATTTTGCAATACAGAGAGTACTGCACCCCGAACCGGCATGTGCCAGTACTGCTCCCAACAATAACAAATAACTATGTCTTGCCCGCCACCCTACCCCAGCAGCTAAAACTCTGGAGGAGGGTGACTGGCGAGAAGGGCTGATATACACACAACACACCGTTTACGCAAAAACAGCTACTGTGACTACATTCCATAACTGCTCTCCCCTTTAACACTCAAAAACAGATAAGTGGCCAACTGGCCACTCACCTGGCCCAAAAAAGCTCATAAGAGCCAGTCCTACCTCGCTGGCTCATCACAGTAGGCATTTCAGGCTTTTTTGTCACCACAACACGGTTTTTCACTATATGCGAGTGCTCTTGGAATGTAACACTTCTGTTACTGTATACACTTCTGATAAATGTTGTTATTTGAGGTAAAATAAGCCCCATTTAACCAACAAAGTAGGCTTACTGTTTCAGCACTCAACCAGAGGTACTGAGGGTTCCCAGAGGCTCACTGCACCTTATAAATGAGCACTCTATCAGAGAGACATACTCAACTGTGTCCTGGCTTTGCCAGAAAGCAGATAAAGATCACCTTTAGTGACTGGCTACCCCCACTCAGGGAGTAGCTTACTGGTCATCAGATATGGAATTCAAACAAACTGACCATCCCAAGATGTCAAACAGAGAGATATAGATCACCAACCCTTCCAGATGTTCGGCCTCCTTAAATATAGCACATTTTAAATTTGAGTTATGAGACATTACATTATAGTAACGACGACCTTTAGCCTTTTTCATCTTTAGCCCATTTAATGTTGAAGTTTAATCATAACAGCAAAATAATTCAGTGTAACTAATCTGTAAAAGACTTTGATACTGTAATATACATCAAAATGGTTATTAATTAAAATGTTATCAAGATACACAAAATAAAGAAAAAACAATACCTACTTAATTCTTGCTAGGCAGGCATCAATACCTTAACTTCTTGATGTCTGTAATATTAAGGTTTGACAAACGTGCTCTACCACATGATCATGTCCTTGAATTGATCTTCCTGAGCTGTTTTAGCAATCTATTTTTACAAGCTTTGTAGGCTGTAAGGTTTTAATTGCCTACAACACAGATGTAACACTAATGAGTAGAAGGGATCTATGTAACTAGCAATAGGACTCCGCATAAGGCCATTAACCATTGTTTCACATAATGGCAACGCTAAAAACATCCACCAGTTCACGCAGAGCCAATCACCCAAAACTGATACACACACTACTAACACAAAACCAAGATCACGCTGAAGCTCGCTTAGCCAAGTAAATAAAAAAGATTCACTTTTAAAGGACTTGTTAATCCTGGAGTGGTCAGGTTAGTAAAAGTTTGATTTATCGCAGCTGGGTGCTCTGAATCTGTGAGGCTACTTAGCATGTCTACCAACTGCACGATCCACCCAGCCTCTGTGTTTCTCTCAGAAAAAAACCCTGTCACTTATGGAAAAGATTAAAAGCGTTTCGCTCTGTGACCCCATTAACACCAGCTCGTTTCATGTGACAAGTTTTTGGATTGTAACCTGGTAAGATCTTAACCGCATTTACACACACAAATGTGTCTCTAGTCGGTCAGACTGAAATCCAATTACTACGTCCCGAGTAATATGCAAATGAGTCCCTATGCAACAACCAATGCTGCTTCTGAATTTTTAGATTTGCTCAGCACTGCTCATTTTCTTACTCCGACAGGCAATATTTACAGGAAAACTTCTATTTATAACAAGTAGCCTCTTGTACTGGTCATGGCCATCATGAACCTTGCATTTACATATTGTAGTGTAGCGAGACGTTGGGAAAAAAAACGGTGAAATAGAAGCTGGAGAAGCTCATGGCATAAGGTGAACTAGGGGGCAGCGATGTTCTGTGGCGGGCAGCCCATGGGAGGTGAGATAATTGGTAGTTAAATTCAAATTTGGAGAGAAGGGTGCATTTACACTGGAATAACACCTGGTTAAATGCCTCTTCTGAAGTGAGCAAACGAATTTATACTTTAGCTGATACTCAAGTGGACTAAAGTGGTCAGGTGTAAATAGGGTCTGTTGAACGCAACGTCTGTTTTGTGTGCTTTAGTTTAATAATTATTTTATTCCACCCGTTTTTTCTTGGTGCCACTTCTCTGTGGAACCCTATTGAATTTTGGCAAATTTCTAACGATGTGTGCATGTATTCAGACTTTGGATCAGTTGATCAGGGGCCGAGTATTTATCTTTTAAACACAATGTTTGTGTTCGAGTTGCCTGGGTACTATATAGGGGGAGAGTGGACGGTGGAGTCGCCTTTCTAATGTGTGTCGGATACGGAGTATGTGACTTCACAGCTAAGACGTCTGAAAAGGGACAAAATGCAAAGAAACACAAACATGGACCAAACCACACTGCAAATTCAAAAGCAAACCTCCAGACACTAAAGCTAAGACATGGGAAACTGTTTGTTGTGGTTTAATCGCAAATCAGCTCGTGAATGTCGCTATGTGTTCAGCCGTCCTTAACAATACATGACTTGGCAAGAGAGTGAATTCATGTAATCCTCTGTGGTTGAGTGGTAAAACACTGACAACTGAAGGAAGAGAATCAGAAGAGCAGAGGTTTGAAGCGATTTTTTTTAACATTAACTATTTTGGCTTGGTGTATCCAAACAATAGTGTATGCAATCATGCTTTGCATTTTCTCACAGAAATTAATCTAGTTTTGTACGCTATCTAAACAAGCTCAAAGTAATAACCTGTATCCTGTAGCAAAGTAGTAACCTGTATCTAGCTACAGGGTGGTGCCCCTATTGGCCTGGGGCCCCTGCCCATGCACTTGCCCCCCTGCCATGTTCCATCTATCAGTCCTGTTGGCATCCCCTAGCACAGAGGTGCAGAAGTCAATAGGGAGTGTATGAAGCCCTCTGCACCTGACTGGTTTCTGATGAGTTAATTAGATCAGTGTGCTCACTGAGCTGCACTGGATTGACTTTAATCATGCAGGAGTTGTCGGTGGTTAAACTAAGCTGTGTGGAGCTGGGTGCGCACCGTTGGGACAGGTTTGTGCCTTCGGGACAGCATGGAGGTGACACACAGTCGCACACACACGATAAACCCTCCTAAGTGGCCAGGGGTGGATCTGAATCGAGGTCATAAACTGTTTGGGGATGTTTTCTTTTTTAAGCTTGCAAACTGTATCAGAAGAACTATGATTGACATCTGACCTCTGCAGGAATTGTAGAAGATTCCAGTGCATAATATGCCTGCATGGTATATTTTGACAAAACAGGAACTGACACACAGGCCTTGTTTGAGTGAAGAGACAGATGCGACCGTACTGTACTGTTTTGTACTGTTTTGTTTATTTATTTTTCGTATGAAAGCATTAACATTTCCAGGAAGATTCATCTTTATCGTAATCTCTGAAATATCCTCCTGTCAGTCATTTCATCCCACAAAAGTGCTCTCCCCTTCTTGCCATTTGCTGAAAGTTAGTCACACTTGGAGCAAGAGAGATTATTTGTAAGAGCCGTGTCAACTGATTAAAAAGCTCCTTCCTCTGCCTGACCTTCTGTCTTGAAAACACCTCTGACAAACAGCATGAATAGTATGACAGTGTCCTTAAAGCCTTTTAAAAGACGCTTTCAACAAGCGCGTGCTATTCAGAGGCTGAGATGTAAGCAAATTCATTCCGAGTGGTTCGATGTGGAATTGCGCTTTGTAGAGGAATTTCTCTCTTGTAGAGGAGCTCCTTCTCTGTCATGAATGGATTTTTTAAAAAAAAGGAAAGTTGTAGGGCAAAAACATCTCAAAGCTATTGGAAAATAATGTCCCAGAGATCAAGACGTATATTCATAAATATTTAATGGAACTATTTTCTAGGAGGCAACTTTCAAAGCCACATGTCTTCTTCACATGTCAACACCACTGTGGACAATTCTGACTCGCCAGATTTCTTGAGAACGGGACACATCAGACTCCTGCGAATGATTTATAATCTCAACCGTTTCATTACGCAGAGGTTTAGAGACACTGGTAGAACCAGAAGAGGTTTCAAATAAATGTTTTCTCATGTTAGGTGGGAAAAAAAGCATTACAGGATATCAGAAAAAAATATTTCTGTCGCTGTTTGAGAGATCCTCCGCGTTAAATACATTATGCAGGATGAATACGGATTCATGATTGGGAGAGCGTGAAATAACGAATCCCATGTAACGAGTAAAATTCTGTTTCACACACAGGTTAAAACTTTTATTCAGCGAACGTGTGTTTTGACTGATTCAGTAAAGCTCAGCTTGTATGTATGGATGTGTTTCTAGGCCTCATTACTCAGCCGTGATGCTGGTTTCGGCTCTGAGCTGTAACCAAGAAACTTTCTGCTGTCTTTGAAAGCCAGGCTGCCACAGCTCCTTCCATACTGCCGTTCCAGTGACTGATGACAGTCATCTCTGTTCTGCGAAATCTGGTTTGTGGAGCAGTGCCAAAGGAGCTATAATGAGCTCAGGGCACAGATGAAGACTAGTAGGTTGATTGAGTCCAATTTGTGCCTGTTTGCATCGCCTGAGAATTCAATCGCACACCCACGCGGGGCTGAGTCACATTGGCAATTCCCCCCCCCACACAGTCTCACTATGATTGTTAAGTAATTACCACGGACACTGCCTCCAAATCCCAGAGCCAAAGAAGGTTTTTATAGGATGCCTAATAAAAGATCATTCTATTACTGGGTTAATGGATGTTAAATATAAGGCAGGATTTGGTCAGGGTTTTTTAAGGGTCTGTTTCATATACTGAATTTCACAGAATACAAACATATAAAAATGGCTCATAGAAATTATATATATGTATATTAAGTAAAGTGCGTCAACTTCGCCATCCTAAATTCCAGGACTGGGGAAAGTGTGTTAATGTGTTGATGGGATCTCAGCTCATCATCATCAAGTTTACTTCCACAGCCCCTCAACTCCTGTTTTGCAGCTTCTCCTGGATTAGATAAACGTGCACTTCTGCAAAGTTCCATTCAAACTTTGCCAGGCTGTTCACAATAAACATTACTGCGGAGACGGAGGGAAATGCTGCAAGGGAGACTTACCTGAGGGTGCAGGACGCGGTGCATGGTGCGGCGCGGACGCTCCTCACAGGTTATTCAGAGGTTCTGCTGGCTGCTGGGTTCTACTCCCACATCTCTGTCCTCTGTCTGCGCGGGGGATGCGAGCGCGAGGTCAAGAAGAGTAGTTTAATCCAGAGGAGTGGGGAAAAGCCTTGGAGCGCAGGCGTCGGACAGCTGAAGGCTACATCTTCATGTCCCGCGCGGGCTGCTCTCGCGCCGGGGGGCAATGAGGGTCTGTACCCCTGCTCTCGAGACTTCCCGGGTTAAATCCGTGGCGGGTGAAGGTCGGGCTGAGAGTCTTCTCTCACGTCTCGATGGCGTCGGATCCTAGGAGACACTCGTGCGACTGGATTTACGTCAAGCCTGCGCGCGCGTTCCCCCTTCCCAACGATGGAAACCGAGCAGCTCGTGCGCCCTGCAGTGGGAGCTGAACTTTTCAGCTCTCTCTCTCTGTCTCTCTGTCTCTCAATCTCGCTCTGTGTCTCTCTCCCTTTCTCACTCTGCTTACAGCTTATTGGTGGTAGCGCGCTCCCTTCAATACGCGCGCTCCACGTGCTGCACGCCTTTCATGAATATACTGCTGGGACCAAGTGACGCACCCGCGCGAACCGGATACGACAGAAAAACATGAGCGAGAGAAATAAATATACAAATGAACAAACAAATACACAAATAAAGGAGCACCTTAGCGTGGCGTTGGAACGCGAGGGAAGTGTGAGCAGAGGTGCGAGAGCTGGTTTGGGCACCCTGGACCGACCGGTTAAACATGCAGCATGAGGAAGCACCGTGCTACTGCTGCACCTTGCTGCACGCGGGGCTTTCTGATCACTGACCAGTCCTGCAGTGCGACCATGCAGCGCGTGCGTGCGCTCCACTCTCGCGCTGGGTGTTTTTCCAACGATCTGGCGCCATCTGACCAACAAGCACGAGCGCCTGAAACATTCATTTTTTTAGGTCTAATGCATTGCACATCACCCATTATATCTACATTGCTACATATTTTTTGATTTTATGATATTTTTAAATGAAATAAAAATGTGGTCTTTATTATTTGTCTTATTTAAAATGCAAATTAAGTACAAAAAACCTTGAAGTAGGAAAAAAACATCTAAACTGTGTTTTACAAGAATGCACAATTAAAAATCTTTCATTTAATCTTTAGGTGATGTTGTTGCCAAAACACATCTTTACTCTTAAAGGGAATTCCTCTATAACTGTATAATTAAACATTAATAATACATGCACTTATCGACCAGAGGAGAAATATTTTCTATGTTTATTTGCTATGTTTTAGTTCATCTTCGGGACAGATTATTGTTAAGGTGCTTTGAGACAATCCCAGACGTAAAAAGTGCTGTACAAATTTGAACTGAATAGAGCTGAACTGATAGTCACCTTACCTGCAGAAAGCCAGCCTCATTCAGAACTGCGGTTTCTCATTAAAGGCTGTAACAAGCTTTAGGACTACAGCAAGTACAGAGACATAAACATATTTCTGTTCATTTATTAATTAGAGTGAGGTCCTATTCTAATTAGGGAATGGGAGTTTTTACATACATGCAGCATTTGGAAATGAGAGACATTTTACATTTACATCTCTTGTTCCACATGGTCCTGTTTTCAGTTTAGCATGAGGAACCTACAGTGAGCAGCAAACCTTAATAATATCATTAGCCATTTCACCCATTTTAGCATCATTGCTAATGTAATGTTGAATTTTGATGATAATAATCAAATAATTTCGATGGATAATAATGAATATTCCAATTTACAAAGTAGTTTAAGTATTTGTTGAGGTTTTAGCTTTTGAATATGTAACAACATGGTTATGGATTTGACCTCATAAAGGGGGGTTCCAGCAATTAAATGGTAATTTGATGCGTCATACTTGCTGAGTCAGAATTGTTCACAGCAATGTTGATAAGAACCAGACCTCCAAAATATTTAATCCCTCAATCTGTAAACTGTTCTACAGTAATGTGGCTTTTCAGCCCATAAGATAAACTTTAAAATGTCTTTTACAGTTTTTTGTACAGTTTTTTTTTTTACAGCATTTTGAGGTTTTTCACACTCACAAATTTCATTTACAAGCATGGTTCTTTAAAGACCCATCCACCAAAAGGTTCTATTGCTTTGAACATTTTTGGTCCCTTTATTTTTGAATGTAACTTCACATCAAGGATTCAGGGGCCCAGATGTTTCATATCTCACGTGGTCACATGCAGAGGAGGAAGGATCACTCTTCAGCACCTCCTCATTGACCCTGAATGGGTTAAAAGGTTTTGTTGTGAGTTTATTAGAGGTCAGTATTGACTGAAAAGCCAGCTGCTCCTAGGTTAGGGTGACAACATCCTAAATCCTAGTGATGTATGTCCCGTCATGCCTGGACATCCAGATTTAAACTCGTTCCTGGAGTATGGATATGTGCAGGAAGTGCTGAATGAGGAGGGTGTTGAAAAGAGCCATTGGACATCTTCAATCACTCATCGTGTCCTTCTACTGTTGCTGAGTCTACCGTCTTCTAACTTAAAAGCAGGGACCTTCTGTCTTTCAGGTCAAGGACAAAGAGTGGTAACAGAAGATTGTCACGCAAGATGGAATTTATACATTGTTCTGATGTTCGCATCCATTAATATTCAGCCCTAAATCAAATGTACACCATTTAAATGTAGCTCTGAAGATCTATATGATATCTGACATTTGCTTCATGAGTACTGGACCTACATAGCTAAAGATACAAGTAATGGGACCTCACGTCAACCTCATTAGCCTTGGGCAAACCACAAATCTAAATCACTACACTTGCTGTTAAACTGGTTCACCCGCTGTACACACTGCACATACACACTAAACTGTTTCATCATAAACAAGCAAACTAAATAAAAAAGAATGGCCACTATAAATACCTTTTATTTATTATATGTTGCACATTCTCTGTCCTGTAGCTACCACTGATGTTATTTTTGCACAGTTATTTATCATCTGCTTAAATCTTTGCAAACTTTAGAAATCAATGTATTGTACATTTTTATTATTGTATTTTTATATATAAGACAGTGTTTCCTAAGCCTGGTTCTGGAGATCGCCTACTCTGCACTTGTTCTTCCACTTCGCCTTTTCCAACTAATCAACTGATTAATAGGTCTTTTTTGGGAAAACACTAAACTGTTGAGGGTTGGGGGTCTTCTGGAACCACTGATTTAGACAACCGATGAGATTTGTGTTTGTGTAATTACGAAGTCTTCTAATCTATTTCTGTGGCATGTGGATGGAAGGGTAATTTCTGGAAGAAGCAATAATAATAAGTTCACAATATAATAAAACATGGTATAAAATATAATTAATGTTATAAACATTTGTTACATTTTCTAGGCAGTTTTGGTTACAATTTAACATGACAATTAAGCCACTGATTTGGCTGATTAGGAACACAAATTATATATTGAATATATAGTCTTATATAGTACAAGAGGCCTCGGTAAGCCCAGTCAGCACTAAGTACCTCTTGCTTGATTATGTTTGAAGAGAGACCTTTCATTTAATTTTAAAATAGGTCACATTAAACTTTATTAATAATTGACTTTTTATGGGCTTATTTGGGCTTTCTCCTATGTATGTCGTAATTTATGCATGCAGTTTTCAGCTGGATAACTGGTGGAAATAAGCTTTAATTACTTGTCATTTACATGAGCCTTGTGGAAAAATTAGGAATTTGATTGTTTGATCATTTTGAGATTTACTTAATGACTGACATCAGGAGCTAAATGTGAATGCGTCACCAAAAATTCCTCAATTACATTTTTTGTGCAGCTGAACTAGAAAAAAAGCAAGGGGAAGGACAGAAATAAACCCAAGCCTACTTTTGCACATGGACTATATGCTTATGCTTTCTTTAGACATGGTGTCACTATGATTAATGTCCTTTAAGAGTGGTGGTTCTCTAACATTCAGTAAAGTCAAGAGGTGTCCATACTAGCAGACCCATTATTGAACATATGTGTTGAAAAAGAGGGTAAGGACAGGAGAAAACAGGCCTTTTGACTCATACTCATGGTCTTGTCATGACGTCAGACTCTGTATTTCTGTACTAACAAACCTCAGCAGACCTGCTGTCACTGAAGCGCTCATTATGGAAGAACTTGCCATGACACAGCTCTCACCTGTTTCACCTCTCGGCATGCTGTTAGGCGTTTCATAGCAGTATGACTTCCATATTCTAGGCCAAGTGACTTGATGCCTGACTCACCCCCACCCTCTGCTCCCAATTTTCAACAACCAGTAGGCCCAACATGAAGGCAACACATAATTGCCTGAGGAAGGGCAATAAATTGTGCTCTGCCCATCACCAAGGTAGTAAGTGAACGTGGACTTGTAATGGTTTTATGGCTCCTTCTGCTTAAACTATTTTGTTCTCAGTGTCCAATTTTGGATAAACAGGATGACAATATTGAATCTCATCATGAAGTAACACCGGTCAGAAGGGTAATGCATCATGTCACGACTTGTAATATTTCTATCCATGCTTTATAATTAGTTTTCCGCCTCAGTATTTGAGTCATAATATTATCTGTTAAACATATATACACACACATGCCCCAGAATGCCAAATTCCACCCAGACTCAGAACTGACCTTAGATCGACTTTAGAAGTGGTTGACTTAAATATAATAAAAGTTATTGCTCATAGTTACTTGTATTAAGCGTTTTAGCAATCTTCAAAGGGGTCATGTCCTACATTTTTTTGCAATTTTTTATTTATTTATTTATTTTTTTATCCTTTGGAGTCTTAGCGTGGGCTGTTTTTGTTACTTTGCCTTTATGTAAATGGCTTGTTTTGATTGACTGCCCTGTGTCATGCCCTGAATCCAGTGGTGACTTGTGATCTTTCAAACAAGTGAAGCCTACATTATAAAATGTATTGTGCCATATTATTTAGATCTAACATCTACTCTCCTTTCTTTCTACAGAAAATGGTCAGTGACACTGTCATATGAATTGTGAGTCTTTTCCAGGGACTTGACCAGTTTCCTCTCAGTGGCCAGCAGAGCAAACAGAGCAATATGACTTGAAACATATTAAAATCAGGTCAAAAATATTAACACTCAGCCTTTCTGACTGGCTTTCCCCCCTCTCCAACCCCAGGGCCCCACACCCCCACGACCTAGTTTGAAATAAACACACAGAATGCTATATTTCTGGTTTTATTTACAGTCAGATATGCACAAATGAAAATATTGAGCTGTATTGCTAGCAAATAATGGACTACAGGCAGTCTCATGTCTTCATTTGTCAAAAATTTGCATGGGACGGAACTTGAAATGCTGGTAATTAAGTGCAAATATTTATTGTAAATCTACAACTTAAACATTAATGTAATCTAATCAAATATTAAACCAAAGCAATTTGCCACTGCCAGGCCATTGACGTTTGGTCTAGTTTGTTATAGAAACAATAGGGGGTTTACTGTATATGGACTGTGTGGAGTTTGTAAAAGTGTGTGGAATGTATGTTTTAAATGTTTGACATTTGCACACTTTATGAAACACTTGAACAAACATGGTATTTGCTTTCCAAGAAATGGGCCCTTTAAAATATCACAGAAATTCCGACAGGATGACTTTTTAACAGTATTGTCAAATTAAACAGTGGGAGAGATGTTTGCTACTGACAGTAAGAGCAAAAAAGTGTAGATGCAATACTGACCACGTCAGATTGCTGTATGTATTGACCAGCATGATGGCATCAGCCTTTCGTTTCTGTCTGAGCCCTGCTGAGTGCACATGCTCTCTGTGGACCGCTTGCGGTGAGTCTGGTACGCTCATGATGTCGCTCAACAAAAAAAGTCACAGTGCAGTGCAATGCTGTGTCAATGTATATCCAGTCTGACCTTTTTTTTAAGCTTATTTTATTAGCTGGGCTGTGTCCTAGACCATGCCTAAGGAAAACACTCTGAGGTGGCCAGCCTTTACACACCTACACATTTTTTAGGCAATGTTGGGAGGTGTGTGTGTGTGTGTGTGTGTATATATGTATATCATCTTAAAGAATCATCTTTATTAAGATCAAGTGTTACAATCTCTTGTTAACCTGGTTTCACACTCATTTTCACATTCACTGTTTTTGTGATGCTATGAAAACAATTGCATTTACATGAATTTGCCTATTCAGCCCACAGCAGAAAACTGCAGTCATCCATTATAAAGATCATCAGAAAGGACTGCTTTCAGATTGAGGTACAATACAGGACAATCTATTGGACATGTGGTTATTTACATACATAAATCCTATAGATCCTAAATATCCTATATATAGAAATAAAAAATCAGCTTATTTGGAAGTGTGAAGGTTATGGGCTGCCATGCCTATCCCTTTAAAATGAAGTAACATGAGTTATAACTGCAGTGATTTTTGTTAGGTTATAAACAAAGCCTAAATGAATTTTTAAGGCCAGTGGCTGGAGGCTCACTACTTTAATTTATTGTCATAAGAAAGAAAACAAATTGAACCTGCACCCTGCTGCTCTGACATTGTACAAGGTTAAAATGTATTAGTGGCCATAAATATAAAAATATGTTTCCTACAAAGTCCAACTCTTTTGTCTTAATGACAGCGATCTGAAATACTGTTAAATCTCTTCAAATGTCTCTCAGTAAACTCAGGAATAAGTGGGCATTTTAATTCAGGAAAAGTTTGTGTCTCTGAGAAGGGGGAACCTGAGCTGCCTTCCGTACATGTTGATTTATTTAGGCCTAATGTAGTGTAAATGGATTTCAGTGGGTTTATTTGCTGCAACCTGAGAGGACTCCTTAAACACAGGGTAACTGAGCCCATGACCCACATCCTGCCTCCTGGGAATCCAGTCAGATAATCAAATCAAACTGTCAGTCACGTGACAGCAACGAAAAAATTTGTTGTTTAGAGGCCACAAACATGTCAAGTTATTGTTGATTTTGTTGGAAAAACCCAGGTTGGCCTACAACAGATATTTATATAGCGAAACAACAATCCAAGTGAACAGTGTAAACCAGGATGTAATGTTCTTCACTTAAAATGTAATCTCTTTACCAAGTGAAGCAGTGGGCAGCCAGCTATGGTGCCAGTGGTAGTCCTGGGATGGCCCCTGATTGCAGGGGCAACTCTTTAACCACCAGGCCATCAGCTGCCCCAAAGGTGTTTTTGAACCCGCAGCCTTGTCACTAACCTTTAGACCAAATGGCAGATAAAATGAACTTGCACCATGGATTCAAATCGACAGTATTTTGATTCAGCTCTACCACTGCCTCATGTGTCACTGCATGGCTGTGTTGCCATTCGTATGGCAAGGAAAATCAAAATATATTTTGTGTGCTGTACAGTTTACAGTAAAAGTAGCCCTCAGAAATGAAGAGATTCCCTTAATCAGAACTGGTTTGGGCAGTTAACCCCTCTCCCCAGACTGTGCAACAAATACGGGCGGAGGAGCTGAAGTTCAGTCAGCAATGATAAAGTCAGAGAACTTAAAAATACACAGTGTGTGTCTGGCTTGGTATTTAACTAGGCAGATGTTCTTGGCTGCAATGACACTAAAAAGCTGGCGGTTTGAAGAGTCTACTAAACTCTAATAAAGTCATCATAAGGACACTCTCCTGCACTGTGTTTTGGGATTTTGAAAATTACATCTGATCTTACTTCCTGGCTATTAATTATTCAAAGGCACCTGAGGGTCGCTGTTGACGTGGCCGAGTCAGTTGGAGTAAAGCTCAAAATCTGAATGCCACAGCATTCAGTAACCTTTTCAGACAGAGGAGGGAGGGATATCAGGACTATTTTTGGATCTTTCTTGTTCATGACTGGATACACTATCTTGCTCTGTAATGATATCTGTAAGCGGTTTTCTCGTTACTGCTATTGTCCTGATGGCAGCCGATGGGTGTGAAATCCCATCCAGGTTTTCCATAAGTCGTTTGATAGGCAGGATGCAGCATGTGGCAGAAGATCAGAGGTGGTGTGCTGGTGTAATTGGAGTGCTCTGGTTCAACATGGCGATCCCTCTGTTAACGTTGGAACGCAGCACTTGACCCACTTTGATTTATATCTGTGGATGCTGAGGCTGATTGGGTTGCCATTCAGACAAGGATTATTTAATTTGGCTCAAGCCCCCCCCTTCTCACTCCCTCTCTCTTCTTTCTTTATCTGGTTCTCTGTCTGTCTCTCATGGTCTTTTTCCATGAGAGACAGACTCTTTCGCTTGCTCTCTATTGTCTACTGTCTTCCTCTCTACCTCTCCTCTTTCTTTTTTCTCTGCTACTGTCTTAATCTTGCTTTCTGTCTCGAACTCAGTTTTCCATTTTCTGTCTGTTCTCTTTGTTCCTGTTTTGGTCTCTATCTCTCTCTCTCTCTCTCTCTCTCTCTCTCTCTCTCTCTCTCACTGTCTCTGATATTACCAAACCTGCATTACAAGCAATGATTTAGCAAATCAGTACAATGCTGTGCATACTCAGATGTTATTGGCCAGATTCTCTGTGGGACATGTCGAGCGTTGTACAGCAGACTATAAATCAGAGTCTAAGTTGATAAGGAAGTTGACGCACGAGAAGCAGGATACAGAAAGACATACTGTGGGATATTAGGTATTATGTCTGCAGAATCTAGGTCACAAAATTCTCCTGGGACCAGAGAACCTCAAATGTTTATAAATATTCAAGAGACACCAAAGATAGGAGCATGCGTTACTGAATATGAAATTATTTCCCCACATTAGAATACTAGTGTTATGCACCACTAAATTCCTTGTAGGCTGTGGAAGTGCTAAAACGGCCTCTACTTTACCATGAGTTCCTGCTTCATGCATTAATGTACTTTTTAAGTTAGTAAAAATATGTTTGTCCCAAGCAGGTCCAATATGCTGAGACATGGCTGTCATGACCAGGCCTCTGGGAATCCAAAGGGTGTGCCATCTAAAGCACACTGTCACTTCAATCTGAGCAGAAACTTTTGATCTGTGATGGACTTGTGAACTTTTGCCCAACTTTATTTCGCTCTCTTAACCGAATAAGAATAAGGAGAGGAAGAAAGAAGGAGAGCTCAATTGTCTGGATAGTCATGCATCACTGGCAGTCTTTGGAAGAGGATTAAAGTCTTCAGTCAGAAAGAGATGGCAACCATTAGTAAAGGTTACCCATGATTGGACTCCGAGACCAGTTTTGCAGTTCCTCTTGAAGTTTGTGTTTGGGTATTGAATTTGGTTTTAAATCAGCATGAAAGGGTCTACCACAATGCCCTCAGCAAGTGAATGAAACTGACACAGTTTGACTTGTTTGGGCTATGCGCTTCAGCACAGTGTGGTTGCAATTAACTTTCAATTGACATAATTATTGATCTACATTGTGTGAAGCCACTCATATACCCAAGCCCCTGCCCCTTCCTCTCAAAATGATTGGCATTTCCTTTTTTAATGAGATCTAAACGTGTAAAATCCAAAACTGTCCCAGGCGGGTATGGTGTGGTCGCATGATGTGGTAAATGCATGATTATAAAACTGTACATATTAAAACAATATGTATTTTAATACCACATTGCTCTTTGAGAGTCTTGGTTTATGAAAGCCGAAGCTTCATGTCAGTGCAACACTCAAGTGTGGTCTAAGCTTTTTTTTTTTGGTGTGCTCATTGCTGTCATCAAATAGTGTTAATACATGGGTAACCTTTTGGAGGAACACAAAGAATGAAAATGTACAATATTGAATAATGTTACATGGTCATTGAATTGATTGAGAATTGATTGATGCTAATTACAATTAACTTTGTTTCTCTTGTAACAAGAAATCACTTAATATGAATCGTTTTGATAACTCAGTTCCGCTTTTTCTGCAGAAGAGAAAAAGGTTAAAATAATTAGTCTTTGCCTTGTTTTCTTCAGAAAATACCCTGATATGAACTTTTTAATAAAAGCGATGACATTTCTGAACATCTGTCCTTGACAGTCTGTGCACTAATAAATTAGTCAAAAACACATAAACAAAACATACCATTCCTAGTGCTCTGTCAGGTCTATAATACACTATATGAACAAAAGTACTGGGACACTCCTGTTTTTCAGGGTATGGGCTAGGCATCTTACTTCCAGTTGTACACAGTTTGGGAAGACCCTTTTCTATTCCTGCATGACTGTGCCCCAGTGCACAAAGCAATCTAATGACATGGTTGGATGAGTTCGGTGTGGAAGAACTTGACTGACCCACACAGAGCCCTGACCTTAACCCCATCCAACACCTTTGGGATGATCTGGAATGGAGATTACGAGCCAGACCTTCTCGTCCAACATCAGTGCCTGACGTCATAAACGCTCTACAGAATGAATGGGCCCAAATTCCCACATAAACTCCACAATCTTGTGGAAAGCCTTCCAAGAAGAGTGGAAGCTGTTATAGCTGCAATGGTGGACCAACTTCATATTAAAGTCTATGTATTTGAATGCAATGTCATTAAACTCCCTAATGGCATAGATGCAAGGGTCAGACATGCCAATACTTGCCCACATAGTGTATATTGTCATATATAAAAAAAAACAAAAAAAAATTGAAAGTGATCATTCGGTCGTGAACACACCACTGCACACAGTGTGAACAGCACGAAATTCTTCCTCTGCAATTAACCCATTCACCAAGTGAAGCA
>JBBJLR010000029.1:6955126-6965855 GCA_037577145.1 Brachypetersius gabonensis
AAATAAAAGCTTAACTAAGAATGTCGATCCGCTTTGGTGCTCCCTTTGATTCTGCTGAGCAGGCTAGGGTCGTGACAATCAGCCTGCACTTTAAAGTTCAAAACGACCTAAAGCGCAGATTGTAAGGATTTATTTAGAAGCGTTTGTTGGCAGAATTGACTATTTTACAGCAAACACTGGCCTGTTGCTAATGTTCTAATTCATCTCATTTCTCCAAGGGGATTCAATCTTGAAATATTTTTCTTTGTTTAAATTATTTTACTCTCAGTCTGCAAATGCTGATGAAATGTGACAGTTTGTGACAGTTGAGTTTATTCTTTGTTTGTATTCAGGCCATTAGATGAGGCAGCTCAAAAATGAAATTATTCTCATAAAGACTCATTTTGAATCAACTTCTCTTGTGATGTCAGAAAAACCAATGCATTTACATAAATATGCCTATTACATCGACACCAGTTTAGCCCTGTCTATCCACAATAAAGTTAAAAGGAGTTGGGCTTTTTGAATACAGGGCAGCCAGTGGGAACATAGGTTACAGGTTGACACATTTTCATGTAAAAATGTGTCTTTGACAGGGCCGGACTGGCCATCATGCATACCGGGCATCAGCACCCCCCGCCCCGAACGACCGTGAGACCGCAAGCCTGGTTGGCCAGTCTCAGCTCAAAATGCCCGGGATGATTTTTTGTCCCAATCCAGCCCTGGTCTTGAATAAAACAAGCAGAGTAATTGGACACTGGTTTGCTGTTAATGCTGCTAATATATACTTGGACAATAAAACTAGACATCATGCTGGTCAAGCAGTGCATTGTGAATGACTCATGTTGAAGCTCATGTTATATTTTTCCTTTCCTAACACAGTTAGGAGTGCAGATTCTTCTGTTTTCTTGACTGTGTGACTAAGCTGTATCATGCAGCTCCTGTGTGATGACGCCCAGCATTTCTTTGTTAAAAACTTTGGTAATCAGATACGGAATTGTTTTTGCAAGGAGCAACACTGGCCCCATCCAGTTGAGAACCTAATGAATGTTTTTCACTGTGTAATGTGTGTGTGTGTGTGTGTGTGTGTGTGTGCGTGTGAGTGTGAGTGTGTGTATCTATGGGTGGCTCTAGTATAAGTGTGAAAGGCCTGGTGTGTGCTGTCGTGGTCAAGCGTAACTCATGGGCAGGAGTTCTAGGAGGAACTCATGACTCATGCAGTGATAATTGGAGCCTGCATGGCCTTGGCTGTAACTCTGATCACTGTCCAAAACACTGGACTCAATGCCATGCAAGGGCAACTTAGTGTAGACAAGTGGGAACTATAAAACAGAACCTAACATGAGATGTACTCTGACAGAATTGTGTTTCTGTACTTATGCCTCTACTATTTGTTGAATGTAATAAGTCATCATTACAAATGTCAAAGTTCTAGTGTGTTTTTTGCATTAAATGAACCCAAATGAATGAGATTCATTTGAATATAAAATGAACCCACCCACAACTGTGCTTTTGCCCACAAGTCACAGCACCACTGACTCACACATCACCCGAAAAGAAAACACATCCTGACTTTTAGTCTGGTTAAAACGTTTACATTTAACTTATCCACTTTTAATCTTAAACATTCAAACTTTGACCCACAAGCGTGTAGTGTCGGTTCGTACATACACTGTACTGCATTTTACAGTTATAAAATAAATTGTAAAAATATTAGAACTGATTTAATCAAATACAAACCGTGTAAAACAGTCTAAAACCGCTGTTTGTTCTCCCAGATTCAAAGATCTTGGGGTTTTTGTTTGTTTCTAAGATCTCGAACAAATAAAATTTGGGCATTTCTGTTCTTTATAAACACTTGTTTTTGATGCCAGAAGTGGTTATTAATATCACATGTTTTAAAAACTACAGTAACTTTGGTTCGACGTGACACAGCATGACCTCTGACACCTCGAGCATCAACACAAACCAGAACTTCTATATTAGGAGCTGTTTTGCCGGGTGAAGGCGATTTACTCTTTGTTGTTCTTTGTGTTCTAAGGGTCTACAATTTGTGTTAGGGTTAAAACGATTCCAGTCTTTTGAAAGTAAGTGTCTGTAACTGCTACCTGAAGCCTGTAGTGAGAGGTCTGTGCTCACAGTGCTTATCCTCTCAGCTGCTCTGTTCTTCTAAGAGTGTGCAGATAAAAGTGATGGGGTATGACAGCTGTTGTGGATCCCCATGTAGAATTGCCAAGATAAACCCTGGATCCCTGCACAGCTAGTGAGAATAACAAGCCTTGCTCCAGGATCAACACTGGTCCCGTCCCACTGTGACATTCAATAGCCTGCAGCATTTTTTGCAACTGCTGATAACACTCATTGATATACAAGCTTCATGTACACATACATTTACAGACCGGACATGCCGTGATGTTTTTTGTGTGTTGTAGAATTCAAACTAACTTAAGGCTACCGGTTTCATTTCAAGCGTATGAAAGCCTACCTGTGACCTGTTGAAATTTACTGTTATTATTATAACCTGGAGATTTTTAGTGTAATGTGGAAATTTTCAGTATGAGTAACGTTTCAAAGCAGTAAATCTTCAGAATTGAAAAGGGAGAGTTTTTTTAATCTCTCTGACTTGGACTCTTATGAAGTCATGTCACACAACACATGGGCTGTGACAGAAGGCTGGATGAGGCCTGGTTCACCACTGAACATGGTCAACATGCTCTGTCTGCTTGCTTTGTTTTGAATCCTGTGACTTGTTGTGCATGCAGCGTTTTCACCTCTTGTTATCAGTTGCCCACACAGTGATGTGAACTTTGGTGGAGATGGTTTTAGAACTTTAGTGGTAGTGTTTCTCGTTTTCACTTCATCGCAAAGAGCTGTTGTGTGCACCTGAGTCAATGCAGCTCTACTTACATTCACAGAACATTTTACAGCATGTGGCAGGCACTTACAGCTATTGTGTTTCACTGTAGGTGAAAGAGGAGTCTTGCCTGAAGACTAAATTACACCAAAGGCTACACTTCAAGCAGCTGGATGCTGTTGCTGGTTTATCTTGGCCACAACAAAATAAAAGAAAGATCACATATCTGGCAGCACATTAACCAGTCCATTACAAGAATGATATAAACAGTAAGATACATAAAACATTGTATTAATATATATATATACTTGACAGCATATTATTGTAACCAACAGTTACTTTTTTAACTTTGCCATTTTAAAAATGCAGCTTTCATATTAAAAAATCACTTTTATGAAACGACAGGCTAACATCACTTTCTATTATAATTAGGCTTAAAGTGTAATAATTTTAATTTGTTAACAGCAGTATGCAGAGTCAAATATGCTACATGTGCATCCTAAAAGCTTCAAAGCTCAGTGTTTAGCGGTAGCTGTATTGTTTTAAAAATCAGTGTGGGAAGGTGAATCCATTGTTCCTCACAGACTGAATAATGCAGCTTGCTGAAATGAGCTTGGTGATAATAATCGTAGTTAAGAATTAAAAAGATGTATACGAAGTAAAAGTTCATTTATATAATAATGACATATAATTATATTGTTCCTGCTTTTTGATTGGTCAATATTTTGTCATCACAATATGGAAAGAGGCCATTGTTTTTTACTGCCTGCGCAGAAAAACAACAAAGAAGATACAAACTAACAACTGGGAAGCTGCTACAACAACTTCTGTCTGTCTGGGCTGAAGATTTCAGTTTTCTATGACGCCCACAAATGTATCTTTAATGCTGTGAGAAACACAAGGGTGTACCAGGCCATCGGTAACAGGTTAGCTGGGTTAGATATTAATCGCGTTGCTAAAAAATTCAAAAACTCAAAAAGACTGTGAATAGTAAAAGAGCACAATATCAAAAGCAGCTATGACCAGCAATAAACTGTGGGGAGAGAATTGTGCTCCTCAGACTGAGTTTGCATCAGAAACTCTGTTACCAGTCTGAGATACATTGCAAAATCAGAGCGTGCTGCGAGTTTCATGCCATTACAGTACAGTTTAGGTACAGCACAGTTCCTGTATGGCTACAGAAATGTGCCTTTACTAGCAGGGAATCAAAATCCAGTCTGCTGCATGAAAGGAAACAGCGTTACCCACTATGCTACTCCAACCACTGTGTTAAAATGAATTCCTTCTGTGAGGTGACTGACCAGTGTGTAACTCCTCAGCACATACTGTCTAAGCAGAGCAGAGAGAATGACAATCAAAGCCTGCATGAAGTGTCACTCTCAGCGCTGGAAGACAACCTGTGGAAGGGTGGCCTAACAGACAGACAAGAATCAGTAAAAGGAGAGGTAAATCTAACCTGACACTGATTTTTTTGGACAGTGGTCTGTAAAAACACATAGAAATGTCAAACTGTCACATTCCCCAAGACCCCAACAGAGTAATTATTTGTGAGTGTACCTGCGCAGATTTTATTCTTAATAAACGAGTGACTTTCCACTGGTTTCAACCATTTAATTATTAATAAAATGAATAACTCAAACAATGAAATGATGCATTTGAAGTGCATGGAAACCTTTTTCACAATATTTGCATTTACATGACAATTAGTAATTTGGCATTAATTATATAAAAATGAGGGATTTACCCAAAGAGAAAAATACTTAATATTATTACATTGTTGCTTTTTAAAACATGAAACACATTTCTTGTAAAATTGGTGTACAATTACTGTAATTTGCCCTGTGTGTCTCTGGTATTTTCCAAAGTGATTACACAGTTAAAGGAGCAACTGGCGACTCAGTGATTAGGGTGTTGCCTCTGCAATCAGAAGGTTGTGGGTTTGAATCCCAACACTGCTAGTAGCAGCACTGAGGTACGTATGAGCAAGTTAGCATCAAGTTAGCATACACTGCATCTGGGCGCCCCTCGTTGGTGGCTGCACACTGCTTCACTTGGCGAATGGGTTAAATACAGAGTAAGAATTTCACATTGTTCGCACTCTGTGCTGTGTTCATGCGTGACTATAAGGGGCCACTTTACTGTTTGTTTACTCAACAGCTTTTTCCAATGTCAATCGAAAAACTACCAGTTGCCAAAGGTCTAATTTAACACGATCACTCAAGTACTGTATGTTCAGGTGGGCGTGACCTTTGAGAAGCGTGGTATTTGTTGCCTGTGTTGAAACATAAAGCTAATCTGACCCACACTTATGTATATTTTTGAGTTCAGGGAATGATTTCGATGCCTTCACATCTCATCATAGAAACATAAATTGTTGAAAAATACATATTAGATTGTACATCCAACACTTTTGCATGTATTATGAAGTCCCTATGTAAGGACTCACCTGTGACAAGAAGTCGTTTACATGACAGAGTACTTGTAAGAAATATTAACAACCCCTAATGCAATGGCAGAACTAATGAAAAAGTGGACATGCCCGTGACCTGATTTTGCATTAAAGCATCTGATAATCATTATGACAGGAGTGAACTTTCAGTGCATTTTTTCTTTCATTGAGACGAGATGAACTATCCATTTGGTGCCCTTTTGTCTTGCCCTCAGAATGATAAAAAGGAGCTCTATGATGTAATTCAGCAGCCAGGAGGAGAGCTGGCACATTTCCTAGACTTCAGATATTAATGCATTAGCATTAAAATTGTGACAGGCAACAGGGGGCGCCATTAGAAAAGCCAAAGTTCAATGTACTGAATGTTTTTTCTTTAGCTCTCTCTGGGGACATTTTGCTCATTTTCAAATGGGGCACAATTTTATCAGTGTTTATCTGCACTGGTCCTGGAGGACCTTGGTCCAGTCCAGCATTTTGTCGTTTTTCTACCTTATTAGTTAATTAGCAGGCTTAGCAGATGTGTAATAGCAGAAAAATTCTAGCACCTCACTGTGCTAGAATGGGCTGAAGTTGCCCACCCTTTTACATTAAATTTATAAATTACCTTATACCTGATCCAGTTACTGATAATCTCTTTATAGCTAAAATCCAGGCTAACAAGTGCAAAAACAATGTACTACTTTTCTTCCTGACAGTTCTGTAGAGCATTTAATTATCATTAATCATTTAATCACTGAATTATTGCTTTTGCAGTTTATGTTACTAGGCTTTACTTGACTGGCAGTTTCGAAGTGGGTTTTTAGGTTTAATTAGACTGTAGCCTATAGGGTGTGTGAACATTTAAAACCTGTGAATCCGCCCATACCCAATTGTCAAAGCCAAAGGCTGTGTTCACACTCCCAGGTTGAAGTGACACAAACTTCTTATGATGCCTATCTGATCTTTTCAAATTGGATCTGAGCCACCTTCATGTGTGATCCTAAATTGCATACATATTCGATTCCTGGCCAGTTGACCATAATGAGACGGCCAGATTGGAATTTGTGTGTGTGTTTTCCACTGCACATGCGCCAGTGCTCGTCTTGCTGTTATAATGAACAGCTGTTAAGAACAAATTAGCTTTTTGCAGCTAAATGGGCTCGAATTTGTTCGTAGTGCACCCATAGTCATTAAAATACACCCAAACCCAAACCCAAACACTGCACCCAACCATTGCATAAATGTTTCTAACAAAGAGCCATTTGGGATCATTCCAATGTGCACAGAGCTCATAGCACATTATATTAAACTCCGTATTTGCATTACGGCGTGCACTAGTGAGTAGAGAGCCATTTGGGATTCAGCCCCAGTTTGCCATTCATTAGGTATGTCACTGAATTTACTATAAGGCTCTGATTCATTCAAAGACAGATACTAAGTCAGTTACAATACAATACAAACAATACAATAAAGAGATGTATAAAAGAGATGTACAGTAGTGCCATTTTTGGCAGAAGCTTAATTTATTATGTGCAATATATATATGAAATAATGAGCATTTTGGGTTTCCTTTATACACCATAACACCGTGCATGGAATTACATGATTCAAATATTTACATAATTTCCACAAGAGAGTTTGCTTACTGTTGTTCATTTGCTAATGTAACACAGTTTAATTTATGTTTCAATTAAGGGGGTCATATCATGGAAAACCACTTTCTAGCAATAAAAGTACTTGATGTTCATTCAGAACTTCAGATCATTCAGCCTCAGGTCAATACAGTCTTTATATATTTAGGCTGCAAACATGGCCTGTTTTGATCCGCCTGCTTCAGCGTACAGTAGTTTAGCTCCACCCATTCATGTTGAAGTTACGAGTTAATGCTGGAGTTAAGGAGTTGCTGTCTGGAAGAGGCCCAATAGGGCACCCAATTACAACAGAGCTCATTTAAATAAACCAGTCTAATAGGCGTCTTACGATTAGTCAACTGATAAATGGTCATGTAAAAAGTAGTTATGTGTTTTGCAACGTAACACCTCACAATGATCATAAGTGGACCTCAGGGGGGAAAAATGTAACACAAGACAAATGTGGCATACAAGCACTTTAAATAACTTCAATGCATCATTCTTAACAGCATGTAGTGACATGACAAGCCTCTGCTCCAGAACCATCTCAACCATCTACTCCCAGGTTGCCTCTTAGACGATGGATGAGCCTCCTCGAGTGTTAATGGCTCCACATGTCCCAAAGCAACATGAGCCGCCCGTCGTTGGGCAGCAGAAAACAACACCCCAGTCTGTTTCCATTTTTTACACACAAATCATCCGCACACTTGATGAGTAAAGGCACGCTTCACGGCCTCTAGAGCTTTCGTCGTCTCTCTCCTTATGAAATGAATTTGTGGCCTTTCTAAATTGTGCCCTCCTGGAAGGATCTCAGTGACCTACTGGAAAGTTGCCCATCTGTGTTATCCATACTGGCTGTTTTGTGCACCTCAGATCCGATCAGACAGGCTCTCACGGAGGACGAGGCTTTGATTTATCCCGCAGCTCATGTAGGGAAAGGAACACAGCAATGTTGCCACCTTGTGAGAGCAGTCTGAAACAGCAAACAGCGTCTGGCTTTCTCCTCACACACCTTCTGAATAGTGGAACGCACAGTTCTGTTCCATTTGGAAGACGTTTTAGTGAAAACATGAAGAAAAACCTGATAGGACAATCAATCTGATCATTGATTATCCTATGACAGCATGCAGTTTCGACTGAGATTCGACTGAGGTTTTTTTTCACTGTGTGTTCTCACTTTTTACCCTTGAAACTTTTTCATTTATGTCAGCCGCTGGATTGTAATTGAATAAACCTATTATATTTGGCATCAGCTCGGGTAATGACCGTCAACAAGCACTCAAGCATATTTTCTTGCCGCCTTTCAAAATAGCACCTATCTAATAAAGAGACTTTGAAGTGTTTGAGTGCTTCTGGCAGAGTGTGAAAGACACTCAAGGTCAAATAACAGTCAGCAGACCACAGATATCTCCCAGTTCCCAAACCTCGTGCTTCTCCGGGGTTGAGCGACGTCCGGAAAGGCTGAGTGTGAAAAACCAATGTGTCATCGCCTTCGATCATCAGAGTCAGAGGGGTGAGCAGACGGTTCGCGAACTGTAACCCAGCCTCCTGACGCCTCCATCAATAAGCCTGTTATGTGTAGGGTTAAGATTTGCTCAGGGCCATTTTTATTTTTGTCATATCTTTGTTATAGGCCATTTAGAAAACTAGTATAACTGTTTTAAGTACACTTGCTAGTGTTTTTTGAATTTATGTGTTTATATTTATTTATTTGTTTGTTTGTTTGTTTGTTTGTTTGTTTATTGTATGACTGCTTTCAAACATTTATTCATCCTTAAATTAATTTTTAATGTTTTTGAAACAGAAGGGAGTGTTAATATGTAAACATTTCCTTAAAGATAAAATTGGTTCTTGCAGAAGTTTTAATGTGTACACTGTGTTCTCACCACTGTGCACATCGTCCACGTGCAGAAATTAAGCTGCAAAAACAGCCCATTTTGAAGCCACAGTTTTTGTGATGTCAACTGTATTTGCATATATAGCTGGGGCCATCTTAGCTCTTTTCATTTACACAGAAGTGTTTTAGCTCAGACTGCTTTCAGAAAACACAGAAGAGGGCAGTCTATTAGAACAGAGGTCATTTACATACATCTGTCTTAAAGGTACAGTACCAAAACCAGCCTGTTCAATTCTAAGGAGGTCTGTTTAATGAGGTTGGAAAATACTCATTTAAAAATGAATTTGGACTGTTTTTCATTCAAGAAATCACACAGAGATCATTTGTGGGACCCAGAGATGTACTTGCATTTAAATACATAGACTTTAATAGGCTTCCACGCTACTTAGAAGCCTTTGCACAAGATTTTGGAGTTTCTGTGAGAATTTGTGTCCATTCATTCTGTGGAGCATTTATGAGGTCAGACACTCCAGTTCATCCCAAAGGTTGGGGTTCAGGTAAATGTATGTAAATGTACTCTTGTATTCTTGTAACATCAAAACAAAAAATCCAAATAAGCTGTTTTTTTCCATATTTTTATAAATGCTCTTTACTCCAGAGCATACATCAAATACAGATCTTGTCTATAAAGTGAAGCTGATCCAGTTCCTTGGTTTCTTGGTTTCTTTTTTCCTCTTGCACTCTATAGATTTTAGCCTCTTTTTGGATGAATAATTGATAATGTCGAAATATAAACCCAGAACATGCCCTCAGATGACTGGGTGGGGCGAGATGGCGGTCAGATACAGCTTCAGGTAATCTTACCCAGACAGAACTGTACAGAACCTCGCTTACCAAAAGTCAGAAGGCATAACACGTCCCTGAGTGAGCCCCGAGATACAGCGCAGGGAGGACCTGTTGTACTTTGTGTGATTTTCTCTGTGGGCAGATGGATTTTGATGAGATATTGGTTACACGTAATGACTTTCGATCACAGCATGATTCATACTTACACCACTCATAACATGCTTCAGTTGAACTAAAATCAGTTACAGGTGACCTGCCTCTGCTGTACTCTCTTCCTCTGCACTGTAAAAAAGAAAGTGCTGAGAGGACTCCAAATACCAAAGCAACATTATGACTTCTGTATTTCATCAGCAGCTGCTTTTGTATTCATCCTTAAAGAGGCTTATACATTAAATTTTGATTTGTTTTATATACGTTTTTCAGGGGTGTCTTGCCCAAGAACTGGTTCTTTCCCATAGACATAATAGTAATTCAACTTCTTAATCACACACATTTTAGGGAATACAGACAGTTCCATGACAGAAAACCATAATTTCAACTTTAATTTGAGCATACAGTTCAATGAAAAATCTCCATGGTATAAAAAAAAAAAACCTGCACAGTGTCACAATGGAACAAGATTGCAGGACCAAGACTGACCAAAGCACAACCTTGTTGGGTGGTGGAAGAGCCCCAACACGGATGGCACGAGGGAGCGGGTGAACCACGCTGTTTACTCTGAGAACGCTCTGTAAAGAGTAAGGACCCGCACCAAACAGGTTCTCGTTCTCACTCGCACACACAGGGATAGGTAGGGGTAGCGCCGTAGAGTGGTAAGTACTCACAAACCAGGAGATGGGATTGAGAGGGACACGTAATGACTGAAGCATGTCACTTGCGAGGAACACACACCTGCTTCCTACTTTTATATCTGGCGTGCAGTCATTTCCCGTGCCTATTGACTGCACGTGCCCTGGTGTGCGTGACACACAGCTTGTTTACACAAATGGAATGTAAGTATATGTTTATATATAAGTATATATGTATATATATATACACTCACCTAAAGGATTATTAGGAACACCATACTAATACGGGGTTTGACCCCCTTTCGCCTTCAGAACTTCCTTAATTCTACGTGGCATTGATTCAACAAGGTGCTGAAAGCATTCTTT
>JBBJLR010000029.1:6965955-7001007 GCA_037577145.1 Brachypetersius gabonensis
GTGTGTGTGTGTGTGTGTGTGTGTGTGTGTTTTTGTGTGTGTGTGTAAAATGCACAGGTTGCGATTCTTTTCTGAACTATTGCAGTGTGAGCTGTGTAAAAAAAATAATAAATGCCTCCATATGTGTTGTGAGACAGAAGTGTTGTTACAGCAGCTTTTCTATGTGCTATATTCCAGCAGCTTCACTCCTGATTCAGTTTCTGATGGGAGTCATACATGCACTCACTATGCTTTTAACATTACTGTTTTATTTGTTGTCATTGTAAATAATGTAAGTGTTGTGTAGTTAAACAAGTTACAATACATTATTGATATGCACAATTTTTACATTTTCTCTAAACTTTTTTTGGTTGTAATATCAAGATTGAAGATTCTTTATTTGTCCCATGCATAGTCATACAGGTCCAACGTGCAGTGAAATGCATCCTGAACCGCTCCTTTTGACTGTACAGACACTATAGACAAGAAGCACATTTTAAGTAGAAGAAAATTGAATTTTCTGAGACATAAATAAAATAAGACGATAAGTACAAGTAAGTAGATATAAGTCTAAAATGTAAGTAGAATTTAAAAATGTAAACAAAATGTTCTAAAACACAATCTGAATGTAAAAAAAAATGTTAGCTACAGGCTAAGATTTGAGGTTTAATATGTATTTATATAAATGTAGCAGCAGTGTGTACAATGTGCAAATGGAATATTAAAGTGCATAGTAAAAAAAACAGAGCAATGCAAGCAGAGTGATGTAAAGAAAGTAATGTAAACAGAAAGACCAGTGTAATATAAGCATTAGTGTAGCAGCATGTACAGTAGCAGCGTGTGATCAAATAATAAATCAGATATTGTATGAATTTTGACAGCTATAGGGGGGAGGGGCAACATTTGGGAACCATTTCTACAGCTTTCTTGGACATTTTAGAATAATACTTATATTTTAGAACCATTTTATTTCTTTTACATCATGGACTCCAGACTTCTGCGCTGTATACACCGTATGAACTGAATCATTCATGTCAGAATATGATATCTGCTGTGTTTGACTCTTTTCTTTGTAAAACCTAAGGCGGAGTTCAAGGACAAGCTGAGCCCGATCTTCATCTCACTCAACTACAGTCTATTCAACTCCGCTGGGGCTATACTGCATGGACAAAGTTCTATAGTGAGCCAGGTGGGAGTCATTGGTCTAATAGCATGGAATGATTTTTTGACCCAATAAAAAATAACCAATTTAAACGTTCTCTCTCTGTAGACACGAATCATTCTTGACTGTGGCGACGATAACATCTGCATTCCTGACTTGAAGCTGGCTGCTAAGGCGTAAGGGTCAAAGTCTCTCTTGCAGGAGAGACCCGTTAAACCTTTTTCATCACAATGGAAGTAATGCAGAGGGAGCATTTCATGGGCATTTTTACTAAAACATCCAGTTGCTAAATGGATTTGAACAAAATCATAAACTACACAGCTTCCCAACCTCATTTCAGCTCACTTACTCTGCAGTCTCTGGTATGTCAGTCACATAACAGAACCTTGTTTCTGAAAAAAAGTAGTAACTTTATGAGAAAATAAAAACATTTTTAACTGTAGTGTACATCACTAAAACAAATGGTATTTATCCATGCCATTTCTATTGATATGTTCATCCTGAAATGGTCTCACAATATAAAATGCAACTGGTCTAAGCAAATGGTGTAAAGGTGTTACAGGAATGGTGTAAATAGAATTATAAGACATTTATATACTATATGGACAAAAATATTGGGACATATCTGTTTTTCAGCGTTTGGCCACTTACTTCCAGCGAAGGACAGTTGTATGCTTCAGTATACAAAGACATTTCAGGCAACACCATGCTTCCAAATTTGTGGACAAAGAACTTTTTCTTATCCAGCATGATATTCATGGTCCATAATGGCTGGACGAGTTCGCTGTGGAAGAACTTGACTTGCCCGCACAGAGCCCTGACTTCATTCCAATCCAACACCTTTGGGATGTACTGGAATGGAGGCCTCTCGTCCAACATCAGTGTCTGACCTCATAAATGCTCTAAAAGATAAATGGGCACAAATTCCCACAGAAACTCTTGTGGATAATTCTTGTGGAAAGCCTTCCAAGAAGAGTGGAAGCTGTTGTAGCTGCAAAGGGGGACCAACTCCATATTAAAGTGTATTTGAATGCAATGTCATTAAAGTTCCTGTTGATGTTACGGTCAGGCGTCCAAATACTTTTGTCCATGAAGTGTATTACAGTGACATGGGTAAACATGACAAAATGTCTTTCTACTTGTACATAAGAGAAAATTACAGATACATTTCAGGCTTCAAGATTCTCATTACACTTTCTGAGAACATAATTGCATGCTTTTTCATTTGTGTAATAAGTAACGGCATTGTGTTTTTTCTCCTGTGTTTTACCACCAGTGGCAGACAGCGTCTCCTCATTGGGGATGAAAACCCAGCTCTTTTAATCATACAGGCAGAGAACCAGGGAGAAGGGGCATATGAGGCAGAGCTGCACGTTTGTCTTCCTGCCAAAACACACTACCAGGCTGTGCTGAGCAACAGGGAGGTTAGAGCCTCAACACCCACTTTACATATTAATCAGAATCAAAATGACATGTATTTACCTCTCTGTGTATTGTTTGTATCTAGACATCAGCAGAATCACATCCATACCCATACTTAATAATGCAGGCTGATCATTTCCATATTGTATTCATAAACACAGGCACATCCAACAGTCAGATCCATATTTATTAACACAGGTGAATACAACAATCATATCCATTCCCCTATTCATTTATACAGGCATATCCCACAGCCATGTCACAAAAATATATCCAAACTGTTTTTCTATTCTTTTAACGCCATTTTAAACCATGAAAAATAGGTGTAGGCATCAAAGTTGAAGTGTCTTTTGCAGAAGAGACCCATTCAATTATAGCTATACTAATTGCTATTTTATCAAAAACACCTACTGTATAGGTGCACTTTGAAGGCTTAATGTCATGAACGATCCTTCTATACTACCTTCTGTCGGTGGAAAGGGATGGCAGTGATACAACTGCATTAATGCCATAGCAACAGCAATCAAAGCCACTCAGCAATACCTCCAGCCCAGCAGTGTTTGACACTCAGTTCCAGATCCTATATATAAAATAAGGGGGGTATGATGATGGCTTTCTATCTTTGGGTATTTATGTTTAAGTAATTATCATATAAATTAATTAATCCAATGAGTAGTGTTACTAACTTGGGTAAAAAAAATGCAATCCAAAACATAAGAAAAACATCACTTAAAAAAAGAACATTTTTAGTTCATTAAAGAAGTGTAAAAACAAACACTCACAAATCGGCTTCATTTTTTAAGCACCATCCAATGATTAGTTCTCTCAAAGGTTTTCAGAGGGTTCTGTGTGTGATGCTATAGAAATATTCTCTAAAGCACTGGTTTTCCTAAAACCCTCAAACCAGTTCTCAGAGACCCCCAAAAGATTTTTGCTGCTACCTCACTACATGACATAAGGACAGAATGTGAACTATTTGACAACTGGTTTGAGAACCACTGTTTCCATCGCAACACTAACAATCATACCACTACATGTTGATACTCTTGCTGTGCTGAGAATGGACCATCACCAAATAATATCTAGTAGTTGGTCTGATAAATTGCACAGCGGCAGATGAAAGACAGCCCATTACTGTAAACCTACAGAGTGTCACTATAGGGCAGATATACCTGATAAAATGGACAGTGAGTGTGAACGTCATGTCAGGGAACTTTAACAGAAAATGGTCTTTAGTATTAAGTTACAACACACATGCACACTAGAGGTTGACATTTTATCGGGAATCCCGCGGGATTCGGGACGGGAAACAAAATCACTTTTAAAAACGTGATTGGGAGGGGACTGGAAAAAATTTAAGCAGGAGTGGGCGGGACCGGGAAATTTAAGTGGGCGGGACCAGGAATTTTTTTAAAACTGACAGATTTTAGCCCAAAAAAACAACAACAACACGGGAGCGGGAGGGAATGGGAGTCATTCTTCTGGGATTGGGACGGGACAAGATTTTCCCCCAGTTTTTTAATGGGATTGGGACGGGACGGGATTTTTTTTGTGGGAGTGGGACGGGAGAGGTTTGAAAATTCACTCACCCTGTCACCCTCTAATGCACACCACATTCAGCATAAAATGCATCCATGTGCTACGCCTTTTATCAAACCACTACAAACAGCTGCTTCTTGCATTGTACACATATATAAGTAAGAAAGTACTAGTTATACATAAAAAAAATGATTGGCTTTCCAGCGATTAGATTGTGTATGCCCACAAACCTGGTGCAAGCGAAGGAAAAAACAACAGCGACAACAGTACAGTGTATGAGAGATGCTACGTTCAAGTAAAGATATGGCAGAATGCTGTCCAGCCAGTCTGGATAATAAGAGAAATTGACAGGTGAAAGAAAGTAGTAGGCCAATCTTCATTCTTGTTATCAGTGATGAAAACTTTTTGGAAGAGACTGCAGACAAAATGGGAGACATTTTTTTTGTTTCTGTAACTGCATGCCAGCTCCATAATTATTGGTTATTACCCTTGGTAAAGATGAGTAAAATGACCAAATGAAATAAAGAACAGCCTGCAAAGATCTTTATGCAATTGATGCAGTATAATTGATAGCCATCGGCTGAAACTTGTGGGATGAACTGGTCTATTAAATAAATTAAGCATTTTCTCTGCCTCATTGGCTGGTTGGCTGTCTGGTTAACTGGCTGGCTGCCTGTCTAGTTGGTTGGTTGATTGTGTAGTTGGTTGGCTGCCTGGCTGGTTGGTTATCTGGTTGGTTGGCCAGCTGGTTGGTTGGTTAGCTAACTGACTGGTTAGTTGTTTGGTTGGATAGATGACTGGTTGGTTGTTTGGTTGGATAGATGGCTGGTTGGTTGTTTGGTTGGATAGATGGCTGGTTGGTTGTTTGCTTGGTCGTCTGGTGGTTGGCTGGTAGCTAATTTGGTCAGTTGGTTGGTTGGCGGTTGGCTGGTTATTTATTTGCTTGGATGGCTTGCTTGCTGGTTGGTTGTTTGGTTGTTGCTGGAAGGCTTTACATATACAAGAAACATCAGCACTGTGTTATCATTAGTGAAATTTTATTTATATAAGAAATTTTTTTTTTCTTAACAAAATGTCATTTTTTAAAAAATCGTTACATCATACATTTTTATAAATGGACACGCATTGTTTTGGAATTAAACTGTCAAATGCAGCACATCTTTAATGCAAAGGAAATGTAGTAAATTACTATTGTACCTTGTTTTTCCAGGGCTTCACTCGCCTGGTATGTGGTCCAAAAAAAGACAACGGGTCGGTCATTGTGGTTTGTGAACTGGGTAACCCAATGAGAGCTGGCCAGAAGGTAAGAATAGAGAGAATACACTAATACATTCAGTCTGTGTGTCGTGTTTTCTTTTAAGGTCTTTCAGACATGCACGCTTCATTTTCTGGAACACTGTGTCAGGGCTCTCTGGTCTTTGAACTTCTTTTAGCTTCAGGCCGGTCTGTTCTTCAGTATGGGGGGGCTGGAAGAGGTCGAGACCCATGTGTCGTTCTATTTACAAATTAAAAGGCAAGAACATCCTTTTATCCACCACAAAACTTTGAAGGTTCTCTGCATCCATTAGCACATTGGAATTCAGTTGGTTTGCATGACATTTGCTTTCGAGTGAATTTTTTGGAGCAGTAGTGTTTAAATGTTTGTTCTTTTCCTCCTACATTGTCTGCAGCAAGAACAGTCAGAACCCAGACAGCAACCCAGTGGAAGTTAAGATTAATGTTCACGCTGTGGCTTCTTTGGAGATGCGTGGGTGAGTGGGTTTAACTGTCAGGGTTTTTTTTTTTAACAACTCTTTGATTTTAACCTGCTGCTATAAAGCTATGAAGCCAGAAATGGTAGAATCTAACACATAAATAACAGTTTAAAGCCATTTCCAGTTATCTTAATTATAATCTAAAGCCAGAGGTGAAAGCCCAGTCAATAATCTCCCTATTGGACAGAATGAACTGTTTAGATGAAGAAGCCTTCTTCATAGTTAAAAACATAACAACAATGTCTAAAAAGCAGATAGTGAATGAGTATACTTTTGTTTCAGACAGTGTAACTGTACCCTCAAAGGTACAACACTGTTTTTTCGCTTGTGGTTGGTATAATGTGGTGGATTATACCACTGTCCTTACAGCAACCTGGTGTTTGCTTCCCCATCCAGGCAATTGCTCCTCACTGCCCCAGTAAGAGTCATTAGGCAAGACACCTAACACTACCTGCATCTGAAACATGATTAAATTGTAAATGGCTCTTGATAAGAACATCTGGAAAATTTGTAAATGTAATAGTTCTTATGGTCCAATTACTTTACTAAGGTGTCCCAATGTATTAAAGTAGAAAACTATAATAAAATGTGAACCAAGACCGGCTCTCATTGGTTTTAGTCACAAATCAAAAACCATATAATGTCAGTGAAACAACACGCAATTATGTTCTCAGAAAGTGGAATGGGAATCTTGAAGCCTGAAATTTGTCTGTAATTTTGTCTGATGTTTCACAACTCAACATGGTTGCGGTAAGCTACCTTTACTTGTTGGCAGCATTTCCCTTGGTGCAAAGCTAAACAACTTCAGTCACATACACTATTTGGACAAAAGTATTGGGATACCTGACCGTTGCATCAACAGGGACTTTAATGACATTGCACTTAAACACATAGACTTTGGTCTATACTATTGGTCCCCTCTGTGCAGCTACAACTGCTTCCACTCTTCCTGGAAGGTTTTACACAAGATTTTGGACTGTTTCTGTGGGAATCTGTGCCCAGTCATTCTGTAGAGGTACTGATGTTGGACGAGAAAGCCTGACTCGCATTCTCTGTTCCAGCTCATACCAAAGGTGTTGGATGGGGTTGAGGTCAGCGCTCTGTGCGGGCCATTCAAGTTCTTCCACATTGAACTCCTCCAGCCATGTCTTTAGAGAGCTTGCTTTGTGCACTGGGGTACAGTCATGCTCTAAAAGAATGGCTCTTCCTCAGACTGTGTCCACAAAGTTGGAAGCATGGCGTTGTCCAAAATGTCTTGGTATACTGAAGCATTAAGATTAAAACCACTGGAAGTCAGGGGCCTAGCCCAAACCCTGAAAAACAGGTGTCTCCCAAAAAATAACATGTCCATATAGTGTATATTAGCATGAGAGTATTCTGGGTAAAGGATAAATAGTATAAATTTGATTGGCTGGGTGGATCACAGAAACTTTTGTTTTCTCAAGCTAGTATTAAAAAGTTTTTGTTTTTAATTTCAGAGTCTCCTCTCCCACTGAATGTGTCCTGCCTATTGCCAAATGGGAGCCAAAGCCTCATCCGAAAGAATTAGAGGATGTGGGCCCACTCGTGGAACATGTATATGAGGTATCACTGTTGAGCACACATGCATCTGGGCAAAAGTCCTATTCCTATAACTTTTGTTATAAGTATATCTCCTCCATATACTTATGTATACCCTATGTATATTGCCATTATAATATACTTAATATATCCTTAATACTAATTAATAGTTGAGTGATATACATTACAGTATAAACTTTATACTTCACATTTTATCACTCAGTAGTTTATAAACTTATCGCTGATATTTGAGGGTCATCTAAGCATACAGAGGTGAAAGAAACACATTGCTACACAACGAAGTGGAAAATGAAGCAGTAGATCACCAGATTAACAGAGCTTAGTTAACAGGATGGACAAATTAGCAAAAGTCAACTCATATTACTTATTAATATAAAGTGTTGACTTGCTAGTCAGGTCAGTATTGCAATTTCTTAGTGCTGTTATGAAGTCCTGGGCCTCCTGGATTCTGTAGATGTTGTTAGAGCTGATTAGTGTGAACAGCACATTACAGAGTGCTTTAGTTTATTTTTGTTCCACGAAGAGCCATGAGGAACTCCCTCTTCAAACCACTTTCCGTAGCCCTTGTATTGCACTTTGTGAAAAGGGGCAGGCAGCAGTTGTATGAGGCTCAACCTCATCATGTTTTAACACCTCTGGTGAGTCGTGTTAATCTTATAACCATGGAGGCTGCAGTTTATCTTGGCTTTTCTTGTTCCCAGTTAAGGAATAAAGGGCCCAGTCCAGTGAATGCCAGGCTGCATCTGCATTTCCCAGTGCAACAGAATGGATCCTATCTGCTCTATGTTTTTGCCAACGCCTCAGAGGAGCTCCTGTCCTGCAGCACCAATGACAATATCGATCCACACGGGGTAAGAGGGCCACCTACTGGCTGTAGTCCTCCATTTACAGCTCTGAGTGTGAATTAGAGCTTCAGTATGTAGTTCATCTCTAATTTAATGTACAATACAATATAAAATGTCTTTGATTGAATTAAATCATTCTGATATACTATAAAGAATGAGGCATTTTTAGAAATATAAATGATCCTGAAATGACTAATAGGGCTTAACAAAATTGAGTTTGCTATTAAATATATTTCCAGTGGATACATAAACTTCATGATCACCCAAAAACATGTTGTCAACAACGTTTTTAATATTATTAAACAACACTAACAATGCAATAACCAGGTCTTTGTCAATATAACTGCTTCAGTAATATTCAAAGGTACTTGCATGTTCTCAAGCTTATGATAAGGAAGGTCAGAGAGAACCCAGCAGCCAAAAAGCCAAACAACAGATACACAAAAAATGATGGTGGGTGTTTTAACAAGAGAGGACCCCAAGCATACAGCCAAAACAACCCAATACTAAAAGGAATGTGAAGGAATGGGCCAAAATGTAACCATAAGTGAAGATTCTGTCACACATGAACGCAGTTTCAGTGATTTTAACCTACAACTTCCTGAACACCGAGCAAATGCCCTACCCATTAGGCTACCAGCTGCCCTGAAAAGTGAATTGCTTCTCAAATGGAACAAAGTTATGTTGTTTCATGTTTGGTGTCTGAATAATTATTTCCACTTTACATTTTTAAGCATAATTGTAATAATGCCAATGCATACATACTTCTTTGTTCATATTTATAAACACAAAGCCAAAAGACATTGTGTATATTTAAAGATAGTATATCCACTGGATGTATATAAAATCTAACAACCTATAAACTGTATAGCACATTATTGTTTATTACTTAATAAAAATGATTGAAATGACAAGTGATTCTAAACTTTTGAACAGTAGCGTATTTTCGCAGAAAATCTGTGACATACGCTTTTTATTCATGTTAGAAGTTTAATTGCTACACAAGCACAAGCAGAAACATAAGAGAATGGCCTTACTCTAGCCAAAACAGTCAGTATGAATTTCAGATACGCCCTATTATATCTAACATCACTATATATACAATTATTTATTTTCTGAAAATGTATGGGCAGAAAGCACTTTAACAAAAAAGAAAATAATTGATGATGAAGCTGCATAACACAGAAAATTAAATTTGGTTCTACAAACCCTGCTCAGACATCACTGAGTTGTCCTTGCTTTTAACAGCTAGTGCAGCTAGAGGCCATGAACACTACAGTGGAACTAATTCACCATATGAACAGACGTGAGGTCCAGCAGCAGCAGCAACAAGACCAGCCTGGCCAGCAGCGCATAAAAACTGTCCATGTGGTAAGAAACTTGGTCCACTGTCATCTGTTCATTTCAAGGAGGAAAAGATAAGATATCTACACTATACAAATAATACAAAACTCCATAAATATATGGGTATGTGTGTGTGTGTGTGTATATATATATATGTATATATGTAGTCTTATGTAAACAGTTGGCCACCCCTTGATAAATAACAGATTTTGGTGATATTTTTATTAAAAAGTTAACACAGTTTCTCTAGAAAACTAGGACACTTTATTTTTTAAAAACACTGATGCATAGTTACTTTTTATGCCATAAATTGAAAAAAAAAAAGAAAAAGAAAAACATTATAATGACGCTGTGCAAAAGTTTGGGACCCTATTAGTTCCAAAGTCTCAAATTCTTTTTACAAGGTTTCAGACCTTAATCAGCTCATTAGAACTGATGCATGGCAACAGCTGTCACCCTTTGACCTTCAGCTTACTACCTCAAGAGGCGCAAGCTGAAGGTTTTGGAATGGCCATCACAGTCCCACAATTTAAACATTGAAAATTTGTGGGTAGATTTTAAAAGAGCTGTGCATGCAAGACGACCACAGAATATATTACAGAAGCCTTTTGCAAGAAAGAATGGGAGAAAATCCCAAGTACAAGAACTGAAAAACTTTAGCTGGCTACAAAAAGCATTTGCAAGCTGTGATGTCTGCCAGAGAGGGTGTTACTAAGTACTGATTATGTTGGGTGCCCAAACATTTGCAGAGTGCCACAGTAATGCTTTTATTTTTTATCTTCGTTCAATTCATGATATAAAAAGTAACTACATTTTTCCATTTCCTAGAGAGTATATACGTGTGTGTGTGTGTGTGTGTGTGTGTGTGTGTGTGTGTGTGTGTGTGTGTCTGTGTTTGTGTGTGTGTGTGTGTGTATAAACACATCTTCAGTTGTAGCAGTGGTAGCAGCAGGCATTGACAAACAATAATAATGCACCTAGACAGATTGCACATTGCTCACAGCAATACTTCATACAAAATAGTGCATGTGTTGCACCACAAATGTTGTGCACAAGGGGAAATAATGCACAAATGAGAAAACAGGGTGGAGTTCAGAGACCATAAAATGAGTATATGAAAATTTACATCTAGTCTACATCTAGTATCCTTATAATTAGGTTTCTACTCATTAGGGCTGTGTAACAACTAAGGCCTCCAAAGCGATTGCAATAGCTGTAATTACAAGTCTAAACCAACAGAGGGGACTATACTCTTAAAAATTAAGAGCCCATCACTGGTTCTTAGTTTAGCTCTTTATAATAGAGATATTTTACCTTTTATTTATTTTACTTTATAATAGAGCTATTTCTTACATTTTTAGCCAGGGTACCCCTCCAGTGAGAGAACAAATCCATGGACCCCCACACTCCAACTCTTCACTTATTAAGTATTAGATGCATTAAACAAACTGTGCAGCTGTTTAAATAACAGTCAGTGATGGTTGTCTAGTTAAAATAAGCAGAGGATTTAGTATGTTCTGTAACTTAGAGGTAGGGGATATGATATTGTTTCATTATCATGATAACAATTGTTTTATTGAGCTTTTCTGAACATTTTGTATCATCTGTATTGAAAGAAAACTGGCTAAGTGCAAGTTTCATTATAAAGACAGCATAGTTAGTCCAGCTTAATTACATTTAGTCACTCTATATTAACTATATACTAAAGTATATACAGCAACAAAATTAAGTTTATACATACATAAACTTGATATTTACCCAGAAACAGGTTGTCAACAATGTTTTCAACATCATAATTAAACAGCTCTGAAACGAAAATAACAACAAAGCCATGGCATAGACCATAGGTCTTTACAAACATACTTTATTTTTGCCACGACTGTATAGCGCCCATCCTCCAGTGTATATCGAAGAGACTGTTGATAAAACATTGTGCATCAAAAACTTTTTCACTAAAAGAATTGTCACCCTGTGCAGAACTGCTCTGGTGGAGAGCCGTGTGTGGTGTTCAGCTGTGAAGCTGCAGGGCTACAGAGAGATGCCAGAGCAATTGTGAGAGTAGCAGCCCGGCTGTGGGTCAACACCTTCTTAGAGGTGAGGAGGGAACATTGTTAGTAAAGGAAACGTTTTAAATCAGTGCATTAGTAAACCAGAACAAAATTTGTTCTACATATATGGACAGTTCTTTCTTTCTCTTTCCTTCTCCTCCCTTTACAGAGGCCTTATGTGAACTATGTCCTCCTGTCCAGTGCTTATTATGAAGTGGAGAGTGTGCCTTCCAAGATCCAGCCAGAAGTCTTGCCTAGTGGACAGGCAGAGGTAAGCCTTCTACAAAACTCTCTTCTGATTGTCTGCTTACTGCAGGAAAGTAATGCAGCTGGTGGTTAGGGAGTTGCCCCTGTGATTGGAAGGTTGTGGGTTCGAATGCCAGCACCACTGAGGCACCCTTGAGCAGGGTAACATCACATTTACATTTATGGCATTTAGCTGATGTTCTCATTCAGAGCGACATACATCAGTGCTCAAGTAGTCCGCATCTGTTCCTCAAACCTGTAAAGCTAAACTTAAATCAACTATTCAACCAAGTTACTGCAGGCTAAGTACACTTAAACAAAACCTGTCAAAGAAAATTCAGGAGGGTTTTTTTTGGAGGGGGAGATGCTTGAAGATTACTTTACCCTTTAAAGTAATAGTGTGACACACAATTTCTCACTAAGCCTAGATTAGTTGTTCAGTCAAAACATTGTGTTCAAATTTTGCTTCTTAAGTTTAACAGGTCAGAGTCGCCAACAGTTACCCAACATGTTTCCATAAAAATACATCACCAAGAACTCTCTTAACCTGCTAAATGTACATCCAGGTCCTCATTTATGTGGTGCAGATACATCATTTACATTATTTATCAGATGTTTTTATCCAAAGCGACTTCCATTCCCTAACTACAGGGGGCAGTCTCCCTGGGGCAACTTGGGGTTAAGGGTCACAGTGTTGGTGTGCTGAAGCTAGGATTTGAACCCATGACTTCTTGGTCTAGAGGCAAGTATCCTACCCACTACGCCCCCCCTTCATCAGTGTTGTTTGAGTGACAGTATGACTGTCTGACTGCAATAAACATGAACAGAATATCACTGCTGCAGCTTTTTCAAACAACGCCGCTGTTCACCAAATTGTGTCAAAGAGGGCTAACCTGGGATCAGATTCAGCTGTATTTGTGATGCGTATTGTGACATAAACTGATTTTAAATCTCTTACCTTTGAGCTGGTTTGTGAAAACAGACCCTGTTGTCTAAAATAGTGGCACAGTATATCGTATAAGTTTTGTTCAGTTTTATTGTCCAGGTGAGTCCTACTATGCCACATCCACTGACTTCAGTGTTTGTTTATTAACAATGTTTGCTTTGCAGTCCCAGTTCTGAACCTAAGAAGCAATTTTTGGACTTCAAACATGTCTTGACTGCTTGAGTTCAAGTAATATTGGAAAATATTGCACACGTTTGACTTTTTTGCTGAACTATTCCTTTCAATTCCTCGAGTTAATCACAGGTCAGAGGTTTCTGTTCCTAACTCCTGTAACTCCAGGTAAAAATAATTAAGCTAGTTTGCACTCCATGTAATTAATGACTCATATGCCATAGCATGTGACTGCTTTAGTATTTAAGGGGTTAACTAATTATGAGATCAGTCAGGATAAATCAGTCTAAGCTATTATCTGTGGTCTGTTGCAGACAAACACTAGTGTGGTTTGGAGGCCTCCAGATGGTCAGAAGGAACTGCCAGTGTGGTGGATTTTGGTATCAGTTATTGCTGGGCTCCTTCTCTTGGGTTTGCTGAGCTTCATCTTTTGGAAGGTACTTTTATGTTTTGAACACTAGATGGTATCATGCCATGCTTGTTGGCACACTGTAGGATCAGAATCCAATACAGTATATGCCAATATATGATCAAGAATCCTTAGAAATGAATAAGGTTATTCTCAGCAAGAGTCTCTTTGCAGGTTGGTTTCTTCAAGCGTAACCGTCCTCTGAGTGATGATGATGATGATGATGATGATGATGAGGATGATGATGCCAAACAGACGCTAGATGAGGATCAGCCTCCAAATGCAGATGGGTCACCAGCAAACCAGGAAATAGACTGAACCTGTTTTACAGCACTCCAGGGCACTTTAAAACAAATACATGTTGGCCAGATATTTCAACAGATGATAAAGATCAGATTTTGTTTGCAATTTTCCATTAATATTATTATTAAGTACAGTAAATACCATGTGTTTTATTACTGTTGTGTTATATGCCATTTTTAACCTGTCTATCACCAAGATGTTTTGTTTGTTTTAATGATACAATTGTTTTAACTATTGGCCGCTGTAATAATAATAATACATTTTATTTATGGGTGGCTTTCTAGCACACAAATATTGATAGCTGTGTATATCTCAATAGCCTAGCATTATTTAACTAACCCTTGACAGTAAATTAAAATCCCTAACCGAGACAGTTGGAATGTGTATTATTTTGCATTATTTTATTCATATTATCAAAAAACACGTTTAATGTATACCTCATATAACAACTGTCTGCAATATCCTGCCATCTTCGCCAATCTGTTGTGGTTGAAGACAATTAGAATGATATTACTAATACAATTTCCTGGTCATTTGAGGAGTTAAGATATCAATATTTTGGCACAAACTTAAGCTATAATCCAGAAGATATGATTTTAAAATGCAGTATGATGCAACCTTTAGGCTTCATTTTTCCAATTAATATGTGGCAGGTAAGAGTTATAAACAGGATGAACTCCAAAACTAGCCACAGTTTCCTCCAAGTGGGTTTATGACTCAAAGGAGAGAAAACGATCCATGAATTTTCAGGCTTACACCATTATTCACACTTCACATGCTGGGATTGGGACAGTCAACATGGAGATAAGGATGTTTTCCAAGGCTTGACAGACTTTAAAATATTGGTGTGCGGTTATTTGATTGACATGAAAATGTCCTGATAGTATACGATAAAACTACATAGTTAAATGCTAAATGTTAAATGTTAAAATATTACATTTATTAACATTCATATTCAAATATAACTGGGCCATGCCTGCCTCGGATTTGGAGGGTCCGTTTTAGGGGGAAGATGGTGTGGAGCTGGGCTAGTGATGGTCTGAGGCTTTGCCACATTTGGACCAAAAGCAAAAATGAGACCTGGATCTGTTCCTGCTCCAGAAACATAAAAAAAAATCAAGGTTGACCTGGGTCAACTCTGGCCTAAATTCACATCAGATGTACAAGATGTATCTGTGCCGCCTTTGGCCTGTTGTGTAAAAATAAGCCAGGCCAAATCCATTTGCTAGATTTTGTTAAAGGGCTGGGGAAAGGACTAGTTTTGCTGTCAGGTTAGACTTATATTACCATCTCATCTTGCATTCCTTGCTGAGGCAAAACCGGGAGGATTCACTTCTGACTGCAGTAAGGCACACAACTGCACTACAAAAAAATATTGCATCAACAGCTAAACCATACTTGCTAATGTTGTTAAGAACTTTGGCTTTATTGACTGGTCACACTGTGTTCATATAGCTTGCTCTTCAGTATTCAAACGTAGTTTTTAAAATGTCTTCATATAACCTTGCTTGAGGTCGGCAAAACACTATATCTGCATACAAAACTAAATTTGATCACTACTCTAAACGTACATAAACTATACGGACAAAAGTATTGGGACACACCTCACAATTATTGAATTCAGCTGGCCCCTTACTTCCAGTGAAGAGCAATCAAAATGATGCGGCATACCAAGACGTTTTGGACAACGCCATGCTTCATGCACTTTGTTGACAGTTTGGGCAAGAACCTTATTTTATTCCAGCATGAATGTACCCCAGTGCAGAGAACAAGCTCCATAAAGACATGGTTGGATGAGTTTGGAGTGGAAGAACTTGACTGACCCATACAGAGCCCTGACCTCAACCCCATCCAACACCTTAGGGAGAACTTGGAACGGAGAGTGCGAGTCAGGCCTTCTTGTCCAACATCATAAATGCACTACAGAATGAACGGGCACAAAATCCAACAGAAGGTCTCCAGAATCTTATTTTTATTATAAAGCCAGTGCTACGCAGTTGTGGGCGGAGCATGGGTAGTCCAGTCCAGAAATACAATTAAGGTGCACCATATAAAAAAAGGCCTGTGAGTGGAAGTTCTGCGCAGATGGAGAAATAGACCACGCCGAAGGTTTATCCGCACTCTGATGGAGAGTGGATGAAGATGTGGACCAGGTTGCTCGTTCCTCCAGCAGAGGGCATGGCACGTCTCGGGAGCGCGCCTCGCAGCCCTCCGCCCTCCCTCCGCAAACAGGACAATAGAGGCGCGAAGAGGAGCAGTGCGCTCGCGCTGGAAGGGAGTAGGCATCCAGGCGCGGAGATCTCCATGCCAGCCCGAGCGGAATCATGGCCCTAGGGCTGTTTCGGGACTCTCTGTAAGCCTGGCCGTGAGCATGGCGCCCCGCTGCCCCGCGCTCGTCCCCCTGCTCCTGCTCTGCTGGCTCCGGAGGACGCCGGCCGGATCCGCGCCTCAGCGCGGGACACTCGGTGAGTTTTTTGGGGGAAGAGGGAGGATACTTTAGTCTAACGAGAATTTAATTTCGAGTACCATCGCGGTCCTGTGCCATTATACGCAGCAAAGACCCGGAGAAATGGACCATGGAGTTACGTAACGGTGGACAGAAGCCGGAGTGGACATCAGGGAGGCTGGTTTCAAAGTCGTTTGCAGTTTAGAAACAAAGGGGTCCGCGTACAGGACGGCCCTCCTGACTTCAGCATGCACTCCTCTGAGGATGACCTGAAGCTGAGGGGTTAATGGTAGGAATAGATATTGTGTTTACTTCAGGCTTGCATGGAGTCTGTACGGTCCCAGTGAGTTTAGCAGCCTCTTAGACTAGTCATCTACACGTTTCACACTATGCTGTGTATATATACCAAATATGCTCTAAATTACACATAACTTACACACATGTGATGTGTTCATGTAGCCTTGCTGTGCTGTTGACAAACAAAAACAGCTGTGTTTACTTCAGGCTTACATGGAGTCTGCAGGGTCCCATTGAGTTTGCCATCACGTTGACCAGCCTTTCAGATTCCTCCTTCACATTTTGCTTTGAATATAATTCATACATGCAGCCACGCAGACATTAATTTGGATGTGTTCATGTAGCCATACTCTGCAGTAGTCAAACTCCCTGCCTCCTGTGAGATGAAAAGCACATAATTATGCCTGTATCCGTTTGAGATTTGGGACATACACAATACGGACAAAAGTATTGGGACGTTACACCAACTTTACTGGTGAAAAGACTAACGATATTGCATTCAGACTTTCAGCTTCCAGCTTCCACGTTCTGCAGAGAATTTGTGAGGTCAGGCAATGATGTTGGGCAAGAAGGCCAGACTCACAACCTCCACCAAAGGTGTTGGATGGCGTTTAGGTGTGGATTAGTCAAGTTCTTTCAAACTCATCCAACCATGTCTTTATGGAGCTTGCTTCGCTGGGACACAGTCATGCCATGATAGAAAAGGGTCTTCCCCAAACTGTGTTCACGAAGTTGTAAGCATGGGGTTGTGAAAATGTCTTGGTATGCTGGAGCATTCCGAATGCCCTTCACTGGAAGTAAGCAGCCACCTAATTCAATACTTTTGTCCATATATTGTATCTTCTTGAGCTCGGTATCATCTCTGGGCCTGTACTTCACAGTTTGCTGGAGTTGTTTGTGCAAGAGGTCTTTTCTTCCACGGGAACATTAGAAGAATATTAATGCGAGCTTTAAGCTTTCCTCCCTGCTTCTTCTGTTTTTTTTTCTCCCTCCCTCTCTCCCTCACTTTTTCTACGCCCATGGCCAGCGATACTCCTGCGTCTCATTTGCTTGCGGTTCCACTCGCCTCAAAGTAACCACGGGCTCTTCCTAAGCCCAGACCTCCAGCCGCAAACATTTTGGCCTGATCCTCCCAGCGCCTCCTCGGCATACATTTTATGCTGTGAACTTCTGACCGTCAGTTATTGTCTTGCGTGTTTGTTATTTTTAATCCATTTTCTCTGACTCCTTCGCTTTTTGTTTCATACTGAACTAAGCCCTAAGCCCATCAAAGAACCCCATTCTCCATTCTTCTCGGATATAGAGTTACCTTTGAAGTGCAAGGAGCTGCAAACTTGTAAAGCAGACTCGTAGGATGTTGGCAGTCTGTGATTGAGAAAGAAGGGAATGGACTGCTAAAAAGCTTTCACTGCTGTTCCACAGTTCGCAGCCCAGCAGGGTTCGGTAGATGCTCTCTGGTACTGTGAGTCAGACTTGAGAGAAAGTAATACTTTGTCATAGCATCCAACTTGTGAATGAATGGGAAGTGTATGAATCATGTTTTGGTGGCTGTGTCCTGCCAGTCGACTGCAATGCTCAGTTTAACACAAGTTTATTTGAGGGAGTAGTGAAGCTGTCAGCTCCTTCGCATTAAAATGATCAGATTCCACTTGATTGAGCCTGGGCGAGAATAAAGGCGTCATAGTGTCAAATCAATTGCTTGGCAAAGTGGTTGTGAGCATTTTTGCCCTCACTCCAAATGTTGTCGATAATCTGTGACACATTTGAAGTTGGCTGAAGCTATCGAGCTAATGCATGGTGCAAACTACTTAAAGGCGCCATCAGACTGTGAGATTTCACTTATCATTTAAGTTCATTGCAAGCCACACTATGTACAATGGATGTAATAAAGTTGGATGCAACATCATGTTTAATACTTGCTGAATCATAGGCAAAAAAAATGACAAATCTTTCTCAGGCTACACTATATGGACAGTATTGGAATCCCTGATTCTTGTGCCAATAGGGATATTAATGACATTGCATGCAAATACATAAGCTTTAATGTGGAGTTGATTCCCCTGTTTGTGGTTTGTTTTGGTTTTTGAACTTGTTAGACATGCTGTTCTTTACAAACCTGGACACGTAGCTTAAAACAGTAGCTGCCTTTATAATGTTTCTATTACAGTGCTTGATCAAACTTGAAGCTGAGCATATCTTGACTACAGTAGAGGTTAGGAATTGTAAGATTTTTTTTTAAAACTGAAACACAGGTCTGTTGAAACTGGCTTTCAGAATTTTGGAAATCCCAGTCCATAAAAGGACTAGATAATATGAGACCTTAAGAACCATGGAGCTTTGTTGTGTCAGTTCCCAGGAGCCTGACAGATGTATAGTTAGTCATGGGTACAGGCCCCCTTGCCTGCAACGCTAATCATTTCATACATATTAATGGTTTGTTGTTGCAGTTAATTTACTGTGGAAGCAGCTACATGGATAAGGCCTGCTCAGTGAGTGATAATATTATTCAGGAGAATGGCTCATTAGTGTATTAGGACTAAAGCTGGCTCTTAATGAATTAATTGATTTTTTTTTCTCTGGCTCTGCAGTTAAGGTAACAATATCTTGTGCTAATGAATGTAAGGAAGAGATCTCTTTTTGGGACCCCTCTAGCTGTGCAGTGATTGAGGGAGCTAATCAAAAGCCCTGCTAAAATCATATATTCAGTCTGAGGGCCTGGCAGTTCTCTTGACTCTGTATTAAGTGTGATTTAAGGAATATCATACTGCATAACTCTGTTTTTCCAGTTCCACACTGAATGAAAGTCAATCGGAGTTCAAAAGTGGACTGGAGTTGTGACCTTAGAAATAAACCTATTGGTCCCTCTGCTTAGTCAAAATTGTTATTAAGCCCTCAGGCATTCTATAGATGAGCATTGGCTGGTTTCTGAGATGATGGCAGCAGTTTGCCATAGTAGTGTTTGGGGTGGGGGACATTTAATTGATCGATGGTATGCAGTTTCAGACCTCTCTGAAACCAATTTACCCCTTCACTTTATTCATTTTGCTCAAGGTCATTTGTGTGCATTTTGTCCCTAATGGAGTCTGGTCTGTTAAATGAAATCTACCAGTCTTTGTCTGTGCTGACATCTGAGGTTCCTGTTTTGTTCATGGTGAGATTGCCCTTGTAAGTGTGTCTCTCGCCCAAGTAAGACCTCTTAAACAGACATAGGTCTCCTGTTTCTTTGATGGGAAGTGTGCTGATCCTGTTTTTCTCTTGAATCTGATTGTTTACATAAATGTTATTTTTTTTTTATAAGGTCAGCTGCAGTCATGCATGTGTCTGACGGAGCCCTGCAATTGAATCAGCCACATGAGGTAAATGTGATGTTTGCCGTCCAACATTATACGGGACGTGGTATTGAAACTCATAAGACCGTGATTAGATACACACTCCTGTATTTCATTATACAGTTGATACAGTGCTGCATGAATAAAAGGCTTTGATGTTAGGTAAGTAGTGTCACAGCCTCAGATGGTTTGTGCTGACACTGCCTGGAGCATCTACCAAAGCATGAAATCTTTTTATTCTTGGGGTTTTGTTGCTGCATGGCGAGCACATGACCGTCCTAATCGAGCTGACACCCAGTGCAGCCTCCCTGTGTCTGGACAAAAGCCTGTGGAAGGAGTGCTGGACTCAGGACTAATGCAAGCTGACTTCTGTGGATTTGCCTGTATCCATCAGTGCCTCTGGCCAGGTGAACTGTGTCACACAAAAAATAGTGTTGGGGCGTTTTATTTATTTATTTATTTATTTATTTATTAAAAAGCAGTTTTGTAGTTTGTCCTAAAATGGGTAAAAATCATTTTCTATCTGTACTTTCTTGAAAAGCCATATGCTGTTTAGTTGCGCCCCACCACCTCACTTGACTATTAAACCAGCAGAGCCCCCTTTATGACAGTCCTAGCACTGCATAATATTTTGACAAATAGTGGACCGAAAAAAAAAAATCTTTCCCTGAACCAAGAACTAATGACATAATAATCGATTAGTCTGGTGCACATTAACTTGAATCTTGTGCTAAGGAATATAAGGAAGAGATCTCTTTTTGAGACCCCTCTAGCTGTGCAGTGATTGAAGGGGCTAATCAAAGACCCTGCTAAAATCATAAGTTCAGTCTGAAGGGCCTGGGTCTTCTCTTGTCTATGTATTAAGTGTGATTTAAGGAAAATCAGAATGATAATTCAGCATTTACACATTGAATGAAAGTGTTGTTCAGAAGTAGACTGGGGATGTGACCTTAGAACTAAACCTATTGCTAAAGTCCCTTTGCTAAGTCAATATTGTTATTGAACCCTAGGGATCCTATAGATGAGGCTTGGACAGTTTCTTGGCAGCAGCTTGCTACTGTAGGGTTTTGAAGTTTGTCCTATAATGGGTGGGAATTGCTGTGTCAGATTTTGAGTGGTGGACCTAAATGAAAAGTCTTAGCTAAAACCAAAAAACTAATTGTTGTTTTAATAATCGATTAGCATGCTGCCTATTATGTAATTAAATGACTAATAATAACAAGTGTAAGCCTTTTTTGCTGCTACCACCATGCAAATGTCATTAGATCTCTTGTAGAGATAGAACTCAGATCTTTCAGAATAAATCCACAGTGCTCAAAACTTCGAGTTGGTGACAAATCAACACTCTTTTTCAGGACTAATTGCAGTGCTTAAATGAAAACAGTGACACGTTTATGTTGGTCATTTTTAGTGGATAAAATTTTGATGCATTCTTAATTTTGATCAGTCCTGTAGACTTGTATGTAGCTTTTATTCAGGATGCAATGCCTGCGTTATAACATGCCTCTTTAATTAAACGCCTTTTGGTTTGCATTTGAGCCTTTGCTTTGGAGTTCCATTGAAATTAGATCACCCATGTCTACAGTGATGTCAGACACAGGTCAGGTAATTGGAAGGAAGCTCAGCGGGCGCTAATCATTAAGAAACATGGTCTAAATTGGAGGAACCTTTCTTCTCTGGCCTTGGTGGTGAGTCAGGCAGCTCTATGTTGTTGGATGGTGGAGAGCAGAAGGAAGTCTGTTCCAAGCTTGTTAACTCTGAATATGAGGACTGTTCTCTCCTAACTCACAGTCTAGCCAGCAGACTGAAACAGGGGTTGGTGTATTTCGACTGTATGTGATTGCTGGCCAATTTCAGACCAATCTAACCTCAATTTAGGCTGGTTCATTGGTTTTGGACAGTTCTTTCTTCAAACGTTCTAAAGCAAACCAGTGTTCATGTTTGTTTTGGTATATTGAGGGTTTATTACGTGAGCTTGATAGTTCTAGGCTGACCGCTGTGTGAGCAATCCAGGCACAGTGCGAGCAGGTTCAGTTGTAGGGAGTGTACGCCTGGCTTCCAGCCCAGCTCAACTCCCAGTACTGCTGTTGAGGATGAGGAATTCCCCCACTGATAACCCCAGAACACTTGGAGGAGGAGTGGGCTTGACGCAGCCCTGCTGACTGGCTGTGTCTGTCCGCATGGTACACAGCTGACTGGGGAATTTACACTGACCTCTGAGTGACTGGGTACTGCACATTATTAAATCACCAGGGACAGTGTTATAAATGGACTGTCATGAATGTTTGTACTGGGAGCCAGAGAATGATATGCAATATATGGACACAAGAACTGGGATGACCAGGACTTTGACATTGTATTTAAATACATAGACTTCAACATGGAGTTGGTTCCCACTTTGCAGCTATAGCATTTTCCACTCTTCTTGAAAGGTTTTCCACATGATTTTGGAGTGTTTCTGTGGGAATTTGTGTCCATTCATTCTGTATTGCAAATTTAAGGTCAGTCACTGATGTTGGACAAGAAGGTCTGGCTCTCAGTCTCCATTCCAGTTCATTCCAAAGGTGTTGGATGGGGTTGAGGTCAGGGCTCTGTGCAGGCAAGTGAAGTTCTTCTATACCAAACTCATCCAGCCATGGAGCTTGCTTTGTGCACTGGGGCGCAATCATGTTGGAATAGAAAATGACCTTTTCACCAAAGTGTGTCCACAAAATTGGAAGCATGGTGATGTCCTAAATGTCTTGTCTGGTGAAGCTTTAAGATTAATCTTTACTTGAAGTAATAGGTTTAGCCCAAACCCTGAAAAACAGGTGTGTCCCTATACTTTTGTCCATATAATATAAGAGGAGTGTGGTTTCACACTTGTGGTTTCCCAGCTTGAATTTTGATGGATCCTGTCAGCATTAGTCATGCATAAAACATCATTAAAGGCCACTTAGCAGCTGTTATGGTCTTATGGCCTAAATTACTAATTTGTCAATTGCACGCACCTGAGGTTGCAGTGGACATCAGGTGCGGGATGCACAATTTAGCATAAAGTCAAATCAGGCACAGAGTCAGTCTGAGTCCCTTGTTTCTCCAAAATTATATGGGTGAAGAATAAAAAAAGAACATATAAATAATAAATAAATATATTCTCATTATAGTACAGAAGTTTCTTAATTACGAATGAGTGAGATTTTATTCGGAAGTAATTTTGGACCATTATAACTGGCCAATTCGTCATGACATGTTCACAGGAGAACCCTCCCCCCATTTGTATACCAATAGCAAAGTGTCCAAATTGGCCCTTTAGCTATCTTGCTTCCCTGCCATTGATACTTACTGAATATAGACAGTTTGGAAGAGATCAAATAAATGAACATTACTCACTGAAGCCCTTTAAAGCTGTTTGCAAGCATCATATAAACATTCCCTGTGGCTCCCTGAGGACCTCACAACACTGGCCAGAAGTTAGAACTTTTGTATTGTTCTCTAAAACTCACTCTGCAAAGTGTTTTAATATACTTCTTTTTTAGCTCAACCAACAAAATAAAAATGCATCTAATTTTGTTTATTGCAACTCATGATTGTATAAGCTAACAACTGTGGAAAATAATTGTTGTAAAATACTTATTGCTCTTTATGATTTTACAGCAGACTTGGGTTTAAAAACAAATATTTTCAGTGGCAAAATCGGAGAATAATTATAGTTATGTTTATTGTTTGTTATAGTATTTGAATAGGGCTGTTAGTGCTGGTCATGATCTGACAAAGTACATAATTCTGAGGTGAACTAGGATCAGACAGGTCCTTTTTAAAAGTATCTTTTTGGCTTTGATTTAGAATTGGCCTAGTTAGTTTTGCATCATTGCTTGTCTTATTGAAATACGGTGTCAAACTGTGATCAGCCACTAATTTGAATCAACAAGGGACTGAATAATTTTTGTACAAATACTGCTTAAATAATGCACATCTAGCAATCAGCTAGTCTGCTTTCAATGTCAATTTTGGGAACTTTTACCACGTGACTGTTTACCCATTACAATATACAAAGACCAGTTAGATGACAATATGGGTAATCTACATAAAAAAAAGTGAAGAAAATGAAAAACAAATTTCTCAATCATTCTACTTATAGTGATCAATTTCTAGGTCACTATAACATTCTGTAAATACATTTGGTTTTTACTGTTCTAAAACTATTTTTAAGTACTTCTTAAATCTATTTGGTGAAAAGCTCAGGAAGAGTGAACATTCAGTGGGAAAATTTATCACAGCTTTTGTTTGAGTCTCCAGGTCCCATCGGCAGCCTGTGCAGATGTTTCAGAACCCCTCAGGTCCCAGCAGGCTCATCAGACAGGGCTGATTCAAGCCACCGCTGGGATCGATTTCCTCCCAGAGGAAATGTAAACTCTTTTATGAGCAAAAGAAGTGTTTCCACTTACCAAGCCCAAATCTACACATTCTTAATGAACGCTTAAAGCGAGTGTGTGATACGTCTGGGCTAGATGATCATTAGAATGGGCATGTATCTGAAGTCCTGTTGGTGTTTGTGAACCAGCTAATATAAAACAGTAAACGCTGAAGTAGTGTTTCGGGTGTTTTAGGATCCTCTCCTAAATGCCAGCTACTGGAATGCACTCAGATGTTTGCTTTGAGCTTCCTGAAACATGAGGCTGGGTTTTCTCAGCCCCACTCCTCAATATCCTCTGGCAGGATGTGTTTTCAACGCTGTTTCCTCCTTGAGGTTCCTTGATAGCAAATAATATTCTAATATTATTTTTTGCTTGATAACCCCAGTACTTAACATGTAAGAAACTGTGACTTGGAGCATCTATTATGACATGGGAAGTCTGTCTTGCCCCTCTGGCTGTTCAATTTGCTCCTTTGAAAGCCGTTGACTACAAGCAATGATTCTAAATTGGTGTTGTTGTTTTTTTTTTTATCCCCCCATGTTGTACAGCCCTAAGCTACATTTCCCCAGTTCAGTCCTCCTAAGAGGAAAGTGGGTTAGTGAGTGTTCCCGGACTCGGGGATATCCTGGTGATGGCTTCCAGCTGGCGCAGGATAACGGGGTTGAGGTGATTTGGAGTGATTTGTCTGCTGTGTGCTCTTTCTTTAACAGCCCTCCCACAGAACAAGGAATTAATTTGTAACGCTGAGGCGAGGGCACTAAGAAGGCACCATGGAAAGTGGCAGAAACTGTTTAGTACACTTACTGCAGACCAACTGGAACTTTTCGTGACTTCAAATAAATAGACTTTAATATGGAGTTGGTCCCTCTTGGCAGCTATAACAGCTTCCACCCTTCTTGAAAGACTTTCCACAAGACTTTGGAGTTTTTGTGGGAATTTGTGCCCATTTATTCTGTAGAACATTTAAGAGGTTCTTTGTTCAGGCTATTTTACCTTAAACCTCTATCAAAATGGTGAAATGCATAGTCATTTTTCACAATGTGAGGTCTGTATCCCTACTTTTTATGGCCTTGTTTTCACCAAGTTGTAATTCAATTTTACATGACCGTTTTCCATCATCTGTTTATCATTTGGCTGGTCTGTATTTACTACTCTGCCTTTAAGACTAATGTATGTAAATGAGCTGTTCTGATTGGCTGCAAAATTTACAAAAGACAGTATGGGAGAGACACTCCTTATAACTACAGTGTTGATGGGTGGAATTAGACTGCTTTAGTGTGAATAATCAGATGGATGCAAATCTGCATGTTCATGAAAACAGTGGGTTATAAATTTGATGTATCTGGATCAGGGCCTGAGATTCAGATTCGGTATTGGCAAATACTCAGTATTACAATACTCATTGATATTCAGAGTCAAAACTTAAGGACATCTCTAGTATTTACTGTGTTGAGTGAGTTGCTCTGTGTATGGTGGAGAGACTGCATGTGGGTGGTCACCTAACACTGGCCTGCTGATAGACTGCCACCCCTGCTTGGGTGAATACACATGCTTCACTAAGTGAACAAACGGTGTGTTTCTTAATTGATCAGTGACACCATAAGCTGCTGTCAGAGGTGCCAGAAGCTGATGATAGTGTAGTGTGAGACGCATGTATTGTTTTCCAGTCAAACTTGTGTAACAGTAAGATAAATTAATTTAATTGATAAATTAATTGTATTGATAGTAATTCACTATTAATCTATGGTACTCATCTATGGTATTTCTACCCAGCATTGTGTATATAGCATAGTGTGTTCTGTATGGAGGATTTATTTAGACTTTGTTTAATATTGTTCTTGTCTATATTTTATATTGTTTCTCTGAGTGTCTGTGCAGTCATAATATAACCAATTTTCTCAGGGATCAATAGTTTTCTTATTCTGTTTCTGACCTAATTAGTATCATCTGTCTGAATATTAATTAGCATCATCTGCACTAGATATCTAAACCAACATGCAGGCCTTAATTCATGTGGAGTGAATTGTGTGGAGAGATTTTTGGTTTCTGACGTGAAGTGCCATACACTTTGTGGGTAATGAGTAACTTTGATTCACAGGACTTTAAGACCTTTGTGTCCACTGTCCACTGTTCCATCTATGGGGCCATTGTGTCAATAATAGGATATAGTGACCAGCCACATGGCCATCAGCGAGTCATTCACGACAGTAACCGGATATCTAAAATACACAAGAGTGGAGAGGAAGTATCTTCAGTTGTCTTCAAAGAATCTTCTTCTTAGACAGAATTAGCTTGACCCTCATGTTTTTTTGGCTTCCGTTGCTACCTTGGGTTGTTCTCCTTTCTTTTTCTTTTTTATGCCTCCTACACAGTTTGGCAAAGCGTCTGTAACACACTGCCCTGAGCATCAGCACGTTGTTCTCTCTGGATGGGTTCCACAGTCTGTCACTGGGCAGGCCTCTTCATCAGCTGTCCATTGTAGAATGACACTGTCAGTGGAGGAATGTTGCACCACATTTGGATTTTTGTCACACAGACCCTAGAGTAGGTGGGGCAGGTGGTGTTTGTGACTGTACTGCAGCCTTGTAAAGTAAGTGAAGTGGCCGTTTTTGTCACGTGTGAACACAGCAGAGCACCCAGTGTGAAATTCTCTGCATTTCATCCATTCACCAAGTGAAGCAGTGGCTCACCAGTGAAGCAGTTCCTCACAAGCAATGCGTGGGGACGTTACGTTAATGGTACCTCAGTACTGTCTTTGGCAGTTCTGGGATTCAAACCCTTACCTTGACCTTACGAACGCAGGGGCAACTTCCTAGCCACCATCCACCCCAAGGGAAATTAACCCTTGTTTGGTTTAATGGGTTCATACACTATATGGACAAAAGTATTGGACCAGTTTTTCGGGGGTTAGTCTACGCCCCTTACTTCCATGAGAGGGCTCTCATGTGCGCTACAGGTCTGGGTGACCTAAGCTGACCTAAGTGTTCCAGCTCAAACAATGGACCAGAGGCGAAATCCTGTGCAGGAAATGCTGGCTGTGAGCAATGTTTAAATGAGCATTGTTTGAAAGCTAAATTATGCTGAGACCTATGGCCTTCCTGGTAGGCTTCCTCCTTCCTCAGTATCTGAAAGCAAAGCGAGATGTTACTGGTGGACGATTTAGAGAAAATAACATCACATTAATTCTTGTAAACGCTGTCAGATTGGACACATTCTGGTGGATGGAGAACAAGTGAAATAGCGACATTTACTGTCCATAAGAGGGACCTTAGACCAAAAATGGCTGACTTAGACATGACATGAAATCATTAAATCATCAGAAATAAACAGCATCCTGGTGTGAAACTAATACAAAGTAGTTTCAGTTGGGGGCTCTACTAATTATAAAATGAAGTTCGTAATTATGTAGTCTTCTTACAAGTACATGGTTTTCATATTTTTTCTATCTCGTGTGTCTCTCTGTAGAACACTGAAAATCTTAATAAATGTGACTCTAGGGTTACATGGTTGAGAAAACTAGACCTTAAAAAGCTAACGTTGCATTGCTTTAAAGGTAATATAAGTCAAGTATATTACTTTTCACCTGAAGGCTGTTTCACATCACAAACAAAATAAATGAATAAATAAGCTGCTTAAAATCAATGCCTTTATTAATCAATATCTCTCCTCAAACAGTCTGCAAGCACAGAGCCCTCCGGTAGCAGTGCTGTTCTAACATAAATACACTCCAGCGTTCACAGGTTTGGCTCATCCAGTCACTAAACACTCCACCAGATTTAGACTTCAGCACTCGTCTGTGAGCCTTTAGTCATGATCTTCAAACAGCTCTTGACTTTTTACCAAAGAGGTACAGGCCATAATAGTTTCTGGTAGGCTTGTCACGATATTGAAATTTCAAACTCAGTACCGATACTAAGGATGATACTCGATACTCGATACTATTTTCAATACTACAGGGGGAGAAAAATAAACACAGGAACTTTTTAAGCAGAATTAAAGTGTGAGTAGACAAACAAAATGATCCGATTTCTTTGTCTACTCAGAATTGTACAGCGTGTTTGGGTATTTTGAAAAGCGCTTTATAAATTAAATTTATTATTATTATTATTATTATTATTATTATTATTATTAGTCTAGTCTAGTTTCAGTCATCTAAACGTCTGTGCATTTTAGTCGTATTTTAGTCAGAATGAACTATTTCCGTCTGGTTTTAATCAATGAAAACTGATGACATTTTTGTCTAGTTTGAACCAGCAAATGCAAAATTGGCATTTAAGTATCAATACCAGTGCTAATTGATCTCGAACTCTATACTAAATTTTAGTATCTATTAGTATCTGAGTATCTAATAGTATACATTTTTTTGACAACCCTAGTTTCTGGAAGGTCATGAATTCCATTTTAGCTTCCTGTTGTTTAAAATTCAATTATATCCTTTAGCTGAAACTCTTTAGTGCAAATGAAACTCCTGGCATGAATGATGACAGAAAGTGGCTATAAATACTTAGAACTTTCAAGAAAAATGTAAATAACTTTTGGCTATTTTTCTCATTTTTGTTTTGTGTTTCAGTGCAAAAATGAACAAATAAAACCATATATTTTTTTGACTCATAAATAAATGCTCTCATTTTACTGAGTTTTTTTGAGTTTTTATGTTGACAGTTTTGAGTATGTTTTAGTGATGGTGAAGTTAAGGGGACTCTAAACATGTCCAACTTGCTAGGAAAGGCAGGGGCCCAGTTTCCCCGTCTCACCCGTTGACACCTTCCTGTTTCCATGGGGACGAGCATCAATTGACCCATTTAGAATCAAAACAAGAGGTGGTGAAGGCCACGGGAGTGCAGTAGTGCCAGCAGGGCAAATCGATCAGCGCATGAATGGAGCTGCTCAAGCACTCGGAGCTCTCGGCTCACACACACAGTTGGTGGCAATCGTAGAGTTGGAAGCAAAACTTGAGCGATTCGAGTCTTTTCTTGGCTCTGCCCACATTTGGAATGACACTTATAATTATTCCTCACTCTGTGTGCGCAAAAAGAGTATGATTTGATACAGGTCTTTTTTTTCCTGCCTGCTGGTGCTTGGAAAATCAGATGTTTCATTTTTGATGGAATTTTTCAAATATTTTGTTTGAAAAAAGACAAGTAATGACGAAGTATTCGCAATGTGTGTCACAATACACATTCATGTGCTTTCCATCACTATATTAAAGAAGCATGATATAGTGCACACATTCGGAATGGGATTCGCATCGCTATGGAAATGCTTGTTGTTGATTTATCAAAGAAATAAAGACACTGTAGAATATTACAGTTCAAAATGGTGCCCAATCAAAATAAGCATTTATTAGAATTTAAATACAAAAGCTATTATTTACTATCTGACATTTTTATATAGTGTGAGACTTTTATAATCAATGAGCCCACATAAATTCTACAAAATAACGTAAAATAATTATATTTTCATTATATTTTCAGCTTGCTTACGTTAGATGTTCCTTGATTTAGTTGAAATTCAGTCCAATTATGCATCATGCAATTCACAAAGTCAATTTTGATGACTGTTAATCAAGTAATCAGGTTAAATTATCTTTAAGAGCACTAAATATGAAAACTATTGTTAGCTGGACAGTAATGAAACTTTGCTGCTTCTCTGCCTCATTTATGCCAGTCTGACCGTGTCCCTGTAGACTTTTCTGGGGAGGCGAACCAGGTCATCACTTTGGAAGGCAGCAGACAGCGTGGTCGGGCCAGAGGAATCAGGCTACAGCTCAGATATTTCGGTTTTGGCCGTGTTTGCGTGGTGGCGGCGGCATCAGTCGAATATGGTGGCAGAGGTCCCGGGCTGCTGGAAGAAAGGGGGGCAGGGCGCACTTCAGCTGCGCTCTGCACTGTGTGATCCTCTAACTGTAAACAAGCCACATTCTTAACTGTCCAGTCCAGGGCACACACGTTTAAACACAGCCATGCTATCTGGCTATATGTGGGCTTGAAGTGGGGGGGAGTTGGTAAGGAGTATACAATGTTTATGTTCTTATTTGTGGCCATGTTTATGACAAGAGCTAGTGGTGTAAAAGAGAAGGACTGCAGAGTACCCTGAAAAGCATACTGACCTCATAAGCAATCACACTATGGTTCTTCATACGTTTTATTATTATTATAGGTGAATGTTGAGGACACTCTTTCTCCAAAGGCATTTGGAAAAATTTGTTCAGGACAAAGTATTGATAATTGAAATTCTATTTTGGTGGTCGAATTGCCTCTATAGTGAGTGGGGAGATAGAGCCCAGGGCAAGTCATCTTTACAGTGTACGAGGAGATGTCTTCTCACTCCTGGCCCAGGCAGAGCTCAAGAGGAAACACTGCAGCATGGAGGAGAGATCAGCCACTAAGCACACAGCGTTAGGAGAGATGAGCCCCATGACTGGAACGAGTCGAATGTGTGTCAGTTTGAGAGTTTAACAGAGCAGTTATTTTTTGCTCAGATTTTTTCCTCATTCACAGCCATGCATGATGCTCCTTTCACTTCCCTCTTAACTAGCATCTTTTTTTCTCTCCACCTACAGAAGTGCTGATTAAAGTCCAGGTCTTTGACAACAGCGACCTTTCACCTCTGAAGGAAGCTGCAGTTCAGGTGTATGGAAATCAGTCCACTTTGGCCTCTGGACTAGCAGGAGAGGACGGCATCGTAAAGGTTAACTTCATGTATCGTCCAGGGACCTGGATCATCGTCGCAGCATCCAAGCATGGATTTGTAACGAACTCCGCCCCCTGGCACGCGAGTCGCATACCTTGTGAGTAGAGCCACATCCAAGTGTGTTGTTTCTGCACTGATTCAGACCTTAGCTGTTCTTTGCCGTTGTGTGTAACAGCTGCATTTGAGTCACTGTATTGACAAAAGTTTTGGGACACACCTGGAGATTGTGAGCCAGGCCTTATCGTCCAAGATCTGTGCCTAACCTCATAAAGGCTCTACAGAATGAATGGGCACAAATTCACACAGAAACACTACAAAATATTGAGGAAAGCTTTTCAATAAGAGTGTAAGCTGTTATAGCTGCAATGGGAGGGAGGGAGCAACTATTTTTTTGAAGTGTAATATTAAAAATTGTCATTGTTGGTATAATGGTCAGGTGTCCCAATACTTTTGTCCATATCGTGTATTTTTAGACAGAGCTTAAAACTTAATTTTTGCATTACTGGATAGACTAAGGTTTGCACATACTGGACACATTAAAGGCAGATCCAGTGGATGAACTCCATGTGCCTTGCTGAGGCAGTTCCTCTGGGTGATGTAATGAAACTCCTCTTTAAGCAGCATGCTACTGATGCATGAATGTGATAGCCACAGGGTACAATGCAGAGCATGGATATTGTTATGTGTCATTTAATATAACCCATGAACCCAGTGTACTGTGTCTCTTGAACCCATCTCTTATCTGAGACCTGCAGTTGTAATTGTAGAGGTCTTGGCTGAGATCTTCGAGTGGGATTATGGAATCAGAACTTTGCACACAATTGGAGTTGTTTGTCAGAAGAGTCATGGTGAAAACCACCAGCTGTTGGGTTTTTGTTCTAAATATAAGTATTCAAAAAACATGCAAAAAAAAGAAGTATGCAAAAAAACAATCTGTGTCTGAGACTCCTATGCAAATTGTTTAAAGCCGTTTGCCTCAGCAGTGAGTGTCTTTCTGTCTCTCGTTGATGCCTCTAGCCATTGTGTGGATTTGTGAAATTAAATCAGCCGCACACCTGATTTAGTATAATGAAATATTGTTTGAGTCAAAGTATTACTGGACTTGCATAAGGAGAGGCTTGGGTTAAATACAGAGAAGGAATTTCACATTGTTCACACTGTGTGCGTATAAGTGGGCCCTTCACTTCACTATTACCCTTGCAATTTAAACTGCAGTATCAAGTAAAGTCCAGGCCTGTTTATTTAGCCATAAGGACCAGCACCTCCTCTGTCTTTCTTGAGGCTTGTATGTTAACCATAGTTAAGCATTTGGTTTCTTCCAGTATGTTTATGGTGCTGCACTGCTGGCACATCCAGTTGTCAACTCTGTTACATCTCCGTCCAGCTCAACTCTGATCGGCTCCCTCACTGCTCGGCCTCGCCCACCCCGTGTTCATACCTCATGCCCCTTAAGCAGCTAAATCAGGCGTAGCTCAAAGCTGTCTGCGCCAACAGCTGGAGGCCACTTAGTCGTGAGGAACTCCACTTTTAGAAGCATGGAGAAATGTGGCCCACCCTCACGACTCGAGGCTGGACTGCAGAGTACAAGCATCTCCAGCATGGCTTTAGTCCCTCGTGGGGGCATTACACACATACCCAGCGCTAATCTCCACTCCAGCCACGCCAAATTAGGAAGGAAGGCCCTTTCATGGACTTAGTGACCGCAGATGGACACATGAGTCTTTTGGAGAAGATTTTCCTGTAGATCTTGTTCTCTGAGATTATTCGCTTGACCTACAGTAAATGCACTGGTGGCAGAGATTTATAAGGTTTGGGCTCATTTCTAGATGTGGTTAGGGAAATGAAAATGTGTTTGTTTATAATAATTCAACTTCAGTACTGGAATGCCTGAACTGATTTCAACTGAAAATATTAATATCCAGTGACATGGTCATTTTTTTAATCAAAATAAAATTCAAATGGAAAAATAACCCTGGTGATAAAACTGCATACAATTTAAAAAAAAAAATCATTCTTGATCATGCCAAAAAAACCAAATCATTTTGTTGATGCATTAAATAATTTAATGAACACAAGATATTAGTCAGGATTTTTTTTGGAGTTATTACTGATGTTTTTTCAAATGTAATTTAATTATATATCTACATAATAGTTACATTCTGTAATCAAAGAAATGGGAAAGAAATGTACAAATGTACAAATTCAGTATAAGCAGAACACAAGAAGGGTTATGAAGAACATGATTTGACCTTATCACATGCACTTTGCAGCATGGTGAAGTAAACAAACAAGCGACAATTTAAAAAAAAAAAACAAAACTGAAATTGCAAACTGCAACATTGGAGGGTTTTTACTGAAATATGGTGCTATATGTAAGGAGGGATAATAAAAGACAGTGAGTTTTTATGGTATTTCCAACTTTGCCATTTCATTACAAGAAAAACAATGAAAAGAACAGAAAAATGTCCTAAACTTTCATTTCTGAATGTTTGCAGGCGTCAGCAATTAGCTTTCAATACCATATAGGTTCAGGCTCAAACCAAACTCTGATCAGGAGTTTGATCGGATCAGATTTAAAAAATAGTAGTATATGTGTAGTGTAATCACATTATTTCTAAAAATAATTCTGTGTGATGGTACTACTCCACTCCTGCCTGTGTGTTTGATGACACCAGTAGGGTGAGCTTCAGAAGGGCTACCACCCTGCCTGAAGAAAAATATTTAGAGGAAACTGCACATAACTTGGCTTTTAGGACTTGCATCACTAGATTTGCTGAATAAAAATGGAAAGCTTTTAAGCATGTTAGATTTTGTGTATCGCAATGTCTGCATTCCACTGAGAGCATATGCTCTGGAGTCTCTGGAGTCTGTGTCATCAGCAGTCCTTCCAGCTTCCAACACTTCTTTTAATGTGATGGTGATGCTCTGGGCGTTGCATAATCATCCAGTTTTAGCTTGCATGCCAAATGCCTTTTTCAGGCCTACTTTACTGTCAAACACCATTTATCTGTCCTCTGTGTCTTTTTTAAAGGGTATACTAGCTGGTTCTGGGATAGCTCTTATTTATCTTTATTAATTTGGCATACCACTTTTTACCTTGTTTTCTGATGATAATAAATGGACCAAAAGCAAGCAGTTTTCTCCAGAAAAATTTATATTTTGGAGATTGGAGGTTTTTTGTTCCAATAGCAACAATATGCTTATGCATGCACATAGACCATATGGACAAAAGTATTGGGATGCCTGACCACTACAACAGCGGGGACTTTAATGACATTGCATTCAAATAAATACATTTTAAAATGGAGGTGGTTCCCCTTCTGCAGCTATTACACCTTCCACTCTTCTTTGAAGGTTTTCCGCTTCCACTCTTAGAAGGTATTTCTCAAGAATTTGGAGTTTCTGTGGGAATTTGTGCCCATTCATTCTGTCAATTTCCCTGGAAGGCTGGTGTCCAGCACAGTGTGATGGTTCTCCTCCTCAAACACATTATCTAAACCTGAAAATTAACTGGCGAGGTGAACCAGGTGTTTGTGAGCAGGGAAATCACCAAAACGTGCTAGACCACAGTCCTCCAGGACTGGAGTTCAACACCGCTGCTGTAGAGCATTTATGAGGTCAGGCACTAATGTTGGACGAGAAGGCCTGGCTCACAATCTTTGTTCCAGTTCATCCCAAAGGTGTTGTATGGGGTTGAGGTCAGGGCTCTGTGCAGGCCATTCAAGTTCTTACACACCTAACTCATCCAGCCATGTCTTTATGGAACTTGCTTTCTGCACTGGGGTACAGTCATGCTGGAACAGAAAAGGTCCTTCACTGAACTGTCCACAAAGTTGCATGGCGTTGTCCAAAATGTCTTTGCATGCTAAAGCATTAAATTAATTGCCCTTCACTGGAAGTAAGGGGCCTAGCCTAAACCCTGAAAAACAGGTGTCTCGATACTTTTGTCCATGTAGTGTATGTGTACCTGTCCTCAGAACACTTAGGTTAGTTGTTCTGGTGGTCCCAGTTGCATCAGGGCCTTCTCTGCAGTTTCAGGTTTAGGAAAAAAGTGAAAGTGATCTTTCTGTCATACGTGAACACACCACTGCACACAGTGTGAACAGCACGAAATTCTTCCTCTGCATTTAACCCATTCACC
>JBBJLR010000029.1:7001107-7018218 GCA_037577145.1 Brachypetersius gabonensis
AACAATATTGCCGCCCTATTTTTTCTTGTTGGCAATATTCGGCACGTTTTCCATCCACTACAGGAATGAGGACGTCGCGCTGGTCTCGAGGTGCTAATCTTGGATGGATACTGGTTTGTTCATTGTTATTGTTTGTTAAATGTATTTTAGAGGACTTGCATTGCTTGACTATAAGAAATTACTTTTAAATTTAATTTGTTACCTTATCAAGCTAGCATTGGTCGCAGTGATGATCTTCACCACCATGCAAATGTGTGGGGTTCCAAAAGTTCAAGTGCAAGTGTCTAGGACTGGGGCATTAACATAAAGCACATGGTTGCACATAATGTTTTAGTCCTTTTCTGTGCTCTGAGCTCCAAGCTGAACTCAACCATGCGCATTGAATCTGCTGTGGAGCTTCAAGCTTCTGTGTAATTCAGAGGCCTTTTCATCATGTTGCTTTTTAGCAGAATGGGCTGTACCCACTGCAACTGTGTCCCTGTTGGTGGACTGTGGGTCCATTTCAGGGTGTTTAATTACTAGCAAAAGCATATCAGGGCAGTTGGTGGCCTAGTGGTTAGGGAGGTGCCCCTGCAATCAGTAAGCCATGGGTTTGAATCCCAGGACTGCTAGTGACACCACTGAGGTACACTTGAGCAAGGTACCATCCCAACATCCCAAGCTTGCAGTCATTCTTTTCAGCTGCCTTAGCATCAAAAATCCATACCAACGTTTACTCTTTCCTATTTCTTTCTGTTTTCTGTTATTTTCTTTTTTTCTTGTCTTAAATGCTGTTATTGCTGTTAGATGTTCTATTAGTTTTTAGAAGAACTATCCAACTTTGATACTAGTGTATCCATTCAGTGTTGTAGCTAGCCCTGCAGTTTATGCCTATCTGTTGTACACAAACAGGACTGGTGAGGAAGTGTAGAGTCCAGAATTTTTGAGAACTTTGGTAGACCCAACTTTAAATTGATCACCTCAGATCCTTTCCTTCTATCCTTCTATTAGTTTTTACATTTTCTTAAATTACTATCTCTCTGTGTCTCATTTTCTTTTGTTGCCTCCTCTGAGGAAGATCCTCTTTTTCATGTACCTGCTGGGCATATTATTAAAGAGAACAGGCTCCCTTCTGTTCAGAGCATCTGTGTTTGTGCGTGTGTTTGTGCGTCTACAGCAGAGCTTAAATAGGTGAATATTCCTGGTGAATGCATCACAGGTCTTTTGAAGGCACCCTGCATATTCTCCATTAAGTCCACAAAAGACCAACAAGGTTCAGTCCCCCACAAGCTCAGTGGTGGATCTGTGTTGTGGTTATACTGTATTGCTACTTACTATCATTGTAATGTTCTTCGCAGTGTATAACAAAACACACCAGTGAAGTATTACTATTATGAATTCCTGTTCTGAACCAGGGTGAAGACATACCACCTCAGTGGGGTGTCACTGGTCCAGCCACAGAGCACAACAGATGGGAGCTGGGCAGGGAGGTTTACAGCTCCCAGTGTGCCCCAGTCTCCTGGAACATGGCCAATACATATGTAACTGCTTATAAAGAGCGTGAATCAGTCCGGAATGACAGGCGGCACGTTTTACAGTGATGGAGAAAAACCTTTATAACATATTTTTTCACATTTGTTTTGCAGTAACTCCTTAAATGTGTTTTGACCTAAATTGATCTAAATAATAGTATAAATTAAAGACAATCATGTAACGGCATGTATTCTACAGTTTCCTGTCATGTTTTATTGAATACAAAATCAAAAAGTATCTCATCACTGTGAAGTGATGTCCATATGTTTCTCCCCCATGTTTTGTTTGTCTGCTCAAAATTGTACAGTGTATTTGGGTATTTTGAAAAGTACTTTATAAATTAAAATTAAATTATTATTATCTCTGTCTACTTTTGGACAATTTCACTCAACATAAAGGGAGCCTGGCTTTTTTAACATCACAAAATTACAAAAGTCCTGCTATCAGCTGGTGAAACTTCCTCTGCCATGCTTCACAGGTTTAATTTGTAGGGTGCTGTATATTGTACACTTTGAAGCTAAAGCTCAGTTTCCTGAGTAGCTTCTCTTATTGCCTGTAGCATTGTGTGCCTGGTGACTCATGTTTGCTGAATCATGGTCCTCACACATGTGCTGGCACTCAGCAAAACCACAGAGCTAAATATCTGTTTGTCCAGTCGAGCTGAAAAACAGTTTCCTCAGTTTTTTCCTTTGTTTCCTCAGATTGTGGAATGATTGTGTGCTATATGTAATGTGAGTATTGTTAGTATATCCTGAACTTATTTTAATATTTTGATTTATTTGTTTACTAGAATCATAATCATATGCATTGTCAGTCAACACTTATTCAAATGACTCATAACAGCCCTGTTGATGTGTGAAGCTTAAATCTCATTCACTTTCTATCTTTTCTCTCTGACAGTGTATGCTTCTGTGAGCCTGTACCTGCTTCCTCAGAGACCGGCAACCCTGCTACTATACGATGATGTGGTGCAGCTTCTGCTGGGTTCTCCAGGTGAGTGCTTTCTCTCTCTCTTCCTCTTACTACTTTATGGAATAGACTTGACAGTCCCCCTCAGGGGGAACAGTAAAGGAAAATGTAAAGGCATAATGTTCACTTAGGTTAGGCCTAGTAATATTACTAACAATCTTATATTTTTCCGTGTTGTTCCATAAGTGTAGTTATCAGTAACTGCTATATGCTTTTCCTAATGCTTAATTGTGAAACTGAATTTTGAGTTGTCTAGATTGCTTGTTCTGGTATAACTTCAGGATTCTGTATTATCAGGGTAGAATATAAAATACAAAAAGCCTACACACCATATCATTTGTTAATTGATGTCACGTTTTCTGTTGTTGCAATACTAATATTGCAGAAGACCCTCTAATTAAAACGTCCTAAAATGAAAGTTAATTTGCTAAATATGCAACTAGATAGTTTGTGAATGGCTAGACCTTTTTCTCCCTTCCTGTGTAGTCTCCTGTGTGTGGTGGTTGCCATGACTGTGTAATCCTCATGCTCCAGACACTGAGTTCTGTTTCTGGCGTCAAGCGAAGGGCCTAAATTAGCAGAAGCATATTCTGAAGAATTTATATCTGCTGTGTGTGAGATTTGCTGATGTGGTCTTCTCATGTGATAAACACTTCACTCCCATACTGCCAGAAGTGCTGATGACTGGATGCAGGAAAAGATTAAGACGTGCAATTAAAGAGACTCGAGCGAAACTCTGTGCCTGGGAGGCATTTCGCGGCCTCTCAGCACCTTTAACATGCAATGAATGTCCTGCAGGATTTACACTCATTATCAAATGGCCTGTGAGCTTTCGCATGCTGCTTTTTCCTCAGGCAGTGTTAAAAAAAAAAAAAAGTTATAGCCCCTGCCTCCATGCTGGTTGAGTGGTTGTATGGTTTTAGCAGTTATGGAGGGAATTATGGGTGTGCAGTAGTCCTTGGGTCTGTTGAATGGCCTTTCCATTATGAGGAAGCTCTTGGAAGTGATGTCTCACAGGCATAGGAAGAGGAGCACTTCTGACAGATATGTAGGACAGAGCAAAAGGATGGAGAGCTTCTCTAGCTTTTGTTCTGCTGAAGATGAATGCTATGCATTCTATAGCCCATATTTTACCTGAAGTGACTATTACAAAGACAAGGGTGCAATTCGGTCTGATAAGTGGGCAGCACATGGCCTACATACATCAACTGGAACATAAAAGTAGGTAAACAAGCCACCATACAGATTAAATGGAATAGGCTTCATGTATAAATATACAGTAGGTCAGAAAAAGCAAGCAGTACTGACAGTGATAATAAAGTCCTTTGTTTTCTGATATGTATTTTGATTTCTTTCCTGATAAGCTATTTTCTTTCCATTTTTAGCCCGATCTGCATATTCATAGATGGACACTAGAAGTTAATTAAACCGTTTGAAGGGTCAGAGGGGGTGGGAAATAGTTGTTTGTACAGCTTGCTTACAAGCAGGGACAGTTTCAGTATGGGTGCTGATGTACCTGATGTAATTGGCTGTTGTGTGTGGGCTGTAGCAGTCATGCCACACAGGTAGAATGAGGGAACAAGCAGAGATACCTCTTTTAAGGCAAAATGCTTCTCCCACGCTGCCACTGTTCGTTTTGGTGTGGAAGATATTATGGAAATGTCATTCTCCTTTTTTAAAAACCTTTTTCTGTCCTACCATGCTCAATTTTATCCTATAACACTCAAAGAGGCAGGACGATCTAGAAGCCTTCTGGTGATGCAGGACTGTATTTTTTTTAGTAGAATGTAAACTGTTTGGTTCCTCTCTTTATTACTTCAAATCAAACTTGATTTGTTTAGCTGGCAGTGAAGGAGGTATCAGCTGTCAGCATGTTTACTCTTGTCTCTCCCAAACCAATGATGTAATCTTCCTGTGAGGAAAAAACAACCCAATTCACTCTTTTATCTCACTCCTCCATCTCTCCTTTGCTCCCCTTCTCTCCACTAATATGTGTTCTCTCTCTCCCCCCCCCTCTCTCCGTTCCCTTTCCTCCTCCTTCTCTCTATCAGTCACTAGCTTTTACTCCTTTTTTCTCTCTTCTTACATGGATTCTTTCTCCCGGTCTTTCTCACTCTCTCTCCATATTGCTCCCTCCTTTTTTTTCTTTCTCTCTGCTCCCTCTATTTCTGTTCTATTATGTATTCTTTCTCTGTTTCTCTCATTGACCCTCACTCTCCCTCACTCTCAAGCTGATATTCCTCTCTTTTTCTCTGTTCTAGCATGTATTCTTTCTCCTGCTGTTTCACACTATCTTTCTCCCTCATATTTCTCCCTGTGATCTCCCTCTCTCTCTCTCACACACACACATTCTCTCGCGCTCTTGCTCTCTCTCCCTCTCCCCCTCCTACACCCCTGACGCAGCTCTTTTTGTCTGATCCTTATCTGCTTAACAAGCCTCTCTGCACACACTGGGAGAACAGCAGAAGCTCTGGGTTATGCCGATCTGCTGTTGAAGGTGCCTTTTGACAATAGGATCATCCATCCATCAGTGATGCCTATCAGACTGGGCCTTCTAAACCTGAGAAAACAAGCTGTCTATGGCACATATTACTAAGGTCAGCCATAAACAACCCAAAGACATGCTTGAGTCTTCCATAAAAATAAAGCCTGTGTTCCCTATGGGAGTGTGAACACAGGTTTAAATGAGTGCATAATTGAATGCATAGTAAATGCATCTGTTTAGTAAAAAGAAAAGTAGTCACACATGAACACACCTCAACACAGCTCACAGTGTGAAATTCTTTCTCTGCATTTAACCCATTCACCAAGTGAACCAGTGGACAACCACCAATACAGCACCCGGGGAGCAGTGTGTGAGGACTGTGCCTTGCTCAAAGGTTCCTCAGAGATGCCACTACCAGACCAGAGGCAACTCTCTAACCACCAGACCACCAGCTGAGATTTCAGTATTGCTCTACCATATAGCAACACACCAGAACAACAGCAGGCTACAATGACTCAACAACTTACCATAGTTAATTATAATTTAATTCTATGTTATTAATTTAACAAGACAAAATGTATTGTCAATATGTTACTCATTACAAGAACTATCACACCATACTAGTGTTGGTTGGGCTCTGGGCTGCTGCAGCAGGCCTGAGTGATTGGGGCTACTTGCCTGATTGCACTTACTGCTGTTCATTGATTATAGTTAGTCTCATTTAAGGGAGTGCTCTGTGTTCTCTCTTCATTCACTATGACATGGCAGCAGGTTGCTCTCTGCTCCCCCATTAAAAGGGCCTCTCAATCTGGAATGGCTTTACTCTTACCCACTCATTTAAGCATAATGTTTGGTGTAAAACGGGTGTAAAATATCTTTTCTAATTTTTTACATCGTAATAGCTGTGGTCGGTGATGTTCTATTAAAGATGCAACAGGCAGATATTTGATAGACAGGGGATTAAACACAGGGTCTGATGTGCTAAGCCTCTTGCGTCAGTTTTAGGCACAGATCGGACACATTCTGCGCGCGTGTTATGTACAAAACTTGCACGCGAGGCAAAGCGTGCAGCTCATGGACTGTGTGCTTGGTGAAGCACAAAAAGCACTTCTCTTCCTCATGCAAAGGGAGTACTAAGCAAAACGGAAGACGAATGGGCCAAATGGTGGATGGAGATATTACATATGCAGCTAATTACTTATTCCACTTGATTTACTGACATTTGGGCAGCTTGTGGCAGTGGGTTTTAAAACCTCCTTTGAATAACAATTGTGAATTTGCTTTATGGTATCAAAAGACTCTTCCTTCAACAATAGCAACAGCGACAGCAGCTAGACAGACGCACAAGCCTTGAACACGTGGAAAGAATGTTTTCCATCAGAAAAACACTATTTAAACTCTTGGGATGTGTAAGGGGACGTGGCACAAAATATAACATGATGCAACGGTGTTCACACACAGTCAGAGCAGAATTACTCCCCTGTAGAATGCTTTGGTGGGAGTCTGAACTCTGTTATCTCTTCATCACTAAACTTTTCTTTGTTTTAGCTTGTTGACAGGTCCATTATATCACTGGGTCTTGTAAACCTGCAGTTAGTGGGTGGTTCTGCATGTGATCATCTGGAATCGTATTACATCAAACGTTAAATTCAGACATGGTGTGTGTGTGAGTGCAGATGACTCATTTTATACTGGAACTGTACTCATATGTACATATCCACATAAATGAACTAAATGTTGTTCCCAATTGAAGAATGGTTTGAAATATGGCCACATATGAATATGCAGTATTTAATTGCCAATGATGATGCATACTTTAAATGCTCTTCTTGGACTTCCTTGCAGTATGATGAAAAAAAAAACAAGTGGACACATTTGTTTGTATTCTTGGCCACACTGTATTTGTCTATGCATGATTTGTCCATTTTTGTTGTTTACTCTTTCAGCCTCGCACTCTGAAAACTCAACAGATCATCCAAAGAATCGGTAGATCACTGAATTATGAATAGAGTCTATAGTGACAGCCATAGTGCCACTGTATGTGAGTGAAATGTATGACACGTCACAGATGATTTTCTAGGCTTGAAAGGGCCCCTGAATGCGAACTGAGAGAGTTTTGAGTAGATGGAGAGAGATTAGAGCACATTTTCCTGCGTGGTGTTTTTTCACATTGAGACCCCATTTCCATGGCAACTTTGGCAGTGGTGGTGAGGCACATGTTTCATCGGAGAAAGGCTGAGGCGAGGGCTATTAAAATGCAGTACATTTCCCGTGCGGGGGCAGATGGTGTTTTTTTGGCGCGTAGAAACATCCTCAACTTCTGCACTTGCAACATTTCTGGATCTGTATGTTTTGTTAAACATCTTGTTGCAAGACTCCTGTCTGGAGTGTCAGCAGGAATACGCCTGATTCAAGATCAGCATTCTCACTCGAAAACTGTTAGTAAATTCCCTTCCCAGATTGTCCTTAACCCCTACATTAAAGCCCTTCAAGATACTGGGAGCTGCCTCGCTGTCAGTCCCTGCCAGGAAGTTTGGACTTTGGGAGACGCAGTCTCCATCAAAACTATGATTAAAAATTGAAGGAAAGTAATGCAAATGCAGAAGCAGCAGCAGAAGCGAACCTTGACGTCACTGCATTGTGGTTTTTTTTTCTGACAGCCAGTGGGGAAAGACATCATAGAAATGATAGACCTTGCTTTTAAGACCTTACTGCTTACATAGCAGCTACTGAATGTAAATGCTCAAAATTGAAATGAGACTCTAGGGTAGAGAACAGTTATTTTTTTAGGACTGCTTTTCTTTTTTGTGGTTTGTTCCATTGAAAGCAATAAATGGATTAATGAAAGCCCCATTTTTGTATCTATATTATAAGATGCAATACTGGCACAGCTGACGGCAGCAACATGCATGAGTCTAAAACAAGTCAGGAATCACGTAGGCCTTGGTCTTGATGCTCACAGCACAAAAATAAATCTGTGATGAGTGTGTTGATGAGTCATTGCTTTCACACAATGTTATTAAAATGTAAATGATTTTAGTCTTTCTTTCGGTGTAATGAAGAAAGGGGTACAACACTATTACACTGTTTACAAGTCAGTTCATTTCATAAACAGGGAGATGCAGCCCACATAGATAATGTCAACAGGACATTATTAGACAAAAGGCATGTTTTTTTCTTTTGTTTGCTTGCAAAAATTGTCATGTGAAAGCCAACCATAACCATATCACTTTTCAAGGTGGCTGCAAAGAGACAAAACACAGCAAACACATCTGACTCATAAACAGACTTAGACACTAAAGCTATTCTAAAAGTAAAAGACGTCACTGTTGTGGGTTAATTAAAAATCATCAACCAGTGAATGTGGCTTCACGTTCAGCCACCCTTAACCATAAATGACTTGGAAAGATCCAGCGTGTTCACACCCCATCAGTGGTGCAGGGGTAAAGTGCCAGCCCTGAACCAGAATGTTTAGAAAGCAATGTTAAAAAGCAATGTTTAAGTGTATGCAATCACACTTCATTTTCTCACGTAAATGCTGGTTGTGGTATAAAGTGCTCTACACCTTTCCCAATAGGATAAAATGAAATTTTACCCACCCTGTATTGCAAAGATTATAATTTTCAGTATGTAGCACTATTGGGCTTTGTTCTCATTATACAGTCTTGGTCCTGGGCACTTGTGGTGCGACCAGTCCTCACCTCTTCAATCTCTCATATGTTGTCCTTTCTGTTTAGGCTCCTCACCTTACGGCACTGCTTACAAGGCCAAGCGCCTGGCTCCTGTCCCAGTTCCAGGAGAACATTCTGTGCCATCACAGTGTCTTTGTTTTTTCCAGGTTAATGCAGAAGCATTAGTCAGCTTTTGTGAGAGCACTGAGCTTCACCTGTAGATGAGAGAAGGGATAAAACTGCACAATAAAGGATGGAACCCATGGGAGCAATCGAAAGGAATTGCTTTAAGATCAAAGAGATGAGTGAAAGTAAGAGTATGTGTCCAGCATGCTAAACCCCAGAGACATGCTAAATTGGCGAGCTGCCAAGCACAGACCCACTTGACATATGGATAAGGTTTACGTTTTAATGCTACAGTTCAAAACTCCAGCAAGACAGCCAACTACAAGCCATCTCAAAGTCCTTCTAATACTGGACGTACGGCCATATGCCAGAAGTGGCTTATAAAAGGGGGTCAGCTTGGCAGTAGTCAACATACAGCAACCCAATAGTTCTTAGTTTATCTCTACAGAGGTCAGAGGAACTGCTTGGGAGCAAATTCTGTTACGTAATGAAAACAATGCATTTTATGAGACAGCATTTAAAATGGTATGCAAGCATTTTTATCACTGTTTGCAGATTGAGCACTCCTTAAAAACATCAGCAAAATAAAACATGCACAAGTTTGCGGTCCCAAAACTCCTTTTAAAAAAGTATACATGCAAATATATGCTTAAGTGAGGCAAAATGGTCCTTTCATGAAATGTACAAAAATCATGTCTTTTTAGCTGAGGATTACGTGCAGTTATCATTGCAATTATCCGTTTAATTATTTTGTGATCATTGTATGCAGCTATTTGTGATGTGTGGGGTGGAGTGAGGCTGGACACGGGTGCAAGAAGAGGACAGAGTTTTAATTAAAGTTCCAAAATGCAATCCAAAGGGTTGTCACATCAAAAAAATGAAGAAAAAAAGTGTGCCAACAGGGATACAAAATGGGAAACAAAAAAATGTTTTAAAAGGGAAACAAATCAGATGCAAGATACAAGAACACGGTATAGAAATGCAATTAAAAAACAAATGACTTTGCGAAGTTTATTTGTCTGTGCTCAACTTATATAGTCCCTAATAATTGGTCCCAGATAAGTCCCACGTGGCTGTGTGAGGCTCGACTTCCCAGACCTGGAGGGCATTACACTACTAAATGAGAGCTAATAAATTTGCACTTTCTTTTCCATATTGAATCTACCATATGAGAAACTGAAATGTGAAACGTGTTTTGGCATGTTTAACATTTTAAAAGGCATCTACAACCTAATTTTACTTCCCTTGGATTCTGGCAAGTTTCGCAGAATATTTGGGCGGAATCCTACAAGTCAGAACCATCAGCCTCTGGAAAGAGCTGCTAAAAGCAGGGGTACTATGTAAACATTCATAAATTTCTAAATAAATGCAGTAAAGTTGATATACAGCTGAATGGAAGCCAGAGCCACATTGTATATCTTACTGTTAGACATGATTGTGAAACTAGCTCGGAGCCAGCAACCTGAAGGCTGAAAGACTATAGATGATGAGCATACCATTATTATGGTACTTAATCTTGGAATTCCATTGTGTATATTTGGGTAGATTCATTGAAAATATTTCCATAATGTAGCAGAGCATGCAGAGCATGCCTGATGGTTCCGCATGTGAGTACGTGTTTCACATACACACTGCAAAATCTGGCCTTACATTGCTGTTTTACACTGTCCTGTCCTTCAAGCATCAAATGTGTGTATTAGTTACTAGTTCAGCAGATTTGTTTGCTTTGATTTTGACTGATCCTGATGAGAGTCAGTTGTGCATTTAGCTACGGAAATGGGCTCCAGTAATGGCTTTGAGGTTTAAACAAGTCCGACATCCAAAGTGAAGAAAACTGCTTCAGGATCTGTTAAGATCTTTACATGTAGAAAGTAAACATAGGGAACTGCTCAAAAAGGCCAGAAATCACTAACATTAGTTTGCTAATTCAACTGGCAGATTTGTTTTACAAGGCTAGAGTAAATCAGCATTATCTCAGAAGGGCTAAAATGTTAACAAAAGCTACTTGATATAAAGGATACAAAATAGCCACAAAACTGGCTGACTAGCTCTGCTGTTTCCTAGCTTTCGATACTGCAGCTTCCAACTGAGAATGGAAACAACTGGCACTCAAACAAACATTACTACACACTTCTGTTACAGTTAACTGTGGAAAATATTTACATTCAGCTAAAAAACACAGTAGGCTCGTTGCTTAGTGGTTAGGGAGTGTCCACTGCGATCAGAAGGTTATGGGTTTGAGTCCCAGGACTGCCGGTGACACCACTGAGGTACTCTTGAGGGTACCCAAGGTACCGTGCCCACACACTGCTCCCCGGCAACCCCACCCCCCCTGTTGGTGGCAGCCCACTGCTTCACTTGGTAAATGGGTTAAATACAGAGAAAAAAAAATTCACATTGTTCACACTGTGTGCTTTGATGTGTTCATGCATGACTATAAGGGGCCACTTTACTTTCCTTTTATTTATATCAGGTTTAATAGGAGTCATTGGAAGGGGCAAATGGCACCTGTACCCATTCAAATAATATTTGTTCAATAGCAACAAACTGTGTTGTAGCTGCTGAAATTAATTTGGTCTGCCATCGTTTAAGCACTTACAGTTAATGTCATGGTGCCCATTGTTCTGGGTCTGAGAACAGATGGGATGCATCCATTCACCTTTGACCTGAAGTTGGCCACTCCCACAAGGGAGTCCCTCAGCTGTACCCCAGGCAGCACAAAGCACCACCCCTCATCCATCTCTTTTGACGGCATGGCTTATCCATGCTTATGTTGACTAAGTAACCGTGCATACCCTTCAGATACAGTGGCACTGCTAATGTTAGCAAATGATGTCTTTATAATGGAAATGATGATAAATTGGCTGGCTGTATTGAGTAGAGTGCACTTCTCTGATTAATGTGAGTCAGGTTGCTCTGTTAGTCCCTGAATGGCCGTAATCCCTGTAGACCAGCTCTCAGTGGATGTTTGCAATTGTGAGATGGATATTGCAATATTAGATGGGGTTCTCTTTGTCTTAAGAAAATTCTTTTTTTTTTTCTTTATTCACAATATCGATCCATTCCAAATTCAGATTTCAGAGACAGTTTCCATTAAGACAAATGTAATAGTACACTAAATATACTTTTTGAAAACTTTTTGTTTCTTATTTGTGTGCATTTGTCTACACATTGCAGAATGATTATGCTTTAATGTTGCATGGAATTAAAAATTAAAAGCTCTAATGGGGTTGCAGGCACCAGCTTTAAACCCACTGTGATGCCAGGGCCTCACCTTGGCACCATTCCTGATGTTCCAGACAGACAAGCTCTGTTGAGTGGCCAAAAAAGAAGAGGCCTGAGAACTGGGCCCTGAGGAACCCCTTAACCCCAATGAGCTTCCTGTTTTCTGCATCACTGATGCTGAGCACAGCCATCCTCTTGGCCGGCTCCAGACGGAGTCTAGCACAGGCAGGAAACGTGGAGGGTTTAGTGGTGACACATCGCAGAATAGTAACAAATCTTTCTCTGTCGCTGGCCTACAACTGAGACTTTTTCCCCTTACTTGATTGCTGGCTTGCGCCACAGTGCAGCAACAGCACATGTTGATTTACAAGTGTTTTTCTTTCTTGGAATTGAAAAAGTGACATATAAATAATAATGATAATAATTGATGCTGTTGGTCTTGTTAACATTATAATGTTGTTATTGTGGTGGTGTAGTTGGTTGTCCTGTTTTCGTTGTTGTTTCCTGGAAATCTTTTACATTGTGCCCTGAAAATGTATCAATTCATTATTATTAATAATAATTAATAATTAATTGTTGTTTCTGTTGTTAATAATACCATTATTATAATGATGATTGTTGTTGTAGTTTGTTGTCCTAGAGTAGTAGTATTGAGCATTTACCCACATGGCTAGACAGAGAGAAGCATCTGTGCCATGTAAGAAAGCAGACAGTCCAGCTCTGGAGACTAGCCACAGCGTTCCTGACTGTGAAGTGGATTCTTTGCTTCTATGCTAAATGGCCAAGCTTTTTGGAGGTTTGCCAGTTTGGCAAAGGACCAGCCCCAAATAGACTGTTCTGTTCTTTTACCACGTAATCACAGTTTTCAGTGTCAGATTCACTGGGGATTGGTCCAGCTGTGATACAATCCTTCCAATCATAAGGGGACTGGAGAACACTTCTATTTCTTGCGCTATTTCAGTTCTGCCTGTGTACAATATGGGTAATTTAGATGCTTGGAAACGCTGTCAGGGTCAAGCACCTAAAGAAGTCGGCAGGCATGCTCTGCTCTGCGTTTCATAGCCTAATTAAGGCTGACACCCTGTCTGAATCTGTTGAATCTGTGTTTGGGAGATAGTGTCTGTGATCTAATCTGTTGTTATCTCACACTCACATGTGTAGTGTTTGGATGCTCAGATGGTGTATTTTGTTGATCTTTTAAGCAAAATAAAATTACGATATCCTCCATAAAGAACATCTTTCTGATCTTAATACACAACAATTGTATGTTTGCTGAATTATTTGTAAAGCTTCAGTACATATAATGTAACCATGTAACACCTAATGCAAATGTATTGCTTTTGTATTTTGAAACATATATACTAGGGGTGTAACCGGTACACAGATGTCACGGTTCGGTACGTACCTCGGTTTTGGGGTTCGGTACGGTTCACGATACAGCAAAGTTAAGCAACAAAAAGTTCTAAAGAATGAGGCTTGTTTTTTTTCATTTATTTTAAATAAACAGCAGTGTATTAACCAGTAAACACACACTCTTGCTTATATTTTCATGTATGTGTAAGTGTTATGCCAGTAGGTGGCACTATTGCACCACACTACGACCCAGGTTTATGATTTACTTATGCTTTTTGGTCCCTCTGTGATTCCGTATTACTTCAATCACGTATTCTCCGTCGTATCCTGTATTCTCCGAAAGACATCATGTACCGAACCGTGACCCATGTACCGTGACGGTTCGGTACTAAAACATGTACCTTTACAGCCCTAGTATATACAATGATTAAAAATAACACAGGTCAACAGGTCAAAATCATCAGAAATAAGTTTGTGAGTTTTGTAGTGTTTTTCATGCTGATTTCAAATCTGTGTTTAGTTTATCCCGCAAGTACAGTTTGTGATGAAGCTAATTATAAATTGCATGATAGTGGTATAGTTTGCATATAATAATCATGTGCTAAGTGTTTTTAAAGAAACAGTGATTGCTGACTGACACTGATCATTATATCTATACAAGAGTGTGCAGTGTGCAATCAGGTTCTATCTTTTATTTAAAGATATTTTTTAAATTTTCCTTTTGATGTGCTGTCTGTCACTGTTAAGATAAACCTACCATTAAAATGATTCTGTTCTGAGACTTTTCATTTCTTTGTCATTGGACAAACTTACAAAATTCGCAAAGGGTCAAATAATTATTTCCTCCACTGTATATGTACCTGACTTCGCACTGACAATATTGAAACAGTTACTTGATTGGTGCCTGCAGTTTAATAAAAACTGCATACAAGTGTATTGCAAATATTATATAACTCATAAGTCAAAAGTTAATGTGAAAAAAACTGAAAGCAGACAATAATCAGCTTGATTACAAAAAATTGTTGACCTGTGTAATGAACCTATGACAGTAGATAACATTTATCACCTCATTAAAATGGCACCTGTTTGGACATAGTAGTAGTAAGTACACTGTGTGTGTGCGTGTGTGCGTGTGTGCGTGCGTGCGTGCGTGCGTGCGTGTGTGTGTGGACAGTACCTCAGTGGTGGCAGTCCTAGGATTCAAACTCATGATTTTCTGATCACAGTGGCTACTCCCTAACCACCAGACCTCCCTCTGTTATCCAGGCCACCTCTGTTGTTCATCTGTTGAAATTATGAGATTCAGGGGGACTTTGACAAGGGCTGAATGATGAGAGCATTTCCAAAACAACAGATCTTGTGAGCTGTTCACGGTATGCAATGCTTAGTGATTGTCTAAAGTCGTCTCTGACGTGATAATCAGGTGCCCTGGCGCCGGTGATGCACATGGGATAGCAAAGACCCATCTGGACCAGTCCCACAGACGAACCACTGTAGAACAAATGCTGAAACCAGTTAATGCTGGCTGTGATTGAAAGGTCTCAGAAAACAGTGATCGTGGACACGAGGCCGGTGATTTTGTATGAATGACTGATACATTTTTTTCTGTTACACTATGTATTGTTTTTATAAGCAAAATTCAAAATTGGCAAGATTCTGATGCATTATGGGAAGAAGATTTTGTTAGCCACAGAGTTGGTGCAAAGTATTGAGAGTTGGTGCTTCAGGAATGCTCTGGGACTGAAGCAATGACACGCACTGAGCTGGAAAACGAAGCGCGTGTGTGCCACGGTTGAATGAAGTGGCCTGAGCGGATACACGCGTGAGTGTGATGGAGAAATGGAGAGAGTGAGTGGAGAAGCGTCACGCTGTGCCCGGAGCTGACCCAGAGCTGTGCTGTGGTGGCCAGGCTGTCCGAGCCAATCAGTGCCTAGTTATCCCAGTGCTAATCGAAACAGGCAGCCATTAGTCAAGCAGACAGGCGTGTATTTTTAGGTCTTCATTTCTCTTTTGCTCCTCTTTGGGCTGAGCTGAGATAAGAGAGGATTACCATACAGCGAAAAACACATATACACACCCGCTGTACTCATCAGAGCCTACAGCAGGCTTTGCTGGTTGTAGATCAGTTTTACATTCAAACAGATTAGTGATCAGAGTTTTGCAAGTAAAACATAACATGGCAGCAGCTCTTACATTTCACTGCATTTTTTGACTTTTGTCTTCAAGACCCTCCAAACCGTGCTCATCGGTCCAAACGAGAGGGACTAGATAAGAGCAGTTTTGCAAAGATTTGAACTGTTGTAACCATCTAATGCTTTCAAAGAACCTAACAAACTCTTGTCTTGCAGGCTCCAGAAGTCAGCCATGGGTGCAACTGCAGAGGAGAGCAATTCGTCCAGCCCTCAACACCTCCCACATCGCGCTATCCGCCATGCTCACCTCCACCAAGAGCCAATATGAACTCGGGGGCTTTCCCTATCCCCTGGGCCTGGAGACCGACCCCACAGGTGATTTCTGTTGTACTATAAGCTAAAGACATTAATAAACCACTTTCTAATGTGTTTGTTCATGCAAAGATGGTGGATGACATGAACTCATACACAGATCAACATAAAAAACTGTTCTGCTGGAGATCTACTATCCTGCCTTGTTTAGTTATAAATAACTAACATAATTTATATGAGCAATATGACTAATATTGTTATTGTTATTACTAAAAATACTACTACATACCACATGTTATATTTAAGCCCTCAATGATGAGCCCAAATCACTTTTTAACGTTTTTAGAAATTAAATGTTTTTGTATTTTTGTACAAAAATTTAAATATATATAATGAAAAAAATGAAAATATGTGTATATATAGAAATTCTTTCAAGGAACACTGACTTTTTTCAGCCTTACAATGCCCAAAGATGTGCTTTGAGTTCTGATGTAATTTATTTTTATTATGCAGTATAGACTTTGTATTTATTTGTTTATGTATTTCTGTTTAAATGACAGATTGGTTAGATTTCTGTGTGCCCATACTGTGGCACACCCATGCACAATAAATCATAATTTATCGCTTCTTGTCTCATCATTGTGAAATCCAACAGCTCTATCAGCCATTGTTTTTTCTGTCCACATCCTTAGACTTGTCATGCCATGCCACAACACAGCGCAGGGAACGCTGTGTAGTGGGGCAGGTTACCTCAGTTATGCCACTGGCAGGCCTTCCTAACCACCAGGATACCAGCCACAAGTAGCTAAAGCTGCATGGTTGAATACAGACAAATGAGAAACCAGTATCCTCTGCTGCTGTCAAAAAGAGGCTGGACAAATCTGGCACTCTGTCCAGACCACTTTGGTATTTCCATTTTCACATGCCCCGCACTTAACACCGTGTCCCCTCCCCTCCCTCACTGCAGAGTGTCAACAGTGCTCTCGAAATAAACGGCCAAATTTAGCGATCTCTCCCAGCTCAACAATGTACATGACATGGCTGGATATCTATAGTAACTTAAGATGCTGGGTTAAAATTTGTCTATTACTTATTACTTCATTACCAGGTCTTGGTATGTTAGTGCAAGGAAATGACTAAACAACTCTTTCAAACCTCAAGGACAGGAATTAATGACCGTAGGATTCAAAGACTCTATGCATTTGTGTCCAATTTCCTGTCTCCTGCTTGCTCTTTCTTTCTTTCCTGCCTGCTGCTTGCTCTCTCTCTCTCTCTCTCTCTCTCTCTCTCTCTCTCTCTCTCTCTCTCTCTCTCTCTCTCTCTCTC
>JBBJLR010000029.1:7035117-7050434 GCA_037577145.1 Brachypetersius gabonensis
TCTCTCTCTCTCTCTCTCTCTCTCTCTCTCTCTCTCTCTCTCTCTCTCTCTCTCTCTCTCTCTCTCTCTGCTGTAAGCACAAGGTCAGGGAGATTAAAAGGAAGGATTGTGGGGGAGGGGATGGATGAAGCAGTCAAGCATGCCGTGTATAGAGAAATTAAGACACAAACTAATACTGTTACTTCAAATGAGATTCAAAATGTACAAAAAAGCAACGATTTAAAGCAGTCTCTAGGTATCTAATTGAAGTATACACCTAACAGAATGCATAACAGGCTCATGCAGATATTATGATGGTCACCTAAACATATAAAATTACAATTATAGTTTTCCTGGAGTTTTCAAATATACAAAAGACTTAATTTCAGTAGTAAAATTTAAATGCAGCTTAATTAAGTTACTCAAATAAACAAAATATGTTTTCTGTTGTGTGGAATACATAATTTTGTAGACTCAGTCTGTATTCCTGTTTTGTATCTGGACAGATGGACCGCAGATAGGGGTTGAAGATTATTACTAAGGATTTAAGCACAAAGAATGGGATAGGTTAAGATTAGGTATAAGGTTACACTTCAGGCTTTTCTTGCAGCCCTAATGGTTTCCTTTTGCAATTAATTGCGAACTCTAAGGTTTTGTCACACACTTAAATTCCTCTCTAATCTGAGCAGCAGCATGGGTCTGTTTCTTAGAGCCTTATGAATGGGCATAATTGATTTATTAGCTGGAGTGCTATGGTTACCACCGCTCTGATGAAGAAAGAAAGAAAGAAACCACCAGAAAGAAAAACAACTAACCGTACGCATGAAACCAGTAGCTCACCATACTGACCATAAGAATAAATAGTACAAGGGTCCTCGAGGTACAATGCACACTCCCATGCGCACTCCCACTCGACACTGTTAGCCTTGTACTTACAGACAACATGGGCAAGCTAATTTGGTTGGGCGCGGTGGTAGGATTCAATATGCAGTAATACGCCGTATGAGTGACCGTTTTCCTTTTAATGATTTTACCGCTGTGTTAGGATAGGTAAGTGACGTCGGCTAGGGTGTTTTTCAACTTACACCAAAATTCGGGTTACATCACTGTCAAAGGAACGTATCTGTGTCGTAACTCAAGGACCCCATGTAAATGTTGCTTAGATTATAGGCTTGCCAGGCTGCTAGTTAAGGAAAACCTGAATGTTGAAATATGCATTATGTGTTCATCACCTTTACTATAGCCTATTATCAGGATCATTATTGTTTCCATAAAGTGGTTGATTTGAACAAAAACATTCTTACTTTGGACTTTTTTACTAACTTTGTGAGGTATGCTTACTTAAATAAATGCATCATAATCAAATAATCAAAATAGTTTGAGATGGATTTAGCCACATGTATCACACACACACACACACACACACACAGCGTGAAACATGGAGCATGAAAAGACTGCTGCTGACGATCACAAGATCAAGACTCCACGTGCTGCCTGTTACAATGCCTGCTTTCATATGCTTGTGGGATACTGAAGCCTTGTGATCTAGGCAGCTAATTAAGGTACAGCCAAATGGCCAACTTCAGAGTAGCTGCATGAAGTTTCTGCCACTGTTTAACAGTTGTTACAGCCTTTCTCATCAAAGATTCCCACAGCTGTTCAGGTTGAATTTGTTTGTCTAAAGAGAAATGCTTAACCTCAAGGTCCTGGGGCATTTTTTCGATGTTTAGGGTTTCCCTGATTAAGGTATGCGTCTATAGATGTGGAATCTTAAGTAAATCTATCTAGCAATTGGTGCAAATAGGAAATCAAAAACTGACAAGCCTGATATTTTCTTACTTGAAATTAGGGCTGTTGTCTTCTTTGATTTCTTATTTAAGGGTTATATTCCAAACTTAGTTAAAACTCTCAAATGCAGTGGACACATTTTTTTTACTGAAGGACCTGCTAGTATGCAGCTTTTCCAAAAGGTGGCCAGGACCTTAAACAAAGGTTTATTTGGACACTCTTTTTTTTTTCTCAAAAAAAATGTTGGCATATGTGGCATAGTGATCGAATGCAACTAAATTGATCAAGTCAGTTTTTAAACAGAGGGTAAAATTCAGAAGATCTGTACAATTTCAACCAACCTTAAGGCTTATGAGCAATAACAGCTGAACCACAAAGAAGATAACTCTAACTCTAACAGCTGCCTCTGGAATCCACCTTAGTACAAGTAGGGCTGCACAATATATCGCAAATTTACCATCATCACGATATCAACATGCACAATATACATATCTTGAAAGACTGACTGAACTGCAATAAATGGTGTCTTTCCAAAGCTCTTCACCCAGTGCCACAGAGAAGAGGGCAAAAAAATCACTGAGCACTGAGTTTTCTTTTTCTAAGTACTTACTATAATGTGAATTATGTTTACATTTATTTAATATTTAAAATTATTTGTAAAAATATTTTGAGATTTTTTTCAACAATGTTCAGTGGTTCAAATGTTTTATGATAGGCATTAAATGCTCTGTTTAAGTAAATTCTTTAAAAAAAATCATGTTGGAATGGAAAAATTGCATTTCATTTTTTTCCTAGTCTAGTCAGCGTCTGGAGTCTATGTTACCAGCAAAGTTTTTACTTACTTATCGCATGTGATATCGCCATCGCAACACCCAACATTATCGTATATCACATGTTTTCCTAATATCGTGCAGCCCTAAGCACAAGTACTGTGTTCTTCATTAAATACATTTCCATGGCTGAGCTGCTGCACACAAGCCTAAGCTCACTATACACAATGCCAGGCACTGGCTCTAGTTGTGAAAAGCAGGCTGCCAGTGGAAATGTGCTCCCTGGGGTGGTGACTCAAGCTTAACTGTCTGGCCATCTAATGAATGAATTTGGTTTGGCAATTGCCAGGAGAACAATATCTACCAGAACAGCAAAGTTTGTTGGAGGAAAGATTATGGTCTGAGATTTGGTCTCAGTCTTTTAGTTCCAATGAAGGTGAAGTGCAAATGCTACAGCTACAAACATATTTTAAACTACAAGGGGTGTAGAAAAAATGGATAGCCCCCTCCTAAAAATGCTTGTAACCTCAATCATGTATAATTAATCACCTTACCTATTGTACACAAAGCTAACCGGCTTCCATGTGTAATTAGTTCATAATAAAAGCATATATTCCTTGAGCATTCCAATGATTGGTAGAGCAACTGAAAGCAAACAGTTGATGATTGGTAGCAAGGAACTGTCAAAAAATCTCAGAGATAAAGTTGTGGGCAGGCACAAGTCAGGAAGTGGATGCAAAAAATTCAAAGGCTATAACTAAGAAGTGGAAAGTGTTTGGTTCAACCAGGACCCTCCTCAGATCAGGCAGTCCCTCCAAACTGGTTGGAAGAGCTATGAGTAAACTTGTCAGAGAGGCTACCTAGAGCCTTTGAAGCAGTTACAGAAATTTATGGAAGAGTGGTCATTGTGTGCATGTGACAACAATATCACATGTTCTCCACAATTGTGGGTTGTGTGGGAGGTTTAGCAATTTGTCAAGAAAGGCCAAAATATACTTTGAAGATTCTGGGGCCATGAGGAAATAGGTGTTATGGTCAGATGAGACTCCAAAGAAAATCTCACCATCCAAAGAACACCAGTAAAACGTGGAGGTGGTAGCATCCTGTTGTGGGGGTGTTTCTCTACATCAGGGACTGAGGCACTTGTCAGGATCCTATTAACTCTATGGCACCAGTTTGGGGATGGCCCTTTCCTGTATCACAGCATTCCTGTGGACAAAGCAAGGTTTGGAAAGACATAGTTTGATAAGTTTGGTGTGGAGGAGCTCCAGTGGCCTGCACAGAGCCCTGACCTCAACCTAATTTAACATCTACTGATGTCCAATGTAAGTAGCCAATCTCACAAATGCACAGATTTCCACAGACATGCTTCACAATCTTGTGGCAGGCCTTCCCAGGCAGCTGTTGTAGCCGCAACTCCATATTAATGTTTATGGTTTTGGAATTGGTTGTCCAACAAGGGAATATAGATGTAATGGTTAGGTGTCCACATATTGTATGAACAAACTTCTAGAGCAGGTAATGCTTCAAGCACGGGCACACATCCACAGGCTGCAGCTTATTAGTTAGGTTCGTACCTACATTCAAGAAAAACAAAAAACATTGCTATCATACAAAGAGCTGAGAAATAAGAATGTGCTAAAGATGATGTGGAATTTTGTTCAGCTGGCATTCCAAGGATCATGTACATCAGGTGCCAGGTCAAAAGTTGCCCCAAAAATTCAATAAATCCTTTGAATGAACAGTTCCAGGAAAGTGAGATTGCTGGATATACCCATATACACACATGGTCTCTGTATGTTTCTCCTGTCTTAGGAGTCACTGTTTTTCTGTGTCTTTCTCATTCCCAATCACTTTTAGGTCTTCTCTATTGTGATCTTTGGCTCCATCGCTAATGAAGGCTATGTGAACCGGCCAGATGAGGTGGCGGAATTCTGCATCTTTAACCGCAATCAGAATGCCTGTAACTACGGTGTGGCTATGGGCTCACTGGCTTTCCTCTGCTGCGCTGCATTCCTGGCCCTGGATGTCTACTTCCCACAGATCAGCGGAGTCAAAGACCGCAAGAAGGTTGTGCTTGCGGACATTGGCTTCTCAGGTGAGAAATTTGATGTCTTTCATTTATGTGGTTTTATTTTCTTGAATGAATGATTTTAATGCCATGGGCAAAAAATATTGCAAAAAAGTTTTTTTTGCAAAAAACTTAATCAGAAACTGGGGTTTTTTTTGTTTTTTTTATCTGGTATACTCTGAAGTATGGCTACTGTCCCAATGGAGGGAAAAGGGAGACCCCAAGTTGCTTACAGGGATATTTGATTTTACTGTAATGCTGAGATTTGTTTACCAAGCCCAAAGCTGTCTGAATTGATTTTTAGTAATTGGGCACATACTCTTCTCAGATGCTCATTTAAAGTGACTTAAAGTAAATGATCATTTTAAATAAGAGACACCTTTACGCTCAACAGATATTACTGCTCTCTGTAGGTAGACTTTGAAACTGCAGATGACTCTTGCATTTGAAGATCTAGTTGGATTAGTGGTACCCTGGCGCCCCCTGTGTCAAGCCGTGGGCCTGAGTCTCACTGTCCTATAGTGGAGTCAGCCATTTTTCTAGAGGGACATCTTTGATTTGATACAGCTGTTGAAGTTACTGTCTTTGTGTTTCTTACAGCATTCTGGTCCTTCATGTGGTTTGTGGGGTTCTGTTTCCTGACCAATCAGTGGCAGGTAGCCAAGACTGAGGACAACCCCTTAAATGAGGGTGCGGATGCAGCAAGAGCAGCCATCACCTTCTCTTTCTTTTCCATCTTCACCTGGGTCAGTACTGCCTTTAATTGTTGCAGACATAAGGGGAACATGCTGTGATTCCAAAACAGCATGTCATGAAAGTAAAACATTAAACTGACCTGATTCAAATATAATTTACACATGACGAAAATATATAACAACACATTTATTGCTAAAAGTACATAAAAAAGGATGAAATATTGGTAATATGTTTCGTCTATGTGGGAAGGACTCATATACAAATCAAATTTGGTTTGAAATAACCGTAAGGTAAAGTAATGAATTTCTGTTTCAACACTCACAGTATTAAAATAATAATCCAAGGTATTAACATCTATATGTTTTGTAATTAATTGTAATTTGTACTCTGCTCTTAAAAGCATCTTAAAGGGATTTTCATTGTGAATTGTTTAATTGTTCTGGGAATTAGGATGGCTTTTCAAGAATTATAATGGCACTAAGCATTGATGTTATTATATAACATAAAAACTAAAATTAGTGTAAAGTTAAAACAAGATCCTGAGTAGCTGAAAACCAGTGTCTAGATTCATCAGTTTGATTAATAAGGAACTGTACTCATTATAATTTTGTTGTACCGAGTTACTCTGACCTCGTATTACCCTGATCACTTCATATGACTTGGATTGTGTTCTGATAAGATTTTTGCCACAGTTCATGTTTACAAGAAGATGGGTAAAAACGGCAAATTACCACGAGAGGTAAAGTTTAACCAGTGTAAATGGGGAATGGCCGATGCCCACAGACTAAAGGCCTAAACCCACACAGAGACACCAGCATGGGTGCACAGCAGAGCTTTATTTAAACCACAGACATAACAGTGCACAAAGCATAAACAAAACCACCACCACTTAGAGCTGAAATACAGCATATGCTCCCTTCTCTACCTATCTCACCCTGTCTCTCCTCTTTCTGGCCGTTCTCTATGTCTTCTGGCCGCTTGTCTACTCTACCAGAGAGCCTGTGTTTTACCTCACCTGGCTCTCATCAAGGGAGGAGCCCCATGCTTAGTCCTCCAGACCCTGTGAGGGTGCTCTGCTTTCTCAGCTTGCCCCAGTTTGCCACTTTATTTGAGTTATTTAACCTGAAGAGGGTTATCTAAATAAAACTAAACCCACGTGAAGAAATTAACTGAAAGATCGGCGATGCCTGTCTTATTGGTTTGTTTTGTTCCTTGTACTTGTTTAAGCCTAATTCTGTTCATTCTCTCGCTTTTAATCATTCTGCTGCCTGGAAATCCCCCCCCCCCCCCAAATCACACCCAGTGTGACTCTATGTGCTCATTTAAACTGAAGCTAGGTTTAAATATGATGCTATACCGATGCCATGCTTTGCCAAGCTTTGCTAATATTTAACTGTTGTCTTTTTCATTTTTTCTTTAATAAAAATAATTATCCTTACTTTGAACTAACCTGCTTTATTAATCCCTTTATCATAACAAAGCCTCTTCTTTTCTGAGGATGACGTGTAACTGGATGATAAAATCACCTTTGTTCTTTCTTCCAGATGTTTGCTTTCTAATGTTTACTTCCCAAAATGCCATGCACTCCAGTTTTGTTCTTTTTAACTTTTTTGATCTATGTTGCAGTCTACATTTTCTTCACATCTGCTCTGCACACGATGAAAGAAGCATCAATAATAACTTAACAGTAACAGCACTATGAACATATTAATGTGACTTTAATGAAAACTGATTTTGTCCTCCTGTAGGGTGCTTTAACACTGCTGGGATTGGAGCGTCTAAAGAGAGTTTCATTTGAAGAGGAGTACAACAAACTGTTCACCCCTCACACTCCTCCCTTTGTTTAACACTTTGTTTAACACACACTCTTGAATGTAACACACACTTAAACATAACAGTACAAATCTGCTTATATCCATCTACATCTCTTCTCTCTCACACTGTTGACTGGCATAGGTGTGAGAGATGACCAAAGTACATCTACATGAAACTGGATCTATCAGAGGTCAAGTAACCGCAAACCTTTATAGGAAAGCAGTCATTTACACAGATTTCAATGTACCACTGTGGCCACAGAATGCTTGAATGCTTAAGGTCACAATCAGGGATAAGTAAAGTTACATCACTTTGTGAAAGGTGCCTTATCAGTGTTGGAGGATATCATTAACTACAAGTGCCATTCGTACCCTCTCCTGGGGTAGTAGGGGAGTATTTGCTGTTGTTAAAATAGAAATGTAAATAAACCATTTAAGGCTTTAAGATTTTTTTCTTGGTTCTTGATTACTTTGCTCAGACCAGTCTATGAAGTCAAGATTTTTTTCCTTACTTCAGTATTCTAGCTGCCATTTTGTGGTTCTGAAATTCCTGATTGTGCCTTTTCATGTACAGCTTTAGAGTTTTAGGATACTAGAATTGTCGAACAATAAAGACGTGTATGCACTGATGCTATACTTTTGTGCCATGTGCTGTTAATGGAACTGAAATCATGGTACATTTAATGATTTTTACATTACATTTACAGTGTTACATGGATTGTAGAGAATGTCTATTGGACGTTCCTAGACCAAAACAAGGTGGTCTGACTAAATAAACTGGAACGATGTCCAGAATGTGCATTCTCCAATTCAGTACTGGAGAGTGATCTATTTATGGATAAACAAAAAAGTTTTAAAAACTTGGGGACATAATCATTTTCTGGTTTTGTGTTCTCATCTGGTTTGTAGAAGGTGCTGTTCATATAGGATCCTGCAGCAGCTGCAACAGTGTATTTCTCAACCCATTTGTTATTGCGGGATTTTACCTCTTTTTGAACATCGTTCCTTCATTTGGCATCAGTGTGACCTGATTTTTTTAGGTCTTATTCCAATCACATTTGTTTGCAATTCAAGTTATGTCACTTCAGACAACATTTCGCTACTTATTTGTTTTTTGCAGATGTTGTGATGTGTGCTGTTCATGAATTGGAGTGTTTGTTTATTTTATTAAATGTGCTCATAAGGAGTAATTTGAACTTCTTATTCTGCATGCATGTTTCTGTGTGGCCCATGTTGTCGTGTAATTATCCTTTGGAGTTGAGTATGGTTGTGTGGAAACCCGTTTTCATTTTCAGAGCTTCTTGAAATGCATAACCAAATGCAGGGCCATTGTTTTATATTCAGACTACAATTTGAAAGAATTCTTAATATCCTGTATGCAGTTTTAATTATATGCTGCAGAATCCAATGTCTTAAAGGGAAATTCCCCCAGTTTTTCATAGTTTAGTGGTTGAAATGTAAACAAAGGTATTCAGAGTGGTATGATGTAAAATGGTTCACTGTCATGGATTTCTTTACAGTGATGGTCATAGGAACCAGGAGTCTTCATGTATATGACACAAGTACAGACTATTTATTTGCTATCCAAAATAGCTAATAACCCTACATATGTCTTCTGAGATTTAAATATTCTGTTGATGATGGAGCAGCGGTAATTTTTTTTTCTTAGAGGACTATTTTGCCTGTCTGATCATCTTCACCCTTAATTTATTTTTTAAAAAAATGAGGTCAAAACTTTTACTATCAATGCCTCAGTTATCTTGTAGTGTATTAACAACTCTTTGGACGTTCAATCAACATCTCTGTGTACAATTCTGGATATGCCAGCTTCTCAATAAACCACTCATAATGAGTTTGTTTTTGTATGTTAATGAAATATGGAGAAATTTTGGGGGGGAAATGGAATTGGAAAACTTTTTTAACTTGACAATGCAAGGCTTGTGAACTGTCTTGTAAGCGTACAGTGTTTAAGTCTCAATTCAGAAAAAAACAGACAAAATAACACTGTTATTTTAAGGCTAAAACAGGCCTGGAGTTATCAAAAACATTCACATTTAAACCACAGTAGCCTTAATAGATAAATTCCATTGAAATATCGTCCTATAAACAGTTCGGTCCTAGTACCTAGTACGAGGTTCTGTATACCATTACTGGGTGCTCCAGGGAGACTGTCCCCTGTGGATAAAAGCATCTGATAAATGCAGTAAATGTGTGTCAGTCCTAGTATGTGATATTTAATCAGGTCTTGGGCAGCAGTTCTTAAATTGTACCAGATCAGCTTAATCCTGACTGTATAATCATTTGTACTAACGAAACTAATTTCTCTTCCTTTCTCTTTCTCTCTCTTCCTACCACAAACTCTCCCTCCAATCCCTTATCCTTAATTTCATCATCATGTATTGAATAATGACCACTCACTCATTCTCAATTCTACCTTTTGTCTGAAAAACGCAATCACCCCCTTCTCCCCTCTCTCTGATACAATAATACTCATTCCATTCCACCAAATGATCTGCTGCAATCCCTTCCATTCATTTTTCGCCCACTATTGTTTACCCATAAACCCTTTTTCTGCCGGATCACTCGCACCCTTCAGGCCGGTCTAGCTTTCTTGGGCTTCCAGAGGTACAAGCTTGGAGCAAGTTCCAGTCTGTTCTCCCAGGACTACACGGACCCCAGCCAGGACCCGAACGCAGCGCCTCCTGCAGGCTCAGAGTACACAGGCTATACAGAAGACACAGAGGCACCAGCCGATACAAATTCCTCCTATTACGGCTCTGCTGGCTACCAGAGCCAAGACTACTAAGGTCAGTTGGAAAGGGCTGGGTTCAGCCATTGTAGTCTGGCCTGGTTGAGCTGTGATGGGGACTTATGTGGAAAAATGCTGGAGAAAGGGGGTCACTGTTGTTTTTTTAGGGATGGAACCAAAGATGGCTAATCAAAGACCTATGATAGTTCACTCAAACTGGGTATTCAGGGGTATTATAGTTGTTTAGATGGGGATTATTTGATTAAAGGGCACTGAAGGGGTTGAATGAGCTCATTGGTGGTTGTGTGGGAGTGGTTCAGCCTTGTAAGGCAACTATTTAAGGTAAAAACTACTTTCAATAGAAATTCTAATATGAAAGTTTTAGAATTTTGTGTGTGTTTCCACCATTTTGCCTTTAACCAAGCAGTGTGGGTGGTGAAATGGCATCATTGTTGGTTAGTCACTGTTAACAGTCCTTACCGGAATTATAAATACATCTTAGCACAAAAATATAAAGATAATAAAGACTTGATGCCCTCAAAGATAATAAAGGCTTGATGCCCTGTTAAGAACATGTGCATCAGTAATTTAAGTGCTAAAGACCAGTGTCCTGGGCCTCCTTACTCCTAAAGTACTTCTGATTATGTAACATCAACCAGTTGTGCTACATAAATTCTAAGCTCCTTAAACCACACTTTATGCATTTCTAGTCATGTTTGTTGTATTGACATAATGTCCAATTGTATTAAGTTGATATCCAGTAATATCCACATAAAATTGACCAGTGCTAAAGAAAAAGGGCGGTCCAACATGAGGTGATGGTCTGTATTACTCTGTATAACGTATAACGTGTCTCACTAGGGAAACCCACTTCAATAACAAGAGCTTGAATTTGTTACTTTCATCATTTTTCATTTTTATTTCCATTTTTAATACAATTTCATAATGTTAATATCTCATAAATAGTTTATAATCTCTGTTATGAGATACTGAACTGGTGATGAGACAGTATAGTACCTTGTTATTTTGAATCATAATTATGAGAGGGAATATTTCATAACTGAGTATATTATCACTTTATCAGAAGCCTTTGAATTTTAATGTGATTAATCTTTCTTCTTGTTATGGAATTCCAAATGACATTTTGGCCTCCTGTTTGATCATCAAATCAATTAATTTAAGAAAGAAAGCAAATAATCAGTTAATGGTGTTCATGCCTCAGGAATGTGGATATCAAATTATTCAGAGGTACAGTGGAACTTCAAAGAAAAGAAATAAAAGGCTTTTTGCTTTTCTGTTAGAAAAATAGAAACTGTATTCTCAGACCCAGCCTTACACGAGCCAATCACACGTTTTGAAAGGAAAAGAGAAAACAGTAACGATGAACAACATGTCTTACCTCTTTGCAAACTGAACAAGCTGCCTAAAGCCTCTAATTAGCATTCGTTTACCAGCAGGTCCATCTGGCTCGAACACGGCGACACTCATTTCATGGGCACTTAAACAATTACGTACAAATAATTACATACTGTAGCACTTTTGAAACTCATGACCATACGCCTTACAGGCCAGTACCAATATTTTATGATGGGAGTGTTGAAATTGACCATTAGAATGTGTTTGTTTCTTCTTAGGTGCCCTTGAGATAGTGCCACCTATCACTTTTTCCATTCGGTGTTTCAGGGGAATACTTTAACTTTCATTCGCAGATGCTGTTTTTGTCATAGACCAGGGTGTCAAATCTTATACACACAGGGCTGGTGTGGCTGCAGTTTATCGTTCCAGACAAGCAGGAGCACACCTGGTCAACTTATTGATTGTTTTGTAGCCACACCCCCCTGACACAGTTACACTTTTATAAATGTATCAAGTGTACTGTTTAAATGTTCCTATTTGTATATGAGCATTACAAAACCAGCATATTTTTATTTCAGGACAGGAGGAAATGTATAATGTAAAGAAATATATAAATAAAAACAATATTTATAGATTTATGAAGATATCATAACTTTAAACCTTTTGAATATAAAAAGAGTAAGTTTAGAATGAATATCATAATGGAAAAATATAAATGATTCCCAATATGTCACATGTATGTAATCATGTCTGTGTGATGTTTTCCGCAGAAGGAATACTGTTCTTTTGTCTATAATTGTACTTTTGGCATTACCTTGAAAACTGAAAAAAATAACAACAGAAAAAAAACACAAAACTGCTCTATGTACAAATTATATGAAGTGTGTGGTGTCTTTCTTTTCAGCTGTGGAGTTCACATACATGTAGTTTTAAAATTTTGATGTGATTGTTGATTAAATTAATCAGTACATCAATCGAAGGGTAAATGTATTTAATCATATCTTGTATGTTGTATGTTTTTAAAGAGTTGTGATGTTCAGTAGATGTGTTGGTTTGTGTTTGGAGACAATAAAGAAATAGAACCAATACCTTTTTTTAGACATTTTTATTCAGGTTTAAAATGAAGCACAGTATTCAAATGAGCCCAAATGAGCTCTTTATTATTAATTCAGTTGTTTTAAACCTTTGTAAACTTGCTCTGCTTCAGAGAAATTGTACATGGTGGGCTGTCAGGGACCTGCATGTTTTCGGTATGTGAGCATGGCTCTGGTTACTGGAGGGGACGTCCTGGTTGCGTAATTAATGCCTGGCATACCATTTCCATACCGTACAGCCTGCTGAGCAGTCAGAACGAAAGACAGTGACATCAGTTCCTGTATTTTACTTGTGTGTCAGGGAGAGGGTCAAGGCAAGGAGTGTGTGTGTGTGTGTGTGTGTATGCATGTGTGAACTAAGAAGCTGTCCATGCCCAACACCTTTCAGTAGGGCAGTAAGTCATCTCAGTGACTTACTGCCACGTAGACTCAGTCTTAGCCTCTTACTATAGATACACTATGACACTTGCACGTCTCATTTCCTTGTACATGCTACATTACTTAGATGTAAATCAGGCACGTGAAGTCAAATTTGGATTTAGACTTATATTCTCAATAAGGTACTAGTACAACAGTTTTATGCCCTCGCTCGGTCATCAGGTGCTGTTACCATCTGAGGCTTCGTTCTCTCGGACGTCTGAGTCAGGCGTTTTTCTGGCGTTCGTGACTCCTGGTGAGCGCCTGTTGAACGCCGCCCGTTTTTCTGCTCATTGAAGCGAATCAAAGCGTCCACTCGGGCGTTCAGCCCCGGCGTTCGGCCGTTTGCGCGTTCGGATGGCGTCAAATAAACGCTGCATGCACTGTTTTCTTGGCGTCAAAATAATACACGAAACTATAGATTGGGCGTCAGACGGCAGTCGAACGTCTTGCTGACGTCGATCAAGCGTCGCTACCAAACGCCAAAAATACGCCTATGGCGTTCAGAGCGCGTTCATTTCGAACGTCCGTGTGGACGAGGCCTTAATGATGAGTAGAAACTGTTTTGCCAATTGCAGTGATACTCTCTGAATAGTTACTTCAACATCCCGATACAGTCAAATCAATAGAGATGAAATGAAAGCAGCCTCAAGCAAGAGGGACATTTTAACAGTACTTCTCTTGTCATGGCTGCCCTGTGTTGCAGCTCATTCAAAAGACAACATAGAAACACCTTTTAAGCCTTTCAAGAATGAATATGATCAGCTAAACTGCGACATGTAGAATAAGGAGACATATAGACATATGTGGGTTTTGTGACATCACAAAGGTTGATTTGAAAAAAGGATGTTTTTGCATAGTTTTTTATCATGGGCTTTGAATATTTAAGCCTGTTAAATTGCAGAAAAGCGATGATACAGGCCCTTTAACATATCGGAAGTGATCACAATCCCAATATGTAACTGTATAATTGGAATATTAATCTTCTGTCCATATTATACATCCCTAATCCAGACATAATAAAGGAATGATTAGTACATCAGCAATAAAACCTACCTAATCGCAAGGTCGTCATAGCAGGTACAGTTCATGAACTGGTTTCAAAAGACCAGTCATCTTTTGGTTTGCCCTGTAAGTCAGCTGTTTCGAAGCCAGAGCAAATGCTGCTGATGAAATTAGAAAGGGCTGTTAAATAAGCTTAAGCATTTGCCCACAAGATTAAGAGTTTATTTGTGTGAAGTCCTGCTTTTGTGCAGTAACACTTCTAGAATGTTACTGTCTCCTCATCCTTCACAAAAGCACAACACACAGGGGACTCAAATAGTTTCCATGTCGCCTATCACTCATCCAAGTTTCCACATTAGGGACGCTCTGCTCTGAAGCTCCAGTGTGGCCATTACAGCTGTTAAAGAGCCCTGGGCAGGGTGAGGGTTTATGACTGAGGTTATGTTTGGGTCTCCACAGTTATGATAACAACGGCGCTAGTGGTTTGTGTGGGAGTACGTGTCTGTCTGTTACGGTTTCATTATATATTAATATATAATATTACGGAAAGTTTCAATATGCAAATAACAACAAATCCCAAACTTTAATTTAACCTTGCGCATGACTTTATGTGAGTGTTTGGATGAGTCTAGGTGTTCATGTGGTCCATTAATCATGAGTCAGTTGATTCAGAATAACACAGGCCAGTCACTAACATTTGGAAGTGAAAATTTAGATAATACTGCATTTGTGTTTACTGCATACATGGACATATTAAACGTTTAGTTTGACATGAGCTTGATAAAAACAAAGTAAATCAGTGTGAATCAAACGTAAATGCAATTCACTGCATAACTAAAATTTTATTCATCTTGCAGTCCAATGACATGTTGAAATTATTTTAAGTGAAAATAAGCACAAATCCTCTACACTGTACAAATTTAAACATACCATTTTCTGCTCATGTCAGTGCATCATTTCTATTAATTTGCTGAGCTACACATCAATAAATTAAGCATTTAATATAATATGTCATATGTTTTGCACTGGCCCTGTTTTATCCCCCAATATGTATAATTCAGGTAATTTAACAATGCTCAAACAGTAATTTTCCATTAAAATGTGCATTTAAAAAGTGTATTTCCAATAGAAAAACGTGTCTTCTACTGATTTTCACTCAAGTAATTAGTTAAGTGGCCAGGGGTGCTCAGACTTTCGCATATGGTGGTATATAACAAATTGGCTGTAATTTATACATCAAGTGTAATAGTGATACATCAAGGATCATGTCATACCAGCTATAGAATCATTGTGGAATTTTTCCACATCATGCAGGCCCACCGTGTGTTCGGTCCTCACGGACCACCAGTTTGTCCATATTTTTGTTACATTCTTTCCACTGGAACCAAGTAATTAATGTCTACAGTGTCTGGCTGCCTGCCTCAGATTATTTATTCATAAATGTGGATTTAAAAAAGGCTGCCTAGGTGTCCCAGAGCACTGACTGAAAATTCCCTGCTCTCTGTGTGTGTGTGTGTGTGTGTGTGTGTGTGTGTGTGTGTGTGTGTGTGTGTGTATGTGTGTGTGTATGTGTGTGTG
>JBBJLR010000029.1:7066499-7087823 GCA_037577145.1 Brachypetersius gabonensis
TAAAAACTTCAGCAGCAACTTTTCCAATTTCCCATATTTATGTAATTCTCAAAACTTTTGGCCACGACTGTAGTGTAAGCCATTCACAGGTGTGGTCATGTGTAAACTTTTGGGTGACTTAAGTCAAATTGCATGTTTTGGTGATGATGTGAAAATAAGTACACTTTTACAATGTGATTCAGTTAGAAACAACTGCGTTACCAACTGCCCCATTTGTTACCACATCCTTCTGTTACCACAACCACAGCCGTCTCCTCAACTACTGCTTTCTAAAAAACTACTACTGTCTCCACAGCCACAGGTGCATGAAACCTTACCTACTACTACCAGAAGTATTTAAGTACTTAACCATATTGTGTAGACACTACTTAATTTTACTTAGTTACATGTATTGAAGTAAAAATTGCAGTGACTCTCTGCTTGACTGTTTTCTGATCATTCTACTCAAGCACAGTCATTCGCAAAAGTTTGCCCTCGTTCAAATGATGAAAACGGCACACTTCTGTCCACAATTACTGTTTATTAGCTGAAATAACAAAGAATAACATAAACAAAATGTGACTGTTGCAAAGGTTTGACACATCTTATGCCACGATTCATGTATTTATTATCTAGTAAGTTAAATTCACTCCATATTGATCAAAACCACATCACCCTTAAAGCTCACTTTGGACTGAGCGCTGGTATTCTGAATACACTTTTTTTTTCTTTTTTTTTTTAACAAATCTTTTTTGGAGGCTAAAATTTCCAGGGTGTGGGAAGTGAGTTCAATTTAATAATTTTCATGTACACAAGTACAAATGGTGATGCCTTTGTCCTTTCCTGAGTATTTTCGGTCAGTCACTTTTAGTCCTAGTACATTTGTGAAGATAATCTGTTGTATCCATTCATCACTAGTATAAAGCTGCTAATGTTCATTCTGCTGGTATTTGGTATTTTCTTTTAAAGCAAGACTGCATGAAGTGAGAAGAACTGTGCCAAACAAAGTTCAGTTCCTGTGCCGACAGATGCTTGATGTACAAGGAGGCACTTCAGCATGCACTTCTGTACCTTTATGCATGTTTTCACCTTCTTATTGCACAGTATAGAGTGTATTACAGTGACTGACACTTTGACACCTCAGACGGGGACAAACCTTACTGAGATCTGGACTAGTTATTGTCACATGATCCAGCCAACAGTGAAGTAGTGCTATCTAAGCTTCATCCAACCTGAGAGTAGAATGCTTGGTTGTTAAGTCCGACACCATGTGTGATATACAGCTACAGCATCCTCCAACATTTCACATGATACTCTTTTGGATTCAAGATTCTTTATTTGTCACTTACACAGTTCTACAACTGTAGCAGCGAGGGCCCTGGTGGTTAGAGAGTTGCCCATGTGATCAGAAGGTTGTGGGTTTGAATTCCAATACTGGCACCACTGGGGTATCCTTGAGCAAGGTACCGTCCCCACACACTGCTCCCCGGGCGTTGTGTTGCTCGCTGCCCACTGCTTCACTTGGGTAAGTGGGTTAAATGAGAACCATTTTGCGCTGTGTACCGGCGTGCTGTGTTCATGTGTGACAAACTAGCGACTTCAGTTTACTTTACAGTGTGTAATGGATTGTGCCCCTGAAATGAGGCTAGAACTAAGTAATAAAAAATGTCAACAAAATATTTCTAAATAAATATTACAAGTGTAAATAAACACGTGTGAAGATCAAAGCGTGCAAAGATAACAATACAGTGTGTAGTGTGAAGTGCAGTGTGCTAGTTGTTGATGTATATAGACATAACACACAGCATGTTGGACACATTCAGCACATGCTTCTGCTTTCACATAAGTGACTGTAATAGACCCTGTAATCTCTTTAATGTGCACTTTAGGTCGGTCCAGTTTTCCAGTTTAGAAACTGATCTATTTGAAGTGGAACAGAAAACTCAATGCAGAAAGTGGTCAGATTAGGACAGATTTACAATTAGTATTAAAGTACTAAAAGCATTTTAAGTCACTGTAAAATTGCAACAAAAAAAAAAAACAGTGGAGCTTTATCAGTACCTTAAAACACTAAAGGACTAATGATGATCCATGTAAAGTGCTATTTACCATTAAAATGTAAAATAAGGTTCAAAGCTACACAAAGCACAAAACTGGATTGGATTTGGCGTCCTTATCACGTGTGAATGGTTGTGAAACTAAATTAAATGATTAAGAACCACCAACACAAAGTTTTAGTTTCTGTAACAGTTGCATTAATGCAAATTTAAGTGAAATGAAGATTTCTGTGGCTTCTTCATGAATACACTTCTTGACACACATGTAGCTGATGCTCTTAGAGCTTCTAGCTGTTTGATGTACTTACATGTTGTCAATTAAGGTTTGGTGGAGCTGCACAATTTCACTGCAATTTATAGAAAATAAAAACATACAAACATGAATTCAAAAGATCAAACTTGCAGCCTAAATCACTATTTACAATTACAATGTTAATAGAGGTTTGACTTTTTTTTGCATGTATTACAGTGTTGCTGGTGTTTGATTATTTCTGCTTAATCAGTAAACAAAGTAATAAACAAAGTAATTCACTGATACGAGACTGACTGAACAGGAGTTGAGATGTCTGCATCACAATTATAGACATTTTAGTTTCCAGTGACCCCGCATTAATCTTGTGATTTTTAGATTTATATATGTTTATAATCCTAAAATAGAGGTAAAATATGGAGGATAAAGTTAACTTTGTGTACAAATTTGCCTTTCAAAGACTTGCATCTACCTCTCCGCTATGAATAATAATAATAATATTAATAATAAAAAAAATCTGATCTCATAATTACAAAAAGCAATGCAAATTTCTGTCATAACTAATAGCTAATATTTTAACTAGAGGTGTTCAAACAAGCAAGCAGAAATGTTTATAGTGCTAAGTTAAGAGTACAACCTGAAGGAAAAAGTTGTGTTTGCATGTACCAATGACTGGATGCAGAATAATTCTATATAATAATAATATCATTACTATTATTATTGTTGTTACTACTACTACTACAACTACAAGTAGTAGTGATGTTAATGTTATTAATAAAAACAATATTTTTTTATTAATATTGTAACAATATTATTACTGCATATACTACTACTACCAATAATAATAACAATAATAATAATAATAATAATAATAATAATAATAATAATGATTGTGATAATGATAATGGTTATTATTTTTGTAGCTGTTATTAACAACAATAACAAAACTATTACTACTACTAATAATAACTTGATCTCATGATTGGCATAAAATAACGTCTCAGGCATCAGACAGCCTGGTCTCTTTATAACTTAAGTCCTTCAGCAGTGTGGTTCCAGTTCTGTAGTTATGGGATTGCTGCTTTCTTTTGATCTGATACTTGGTTTTTGTTTTCTGATGAGTGGACTGGGAGGACTGGGTGGACTGGGGGTCCTAGGTTGATTCTGGGGGTCCCACTGGAACTCGTTCTAAAGAAACCGTGAGTGCACGCGCGGAATGCAGGAATGGGCGTGTCCGAGCGCGTGAGGAACCGAGTCCGGTCTCACGAGAAAACGTGAGATTTTGCCGATTGTTGTTTACATTGTAGAAGATGAGAACCGAACCGATCCGAATCGATCCGGATTGGGATCGGACTGAGAGGGACTGAACGTGTCGGATGGGACGGTGGACTTGTTCTCGAGAGATGTGCACACGGGATACGTTTTTAGGTGCAGATTTATCCTCCCAGGCGTCGAGCCCTGTTCGGTGCTGACCCGAGGAGAGAGGTGGCGGTTTATTCAGCAAACAAACAAACAAAAATACAGGACAAAAACAGACCCGGGCGACGGTGGATGCTCCCTGAGCTGTGGGTCCGGGCAGCATGCCATTGCTTTGTAAGGAAGAAAGGAGCACAGCCTAGCTGGGTCGGTTTAAAACATACCGTGGGTTTTCTCAGCGGGAGCAGGCGGAGAGGGTGACAGGATCGAGGCCTCAGGACGGAGCTTTCCCCCGGCCCCCCTTTCGCCCCTGGAGGTCTGAGCTGCTGGGTACAGGCGTGGATTTGGACGAGGCCTTGCTTGGGAATGTCGGGATAGTCGAAAAAAGACGAGTCTGGAGTCAAGACGAAGGGGGGGAGTAGGAGGAGGAGGAGAGCTTCATTAAACCCAAAAAAATAAAACCCATCAAGTTCCATCGCCTTCAACACTTCAGGTAAAATAATCAGCTTGGTTATAGAGTCGATGGGTGTTGAAAAAAAACTTGTGAGAAATCTGTATTAGTAACAACAGTGCAGACAATGTTGTGTGTGGATGATGCTGCCAAACCCCAGGAGCCTGGAGAAGACCAGGTTAGCTCCTGCTAACAACCCTCGCCTAAGCCATAAGAAAAGTAAGGGTTACCTAGGTTGGCAGTGAAGCTAAATTGATTTAGCAAACGTTTTATGTCGTATTTTCTCGACACGTGTCCGTGAAAGGTGATTCTAAAGCAGCTAAACGAGCTAGCGTGGTGTTTAGCTAGCCCACCACCGAGCCTCTTAATTACAACCCAAAATAGCCACAATACAGGAGAAAAATAGTCTATTTATGTCTGTTCGTGCGATAGATTCATCAACGTTTTGTTCAGTTTCGTCATTCGTGGGTTAATAGTACTGGAAGTAACTTTGTTGAGCCTAAAAATGAGGGAATAGTTCGCTGGTTAGCTGGCTAGTTTTAGTGAGCTAACCTAGGTAGCTGGTTTAGCTCTTTGGGTGGCATCGTCCTTTTTTCCCTTCCTCAAGCCACCTCCCTGAACCTAGAGCTGACCTAATGAAGTTATCGAGGCTCAGCTCACCAAAAAATGTGCCCTGTGTCGATGTCATATGTGTTTTGTGCTTTAAAATTAAGCTAGATGTTGTGATTGCTTTACTAAGTAAGGTTAAGAGCTCATACAGGTTTGTAAAGTGTCTAGGGAGTGAGAAATCGTATGCCTCTGGATGTGAGATGCTTGTAGGCTTTAAGTGGGGCCGGTGGACCTTCCATATGTGAGGGAGAGCCTCATTGAGTCTTAGAAAGATCTGGGGAAAAAAAACATGCAGTGACACATGACTCAACATGTCACACACATTACTGTGCTATCAATCTGTCAGTGTCACTATGGCTACATAATCAGATGCAACACATTCTCTTTCTCTCTCTGTCATAGTCATGATGGAGGAACTGCACAGTCTGGATCCTCGGAGGCAGGAGCTGCTGGAGGCACGCTTCACCGGGGTCGGAGTCGCCAAGGTCTGCCAGCCAACAGCCAAATGCACTTCTCTCCATCTTTTTGTGTCTGCTTCTCTATTGTCTGTCCTTCTCAGTTAATCAACAACTTGCTTCCAAACACACATCCACCTTCATGTCACCCAGTTGGTAATCTCCTTGCAACCACATTAGATTCAGCGTCTTATCTGTCTGTCTGTGTTGGTTTGTTATCCCTCTCCCTCCTTTGATCTACTTGCTTTGGCTTGCACAAAGCATGGCTGTACAATTAATCAAACAGCCTGTTAATTGAAAGTCAATTTCAGACTCTGCAACGGTCTGCAGATGCTGTTTAATGGTATGTCTATAATATGGTCAGGGACATCTAATTACACACACCATCACCTATTAACTTGGTGTTCTAGAGAGCAGGGATCGAAGATTCCAAATCTGAAGGACATTTATTTAGTAGCTGCAAAATTGTTTATTCCTTTTTGTGTCATAGTTGACAGCTTTTAGTAACCTTGTCACTAACATGTAGGTAAGCGTTTTAGCCAAGACATGATCCTAAATCTTCAGTCAGTTGAGCTTTCTAGTCTTCTTGGTGTCTGTACTGTGGAAAATACAGATGCATCTGTGACAAAACAACTGACATTACAGTGAACGTAATACCTGAATGAAACTGTGGCACTAACACATGGTGTGTTTTCTAATGCTTCATTCAAAAACCCTCTAAGCTGAATCACTTGTGTGAACAGAACAGACCAAACTGCTGTTGACTGTATTTGTGACATCCCACCAACAATTAATTCAAGCTGGGCTCTTTTTGCAGCCTAGTTTTCTTAAGTGTGGACTGGAGAGTGACCAGTATGTTTTGAAATTTGAGCAGTGTTTACATACTACATCAAGTTGTTTTATTTAAAAAAAGAGTACATGACTTAATCCAAAAAGGAATGTCATACACACTGCTGCATATTGGAACAAATTCCAAGACGTGCATTGGTGTTTTGAAAAAAGTAATTTCTCAGAGTGCTTAAATGCATGTAGTTTGATGCGATTGCTGCAATTTGATACCCCAGGTGTAGTGCAAGCAGATTCCGATGATTGTGGGCTTTTACGATTTGTCATGTTGCAGAGCCCATTAAACCGTGAATCACCACGCAGTCCCAGTGGAAAAAATTGACTGCATCAGCCTCATGTAGTGGAAGTCAGGTGCATCAGGACAGAGCCCTCGATGTCTCTCCATTTGGGAATTATAGATGTTTTGTTTTTTTTTTTGACACCTCAATGTGGCTTGGAAGAGGAATTGGATTTTTTTTCCCCCCCTAAAACTGGCTTCCTACACCACCTTTGATTCTTTATCCTCTTTATCCTCTCTTTCCACTCATTGAAACTCATTTGCATTGTGTGTTTTTGTTGCAATGTCAGAGGATCACACAGAGGTACAGTTAGAAGAAGGCATACAGAAATGGAGAAATGTAGTTATAAACAGGCTGTTCTCAGGAGTTTGTATGTCTGTGTTTTATGTTAAATTTTTCTTTGTTTATTTGCTTAATCTCTTCTCTCTGTAGGGCTCTGGGCACAACGAGTCGTCCAATCAGAGTCTGTGTAGTGTGGGTTCACTGAGTGATAAAGAGCTTGAGGTTAGTTACACACACACACACACACACACACACACGTTTTTGTGCAGAAACTTACAGGTAAACTATGTGGCAACATACCAGTAATGTGTAGAATATAGATGCATCTTCACCACTGCTATTTTAAATAGAAAGGTTTAGAACAGGCTCTAAATTGGCAGAACTGTTTAAGCTTTTACCTTTTCAAGAGAGTTTGAGTTTAAATCCTGACAGTGCTGGAAATTTAAGAGAGCATAACCAAGACATTTTGCTGACGGCCATCCTGTGCTGTCAAATCCGCTTGGTCAGTTTGATACTTAAAAGATTCACTCGTCAGACATTCTTTTAAAACTTAATTCAGAATAAATATAACTTTTCAAACTGCAAATGAAAATGTCTTCAAATGTCAAATTACTCACTTCGGCATAAAGTGTTCTGTATCTGCATATATTACTCACCTCTACAGAAAGATGAATCGCTATCTATGTTTAGATGAACATGTTGCTCAGATTCATATCTGTAGCAGATTTTAATGCAATGTATAATGTAGCACATGTTCATATGGTTTTACACCGGTGTAATGCTGAGCTGCATGGATGAATGTTCCGGTCATTGAAGTTTTTAAGCCTAAAGTGATTATAAAGTTGCTGAGTGCCTGTTTTTAGGCGCAGTGTTTGAAGTTTTGAGGGCAGTAGGTTAGGTCTGATGGAGTGTATGCAGTGATGAGGTTGTGTAATGGGGTCACATTAGTACTGTACTGTTTTGTTTAGTCTGGGGAGACTGGTGTCTAGTTTGCAAGTTTTAAGCTCCCGAGCATTTTCATGGAAACGTCTGGTGTGAATAGCATTGTGGAATGAAATGATGTCATGGATTCCTGTTGTCTCTCTCTCTCACTCTCTTCCTTTCATTCTCTGTGTCCTTACTTCATGCTCCTGTTCTTACTGTCATGCTCGCTCTCTTTCATGCTCGCATACTCGCTCTTTCTCGCTTGCTTCTGTTCTCTCAGACACCTGAGAAGAAGTCTAATGACCAGAGGACACGCAAGAGGAAAGGAGACCCCTTTGACAGCCAAGGTAAGAGGCTTTTGGAGCTGTCCTGCCAGCGGCGGTCACTGTAATGCATTCTCTTCATGGAGTCCGTCAAGCACTCTGTGCTTGGAATGTGTGAAGAGGCGGCGGTTTAAGTAGTTAAAAATCAAGCTGACATTTCATGTCCCTGGGTTTTGTGATCGGCTGAATGTGCAATCAAGAGAGATTGTATAACTCTACTGGTGTTCTGTCACATCCAGCTTTTTGTCAGATCCACACTCACTCTGCACGTTGTGACCTTTCCCCACCTTTTCTCTTTTCGCCAGCGAAAGCAGGAGGCCGAGGACACAAGATCAGTGATTATTTTGAGGTGAGTTCTGCTGCTAAAGGTGCACATCTTGCCCCGTACCTTAAATGTCATCGCTATTTATATAAAAATGAAAACAGATTGTACAGAACTTAAGGCTGCATCACAAAGCTGCTGTGTAGTCATTGTCACACTGCCTGTTTACGCTGAGCTGAGGGAAGTGAGTGTCCCCTAATGTAACGTAAATGAATTGAAATCACATATAGAGGAGCGAAGCTTCTGCAGGGGAAGTCTTGAAAATGGAACTAGTTAACTGTGCTGTACTGGTAGGACTCTACACCTTCTCATTATAACCACAGGAGACCTGCCCACTCAATGATGGGCTAGCTTGTAAGCCTGTTAAATGCTTGGTCGTCATTTGCATGAGAGCTGAAAATCTAGTTTACATAATTTTCCACTGTGACACTAACATTGCTAGAAAACAGGTATTTTCACATGTCAGGATGTTTTCACATATAGACCTCTTTAATGGAACCAAACTCTGTTTTCTAGAAGTGGTCCAAAAATGGACCAACAGAAAAGGAACTCTGTTTTATGTTCACAGTGTGAGTTCATTTGAAAGGGGACTCTGCTCTCTTGCCGGTCCACTTTAGCTCAGATTGGGCTTCAGTTCTTGTTCTGTTCATACTTTGTTCCTCATCCAACCTGCCGCCGTTGTTTCGTCACGCTCCCCTTTCATGGGCAGTTTTTTTCTACATAAGAGTAGATGGTTAAAAGCTCTACCAAACTACAAACAACATTTTCCACAATGTTCTATCCTACTGTTTTCACCTTAACTGAGGGAGCAGGAATGTGTTGAGGCTGTGCAACTAGGCAAAGAAACATGATCTTGACTGTCATGCCATTTTTGCTTGTCTGGAGTATAATTGAAATGAAGTTGTACCGTGACATGTTTGTATGTTTATTACAGTAAAAAAAAAAGGTTTCCACGTGATTTACCTACGGCAAGGCTAGAGGGCAAAAATTGTTGAAGCGAGCCAGAAACGCTTTGGGTTCATGACCTGAGAGTTAAACGATGCCACGGACTTAAACCAATCCGGACTGAGGCGTGTTCAAAGTTGCGCAAAAATGCAGACTAATCGATCTGAGTTTGATTACATCTTTAGTCATTACCTTTGGTAAATATGTTCCCAGAACTTCATTAAGGTGGTGCAGGTTTGTTTATTGTGGTTTATGACTAACTTGGATGACTGTGAAATATAAAAAATGTCAACGTGTTACAGAACATGGTCACCGTATTGTATCATAAATACAAAGTAATCTGTTCCATGATCAATCTTCTCCAGTGCTGGTTTGTAAAAAATAATTTTTTGAATTCTTTTTTTTTTTTTTGAAAAAAGAGCTATTTGTTTTTAATAGCTCACAGTAAATTATTCTGGCTGCGGCATCTTCACTAAGTTTGATTGCTAGTGCTCGTCAGCAACGTTAGACTCTCAGCCTCTGTTCTAAACTAAAGCAGCAAACTTTTAACTCAAAAATTGACTGGTCAACTACATATGGAGCAAATGGAAAATTGTCTGAGTTTGGTTGCCGTACCTGTAACATCACCCTTAGCTTCCTTTTAGTTTTGAGACAATCATTTGTCTTGAAACACTGGTTTAATTTTTTTTAACCTTAAGGCGACAAGTGATAACCGTTTTCTACTAACAAGTCTTTCTTATGCTAACCACATCTCTCTCTCTTTCTCTTTTTCTCTCTAGTTTGCGGGGGGTAGTGGCACTGGCACTAGTCCGGCGCGTGGTATTCCTCCTGTGGTGCGCTCCTCTCCGCAGCACTCTCTCTCCAACCCTCCTGCTGCAGTAGGTCACCTGCTCTCTGTCCATCTCAGTTTTCCTTTGCCTTTGCTCTCCTTTCCTCCTTTCAGTGTCACAGCACATTCTGCAGCTACTCAGTATTCACTGTTTCGTTTGTGGCTCTTGCTCTCTTTCTTGTCCATTCGCTCCGACATAATCTCTAATTTTTGGTTAGAATGGAATTACGGTTTGTGTTTGTTGTTTGCAGCATGTCTGTTTATGGAGCCCCAGATGTTCAGCGATGAATGTGTGTAATTCACAGGTGCAGCAGGGAAGCCCCTCCTCTCTCGGTTCAGCGAACACAGACCTCTCACACTCCTCATGTTCCATCAAGCCAGCCTTCATGCACACGCAGCACCGTGCAACACAGGTGATATACACATACACGCGTATTGTGTTTTTAAAAAACCATATACCGGTCAAAATGATAATGATGCGATATATACACTAGAAGATCCACTTCTAAAAGATCTTTGCTTTCCCTCAGTCGGAGCTGACGCTGGAGAAGTTGGCTGCATTGGAAAGCAGTAAGAGTTCTGACCTGGAGAAGAAGGAAGGTCGTATTGATGATCTGCTCAGGGTAGGGATAGCAACTCTACTGAATCACCATGCATAATCACACAATTATCTTTTATCTTTTCCCGTCTAAAACCCATCTTCATGCTGAGCTAAGGTTGGGCAATATTGTGTAGCATTTTGAAACGAACAGCTGTCATTAGCAAGCAAAAAAACAGTTAAATAAAAAACCTTTGATTGTGTTTATTTACAGAAGTATTTTTCAGTTCACTTTCAGTGAAAATGTTTCAGTTCAGGTGTTGTGCTTCATCTAATAATAAAAAAAGTAAATGTGTGTGTGTGATTTATATATATGACTGAGATGTTTGCGATTTTGTAAATTAGAAATTGAGATGTTTGTGTGTTGCAGGTGAACTGTGACTTGCGAAGACAGATTGATGAGCAGCAGAGAATGCTGGAGCGCTGTAAAGAACGCCTCAACAAGTGTGTGACCATGAGCAAGAAACTGCTTATTGAGAAGGTGTGCGCATTTTGCTTACTTTGGTTAGATTTTATTGCTGTGTAGACCCTGTACAACTATTGTCTGTGCTTTAGTCCAAGCAGGAAAAGATGGCGTGCAGAGACAAGAGCATGCAGGATCGTCTGAGGTTGGGACACTTTACTACCGTACGGCATGGAGCCTCCTTCACAGAGCAGTGGACTGATGGTTACGCCTTTCAGAACCTAGTCAAGTAAGACACTCTCAAACACAAGGAAAATATGATGAACGTATGTTTGCCTTTCAGAACCTGGCCAAGAAACATAAACACAGATAAATCTTTAATGTATACACGTAAATAATGTATTCACGTCCCTCTGTCATGTAAGACTAGATTATGAAATATATGCTCATGCTTTTCAAAAGGTAAGGAACAGACATGTAGCCATTCTTTGGATCTCACCCTCTCTCTCTCCTTTTCCCTCTCCCTCTCACGAAGTGATGCTCTTTCTTGTTTGACAGTGTATTGCTGACATGTTTTCAGTCACAAGGATGGTCTGTCCTCTGTTTTTATGTTTCTATTCTTTGTGTTCATCTATTCCCTGTACCTGTATTTGTCTATAGGCAGCAGGAGAGGGTGAACTCTCAGAGAGAGGACATCGAGAGACAGAGGAAACTGTTGGCTAAGAAGAAACCGCCCAGTGCAACCCAGACCCCGCCCCCTAGCCTGGAGCCCAACAAACGCAAGAACAAGAGCAATGGAGCAGAAAATGAGATGTATGTGGAAAGATGGATGTTTTTTTTTACATTCCTTTTATCACAACTTTAAATATATTCTTGTTATTCTTTTCTGTGCTGATAGGTTATCACTAGCAGAATATCACGAGCAAGAGGAGATTTTCAAATTGAGACTCGGACATCTAAAGAAGGTACACAACACACATGTATCTGTGCAGTAATTTTATAAATTTTTTTCCCTGCTTGTATTGAATGCTTACGTGTGTTTTGAATACGTCCATCGCTGTAATGAGATGTATGTTGTGTAGGAGGAGGCTGAGATTCAGGTCGAATTGGAGCGGCTGGAGCGAGTGCGTAATCTTCACATCCGAGAACTCAAGAGAATACACAATGAAGATAACTCTCAGTATGGTTGCTGCTTTGTACTTTTCCATTTACTCTGTGGGATTTGATGATATTTTCTTTAACACTGCCTCACTGTGTCCTCTGTTTATTCTTAACAAAGCTGTGTTAGAGTTGCACAGGGTTTGTTGAATGGCATGAGCAGTTGTTTGGGGTTTCTGCTAGTTTAACTTTTTTTGGGGGGGGGCGGATAATTGGTTAGATGTTTTGGTTAATGTTGTGGTTTGTTGCTTTGTGTCAGGTTTAAAGATCACCCCACACTGAATGACCGCTACCTACTGCTGCACCTGCTGGGCAGAGGGGGCTTCAGTGAAGTGTATAAGGTAGAAAAGCTTTCCAGAGTTTTTTATCCAGATGTTGGTAATATGCTTATCATTTTTATAATTGTTATAAAATGGGCATTTTTTTTCTCCCTGTTTGCGTCTTGTTTGCATTAGGCCTTTGACCTGACAGAGCAGAGATATGTGGCTGTAAAAATCCATCAGCTCAATAAAAACTGGAGAGATGAGAAGAAGGAGAATTACCACAAGTAGGATATAATTTTTTTAAGAAGTTTGAATCTTTCTCTAAGAAACCTTGAAGTGTTACATATGGCTTGCACTATGGGCAGTGCATTTTTAAGAATATATCAAATGTATTTTATTAACTCTTAGTAATGTTCTCATATATTTATTGGACCTGCTCATATTTATTTATCTGTGCTTTTTAGCCTGTCTGGGGGCATGTTTCAATATTCTGTGTTGATTGTTTCAGACACGCCTGCCGAGAATACCGCATCCATAAGGAGCTAGATCATCCTAGAATAGTCAAACTCTACGATTACTTCTCCCTGGATACTGACTCGTAAGAGAATCACCCTAACTGCTTTCTAAAATACGCTTTCTTTTTTTATGCTAAGTGTGAGAGGTGAAATTGAATGAAGATGGATTGTTTTTTGTGTGTAGGTTCTGCACAGTTCTGGAGTACTGTGAGGGCAATGATCTAGATTTCTACCTGAAGCAGCACAAACTAATGTCCGAGAAAGAAGGCCGGTCTATCATCATGCAGGTTGTCAATGCTCTCAAATACCTGAACGAGATCCGCCCACCCATTATCCACTATGACCTTAAACCAGGTACAACACATCACACCTGTGATTGGCTTGTTTTTAAGTAATACTGTTTAGCATGTTTTTGGTGGTTTCCCTGCTCTTACTGTGGCTGTTATGATTAAGTGATTTTTGGCCCTAATCTTGATCAGACATATTGAGACAATATTGAGCATCTCAAAATACCAATCCCATTTTGGTATTTTTTTTATTTATATATTTTAAGTTCTTCGCGCTGCACCTCTCAAGTACTTTAAAGCTGGTAAAACAAATAGGACTTGTGGTGGTGGCGTAATGGGTAGGGTACTTGCCTCTAGACCAAGAGGTTATGGGTTTGAATCGTACTTTCAGCACACCACCATTGGGTTCCTGAGCAAGACCCTTAACCCCATGTTGCTTCAGGGAGACTGTCCCCTGTAGTTAGGGAATGGAAGTCGCTTTGGATAAAAGCTTCTGATAAATGCTGTAAATATAAATATAAAGTTTGGAGGCGCTCTGTTATAATTTGCAGATATTTTTTGAGGGAAAGAAACCACTACAAAATCATCCAATTTGACTTTTTATCAATCGGAATTAGCCTTAAATGTTTTACTGATGCATTTCCAGTAAGATATCTTTAAAGTAAATGAACCAGTAGGAATAGAAACTTTTGTGTGCCTCTAGTCTAACCATTGTTTGATTAAGGGTGAATAGAATTATCACAGTCAAAATATTGCCATTGCAATCACCACAAGTGGGTGTTTTAATTTTTCCACTTCAAAATGGTTCCATGCTGCAGGTAATTAAATTAGCTTGCTAAGTTCTGAAAACACGTTTAACTGCCACTAGCAGATCATTTCTATTTATATCCCCCTCTGTGGCTGTGAGATAAAATAGCAGTAGTAAATGATCGGGTGTAACCCAACAGAGAAAGCCCTTTTAACAGCAATGCAGTCTGTAGATGGCAGCAGAGTACACACTATTTAGTTTTTCTTTCTCACAACATTAGAAAAACAGACTCCCTTAAAATGGAGACTGCTGTCATCATGGCCACAAACATGAGTCTATTGATTTAGCAGACTTGTTATAAAAGCTCCAGGTTGATATCTTTAAAACTCATCACTGTGCTTCACCCTGACAGACCTTTACTCTTGTGACTGTCTAGGTAACATTTTGCTGGTGAACGGCACAGCATGTGGGGAGATAAAGATTACAGACTTCGGCTTGTCCAAGATCATGGATGATGATAACTATGGTGTAGACGGCATGGAGCTCACTTCTCAAGGAGCTGGGACCTACTGGTACGTGTGTGTGTGTCTGTCTCTCTGTTTCTCTCTTTCTCTTCCCTGGAACGTCTTGGTGCGTGTGTCTGATATAGACTATAATTAAATGTATTTTTAAGTCTGTAGTGCATAAATAGTTCTCCTCCATACATAATTAACTACCACTTTTTCTGATCAAAGTAACCAGGGCAGACTTTAACATTCTTGCCCCAACCTGTGTAGGAGGAACACGCAGCTCTACATCTTCAAGATCAGCTGCTACTTCTAATGTTTTTGCTCTCCTCCCTGTAGGTACTTGCCTCCAGAATGTTTTGTGGTAGGGAAGGAGCCGCCTAAGATCTCCAACAAAGTGGATGTATGGTCAGTCGGAGTCATCTTCTACCAGTGCCTCTATGGGAAAAAGGTAATTAGGCAGCTAAACAGTTTAAAACCATTTATCTGGACAGTAATTGTTTTTCCTTTAAATGTACAGGCAAACTAGCCAATACTAGGCTAGCTGACCAGTTGATTACTTCCACCTACCTCATGCCTACATTTGTGTAATTTATTGGTCAGTGGAGCCAATCGGTGCACTTTGTAGTGTACAGTATCTTTATTTGATCATCAGTGAGCAGGTATTATTTGGGTGGAGGATCATTTTCAACACATCAGTGACTCACATGATGGAAGAATCTTCATGTGTATGTGCTCCAGAGTGTATTATGCTGCAGTGCTGCTGGAGTTTTCAAGCACTTTATCATCAGTGCTGGACTGGGACTAGTTCACCAACCACAAATACCTAGCCAACAATGTTCTGTTTCTAGAAACTAACCACTGATGAAGGACTAGATGATGACCGACACAAACTATGTCATCAAAAACTGGGCCAACAGGTTAGATGTGTTTAATAAAGTGGACACAGTGTTTAAAAACTCCACACCACTGCTATTTGTGGTCCATGCTGTGCAAGAGATACACACACATTCCATGGCTGTCTGGAATATCTTGTTAATGGTTTTTGCATTCATTCTTGTGTTTTTGTGAGGAAAATTAATGTTTACTTTTTCAGAGACTTAAACTTTCGTGTTGTACTCCGGAAAATTCTAATGGCGAAGTTATTGTTTCTGTTGTATCAATCAGGCCCAAAAGCTCTCCCCTTAGCGAGAATATAACCCTTATCCCAGGTTTGGTGAAGAATTAGAACCATTCAGTTTTTTTGTTTTTTTTTGTAAGAGGTTTTATAAATGCTTTCCTTCTCAGCAACTCCAAAGAAATCCTCAATTTCAGTTACTTGCGTTCTTCCAATCTGATGTTAACACATGAATCCACCTGACACGTCTGAAAAGATTGTCTCCCCCTGTTCCTTCACCTGTCCAGCCGTTTGGCCATAATCAGTCGCAGCAGGATATCCTACAGGAGAACACTATACTCAAAGCCACTGAGGTGCAGTTCCCTCCCAAACCTGGCGTTTCACCTGAGGCTAAGGTACAACTCTTTTCTCGTTCTCTCTGTCTACGTGTGCGTTTTCTTAGTAGTATAAGTATCCGCTATATTAACCAAAAACTTCTTAAAGGTGCTTTTATTCATGTTTGGCAGTAAACACAACATAGGAATGTTTTATGCATTCATTATAAGTTTGTTCTATTTCTCCTTCATAAGATTTCCATGCTAATCTTTTTAGGAGTTGTATTTGTTTTGACGGATTATCAGGCGTAGCCATAGGGTTTTTGTCCATAGGATTACTTATGTTTGGGTGAATACTCTAAAGCAGATTTATTTCCATGTCTGTTCTTCTGAGCTGAAATTAGGCAAACTACCATCTTATTTGTTTATTTATATTTCTTTTATACACAGGCCTTTATTCGTCGGTGTCTAGTCTACCGTAAGGAGGATCGTATTGATGTCCATCAGTTGGCCAGCGACCCCTTCCTGCTCCCACACATCCGCAAATCGGTGGCCACCACCGGCAATTCCAACACAGCCGTCGCCTCCACCTCCAGTTCCTCCAGCAACAGCGCCTCAAACTGAGAGCTCCTCCAGCTTCTGCACCTGTCTGATCTGGAGCAGAGAGAGTGGGGCTTCGTATTCGCCCCACCCAGCTCTGCAGTGCCCTAGGTAGACGAGGATCTGCCTCTGTCTACATACAGAGAGCGAGAGAGAGAGAAGGAGCAGGAGGAAGAGGAAAGGGGATGAAGGGAGGGCTGGAGAGAGAGATGTCCATCCCTTCTGCCCCTCTTTCTCTCCCCAGCATTTTAAAGCTTGTAATGTGGGGAGGGAAGTTGGGAAAAGCACCCTTAGAGAAAGGAAGGGAAAGAAAGAACACATCTGTGAGAGCTGTTTTTTTTTCTCCCATGCTTCAAATACAAAAGGACAGAATGGAGCATAAAAGGACTACTTGGACAGATAACTAGGACTGATCTGTGCCCTGCACCCCACAAACATTAAACATACACACAAACAGAAACACACACACATTCATTAAAGAAGTCATCTTCAGTTTCTTTGAAGGTAAATATCCAATATTGTGGGAGAAGTCCCCTCACTCCTACTTTAGTCTCTTCTGTGTAAGATAATGCAAAAGATTCTGGACTTATAGGAGATTTTCTGCTTGCCTAGTCCTCACTCTTGTCCTACATCCCATCCCTTTATTTTTTTAGGAATGTTGCTGGTAAGCTTGTCATTATTAGCCCAACAAAAAGCCATATATTTTTTTTTAAGTCAAAAAACCTTCAATGAATCACCATCACATAAGCAAATTGTCACTGTCCCATTGAAAACGTCTCCCAGAATTTTTTTTTTTGTACCAACTGCCTTTTACAAAGTGTTAATATTTTAGATTGTATGGACCAAGTTAAGTGGTCTAAAATGGCATCTTGTTCTATTGTTGCATTCAAAGTTCAATTTTTCCTTTTACTATAAAATTACAATTTTGGAGCGTAACCAATGCTAAAATTAAATGTTATGATTTTTTTTGTTTTTTTGCCATTTGACAAGTTTAATGGAAGTCTTAACAGCTCGATCAACTAACCGTTATTTGTTGACTTCTGTGTTGGTCAGTCTTGCTTTCTTCCACCCCTCATTCTCTGTGACCAAAGCTGAGCTCTACCTATAGGTGGTGCTGTTTGACTTGAGAATTTTTTTTAAAAGAAAAAATATTTTAGAAAGGTTTTTATTGTAGATGGTTTAGTTAAACTAACCGGTGGCCCCAAGTATGTCTTATTCCATGTTTTAATTTGGGAAAATATTCTAACACTTTTTTTTTTTCTTCAAAAATCAAGTTAGAGTTTAAGTTAGGTTTTTTTTTTTTTTGGTTCTTTTCTATAAGCTGTTTCTCTCACACTTGCAGACACATACACACATACACTCACACATATTTATTTAGGTCTGTTTAAATAGCTGGAACCTGGTCCTGATTGTCTACTGTGGGGAAGAGGACTTTTCAAAAGGGAGGGGGGATAGTTACAGGGGTACAGGGCAGAAATGGCAATGATCATTAAATACTATTGGTTAAAAAACGCTGTATATTTGTGTTGCTTGTTTTTTATTGGGAAACATGCAATTTAGTGGTTTGCATTCCAGTAAGTTAAGATCTGAAGTCAACTGGGGGTCAATTCAACTTAACTGAATAGCGGCCGAACAGGACATTATGCTGCTTCCAAGAATTTTCTTCCTTTTAAAGATTTAAAGATGCATCTGGCAATGAAAACATTGCATAAACCAGTTCAGCTTTCTAAACATTTGTACTCAAGTATTCTCTAATGTTGATTTATAGTATTTAAAAGTAATTAACCACTCTTAAGCATGTTCGACTAAAGCTGGATGGATATTTACAACATTTCTTAATTTTATGTGGCTTGGTGTCTCTCCAGCAAATGTCGGGAATGGTGACCATCCTGTGAACATAACTGGTTTTATGACATAAAGCAGGATGTTCCCTGTTCATTGCCTGCTGATTATGTTAATTCTGCCATGTTATGCCAGAACGTATTGCCAGGTAAAACATTTGATTAGTGTTGCATACCTGTGTTTGCATACTGGGAAGACTTTGGCCCTGTCCCACATTAAAGTAGGGACAGTTGGAGCTTCAGAGTCCAGGCTCTGCTGGAGGGATGAGGAGTGACGATTAAGATAACCTAGAGGACCTAGATCTCCTTGAGCAAGGTAAGAACTCTTATCCTTTCTCTCTCTACTGTATAGCATTCAGGCTTCCATTAATGGGCTTCCAGTCCCCTTGTACCAATCCACTCTTTAAAATCCTACAAGCATAGTTCTTGGCTTCTGCTGCATTCACACAGTGGCTTTGGCATACATTCTGAAACTATTTCTGTGAAAATGCAGAAGTGAGAGTTACCAAGGAAGACGATGATGATCAGGATGGCCTGTTGTCCCCAAGAAAGGTAAAGTCCCGTATTATGAAGTGCCTTGTCAGCAAGACTGGTAGCCCAAATAGACCCAACACCTACATTATTTTTTTTCTATATACAGCTCTGGAAAAAAACAAGAGACCACTACAATTTATTTTAAAATCACTATCACTTTTCCATCCCAGTGTCTGTTAAATTCCTACACAAGCTCCTCATTCTGCTTTATGAGGTACTGATTAGGTGATCGCCTGAATCAAATCTTATATAATGAGGAAAAGTAACACTGCTGTAATCAACACTCTTCTTGCAATGATACCAGTCGGGTGGCAAAACACTACTAGCAGTTCGTCAAGGTAATTATTGCCATTTTGTTTGAGTGAACAAGGGATCTGTTTTCTTTAAATTATCCAGTTTCTGTAAACACTGCAACCATGATTTAAAGAACAATATATTTAGTCGCAAATGAGGATAAATATTGTCTGTTCATTTCAATATTTTGACCTGAAAACTGAAATTTTTGCAGTGGTCTCATTTTTTTCTGGAGCTGTATAAACGTTGTGTTTTGTGTAAGATGTTTGCACCCTTGAGTATTTATTGGAGGCCTTGGCCCTCCACTGCTCCTGTCTTGCAAGAATCGAAGTTCTATCAGCTGAAGAAGAGGTTTCTGGATGCCTGCTGTATTCAGACAGTAGCTTTGCCATAAGTTCCGAAACTGGCTAGTACATTCAGTAACATTATCCTGTGGATCTCCTGACCACTGCTTCCTCATCATTACCTTCTTTGTCTGTTGGTTGACTGGTGTGGGGCGCTAGGTCCCTTCGCCTGCTTGGCAAAAACCTCTTTGTATCTTCTCTTTTAACCTCCTCTCCTAATGCTCCCTTTCTTCCTGCTCCTTTCTCTTTCTCTCTCTGCTCATCTCTTCCTTGCTTCAACCCACGTCATCTTTCGTTTAATTCAGCAACATTACCCCATGGATGAGAGATGCCTTCACAATATAAAATATAAAAATGTAAAAAACTGAGAAACCTTTTTTTTTTTACAGTTTGTGTGTGTGTGTGTGTGTGTGTGTGTGTGTGTGTGTGTGTGTGTGTGTGTGTGTGTGAGAGAGAGTTCACAGGTTGATACTATTGCAGTGTGAGCTGTGCAAAAAATGAATACCTCTGTATGTGTTGTGAGCGCAGTTGTGTATAGCAGCTTTTCCAAGTGCCGTATTCCAGCACCTTCACTCCTTTGTAATTGTTGCCATTGTAAAATAATGTGGGTTTTGTGTAGTTTAACATTTTCAAGGTATAATAAATGATTTATATTATTTTTACATTTTTTTGTTTGGAATTTTGAATCAAGTGTTGTCAGTAGTGTATAAAACAATAGTGACATGCACATTTTACACAGACGCACCCCCACAAATTACAAAAGCAATAAGTAGATGAAACCAGTATCAAGGCTCGTTGGATTCAGCTTCATCACCTAAAATTATATTTAAGCAAAATTAAGTTGTTTTGTGCTTCATTTGCATTCTCCCATAATTATATCTTTTTTGTGCAGGTTCTTGCTCTTTGTTTCAGGTCTTCTGTCTTCAGCTCAGCACTGTTGTGGAGAAGAGATAAAGGGTACAGTATATTGTGACTATGCAGCTGTAGTGTCCACGCCTCCTTGATCCTTTCCCAGGCACACTGATGCATACTCACCCGGTGGTCCTCCATTATTTGAGTTTATTCTTTTATTATACACATCTGTGAAGTCACACACACTGACGTTTTCCCTTGCATTTCATTTTATATTCTCTCATCTCCCCGGTGGTATATAGCAAAAGGGAAGAACAATGGAAAATAAAACTTCTTTACAAACTTCTTCCGTGCAGATAAGACCTGCATTTGTCACGGACCTGCTGTCCTCTATTCAGGTCAGGTTAGATTCTCTGTAAACAAGTCATGTAGATCCATCAGTCAACATATCTAGTTTTAGAATGTTTTCTTCCTTCGTCCTTTCATCTTCAGTTTTTTCACTGCTACAGATGTATCCCTGTACTGTTTCCTAATGTTTGTTTGCACACACCAGTGTATGTATGTAAAAAAAACCAAAAAAAACCCACTCAAATTATACATGTAAATGTTCATACTGAAGGCACACACTTAGACTGGTGGTCTGTGGCTTATGGTGGTCCTGGAATGTATGTGTGTGGTTTAAAATTAGTTGTAAAACCTTTTAAATCCCTATGATTTTGGTTGAATGTGAAATAAGCAGCCTAAAAGAATGAACTGGACTGAAAAGAACCAAAAATATTCAAAGAAATCAGACAAACGTTGGAAAACTTATTTTTGGAATTAATTTGATTGACATCAAATGTACTCACTGTATAACAGATATTAAGTATTAAAGTACCTATCTGAAATTGCACAGTCTACATTCTGAATAGCTGTGTGTGTGTGTGTGTGTGTGTGTGTGTGTGTGTGTGTGTGTGTGTGTGTGTGTGTGTGTGTGTGTGTGTG
>JBBJLR010000029.1:7124118-7135470 GCA_037577145.1 Brachypetersius gabonensis
GTGTGTGTGTGTGTGTGTGTGTGTGTGTGTGTGTGTGTGTGTGTGTGTGTGTGTGTGTGTGTATGTGTGAGTGTGTGAGTGCACGCGTACGCTTGTTCACATGTCAAGGGTTTTGAGCAAGATGTGAATATGAAGAAAGCTGATTAAACTGTGCGGATTTCTGGACAAGTTTATTCCACTTTAACCCTCTTTAACTCTCCCACTCTTTTACACACACACGCGCGCGCAGAAGCTCAAAGTCTGTGATATCAGGCTGCGTTTGTTCATCAAAGTCTTCTGTAGCTTTATTATTCCTTTGGTTTTGCTAAATCCAGGCATGAATATTAAACACTCTTAACCTCCGAATAGAATCTAACACTACAGTCTGTCAACTTTTCTCACACTGTGGCTTAGCAGGCTGTGAGGGTTTGTGTGTGCATGTGTGTGCGTGCGTGTGTGTGTGTGTGTGTTTGTGTGCATGAGAGAGAAAGAGGGAAAGATAGAGAGATCTCTCCAGTGAGCTCCACTGTTGTAGCTGTGTAAACAGTAATATTGCAAGTGTTCCTTTCTTTCTTTGGCATTTTTCTCACTCTCGTCTCCCCTCTGTGTGCATACTGCTGTCTCATTTCCCTCGCATGCATGTGTGTGTGTGTGTGCATGCGTGTGTTCTCACCTGCTCGTGTGTGACGGGTATGCGGCGCTGTTTGGACAGTTCCCGTAAGGTGCTGACGTCCGTCCTCATATCGAGCTTACAACCCACCAGCACTACCTTAGCATTAGGACAGTACTCCTGAGCCTCAGCCTGCCACTGATACACACACACACACAGGATTAGAAATATACAGAGCAATACATTTGTAATAAATACATAAAGGTTATTTTTTACACACACAGACACACACAGACACACACAGACACACACAGACACACACAGACACACACAGACACACACAGACACACACAGTTGTATTTAATTAGGGACCAAACAGGACAGATATAAAGGAAAGCTGGAGGGCTTTACACCCTGCTAGGTGACAATTTGCATTGAGCATGTTCCAGAATGCTCCATTCTATTGTCAATAATTTTTCTATAGAGAATATAAAAGCCATGTTTGTGCAACTGAACATTTGTTTCAGAAAGGGGTGCACTTTCAACCTGTATTTACATTTTTGCCATATTTTAAACTAATAGGTTAGAGCTTGCACTTCCAACCCTTGTTGTTCTGTCAATTAAAAAAGTAAATGTAACTAATTAATTATTCAACTATTTAATTTATGCATATATGTAATTATTAAATATGTAAAGCTAAATCAAACAGATGGCAACACATTAATACTGTGGAATTCTACAGGTTAAATAATGTAAATATACTTCTGTTCAAAAAAACATGTATCTAAAAACTGGTAACTTTACAGGAGGACAAACATTCTTAACTTTCAATGTATATCAATATAAAGAAGCCTTAAAATATATAGATATAATACAAATTTTGCAATGTTTTTTTTTTTTTGTAATTGCCATCATACAATGTAAATTCAATGCAAGTGTTAGTTATGTAACTAACTAGCGCGCCGGACTTAAACTTAATCCAAAAATGACTGTGTTAATGTCAGTGGTTTTGATCATACATTTGGCCAAGGTGCTACATAACCCTGAAGGCAAATGGAAAATGCATTTCTTTTCGCTTAACGAATGAATTACCTTCTCTAAAGGTCAGAAAAGATGGCGATAGCTGCACAGCAGGCAGATATTTTTTTCCCCAGTGACATGAAACAAAGCGAGACAAAGTCAGTGTGAAATCTGGTGATGGACATTTTGCACAAAGTAGCTCTTATCCTGGCCCTGTTCAGTGGCTTTTCACCTAGTGCGGCTCTAACCAAAGGCATCTAAACAACGCCGCTGCCTCTGGCTCTGCAGCGGCCGGGCTCAGCTATGCCAGTTATGCCACTGTTCCCCTGCAGATGAATGTGTTCAGCCATCCATCAGCACATCCTAAAAGACCTTTGACCCTTAACGCCATCGCTCACACTCCGGTCAGAGGACAGAATCCCACAGCATTCCAAGCCTGTCACATTCTTAACTCCACCCACGTGGGAGGGGTCAGCTTAGCTTTCAGGGATGAGTCTGTGGGATGGCAGTAGGGTGTACAGTCAGAGGTTTCTAAACGCATAACTGAACGTATCTTAGTAAATATATTAAGGCGGGTTAAATTTCCATTTATGTATATGAGCTTGATTGAGCTCTGTTGCAATTAAAATATATTATTAACAAAATATTTGAATTGGTTACATTCAAAGAATGGTCAAGTATCTGAAAAAAAGTATCTGATAAGTCTATTTACATTTTGCCACAAAAGCCTGCAGGGTTAAACTCATCATATTAAATCTAGTCTTCAAGTTACTGGAGGCTAGCAAACATTATGAACATAAAAGATGTTCACTCAGAATGAAACTATAATCAAAATATTACTTGGGGCCAATGAGAACAACGTCAGTGGCATTTTTGCCTTATAATAGTGATTTAGACATAAATGAGTTACAATGTTTTAATCTAAAGGCTTGTGTTTAAATGCTTGAAATCTGTTTCCTAAATAAATAGGCTGTGGCTTCATATACAAACCTAGCAATGTGTTTACACCATTAGAAAACCCCAGCTATGCTTCACAGTGAGTGAACATTTAATTATAAATGGACCAGCTGAAATGATGTAAAATAATTAGGAACAAAATCACGTCACCACATAGTCGCATGTGTGTTTTCTGGGGAATTCCAGGGATTGTACAAAATTCCTGCATAATGAAATGGTTAAGATGTGGATAGTCACTCAGAGAGGTTTGGCGTGAAATGCTTCACCCTAAAGAAGCCTGTAGGGAGTTGTAAGGCAAAGAGCTCCCCCCAATAAACTTATTTTTAAGTATTTCCACTACTTAACCATGATCAGCATATAAAACTCCAAGACACAACTCCAAATGACAGGCTTGAGGTCTTTTAGGATGGTAATTAAAATGGCATCACTGGTCCCCATCATTACCACAGTAAAGAAAGTCAGAATGTTTCTCCACAAGAAACCATTTTGCATGTAGTTTGAATGGCTTTCTGCAGAAATATTGAGATTGGAAATATTGGTGGAATTTTCCTTCAGTCGCCTATAAAATGGAAACACGATAAACTTGTAGAAATGACGAGAAAACTTTGTGTGAGTTGGTGTGTACAAACTTATGCTGATACTACGGTCAAAAAAGCCTAGAAAATAAGTTTTCATAGGTTTTGTATGGTTTTTTTTCTTCAGTAACTACGAAATGCACTCCTTTTTTAGACTTTCGTCATGGTGTCTATGAGGCAGAGCTGCTATAGAAGGCACTGAGTGATTCTAAGAGCTGAGGTGATGTAAGGCCATGTGGGCTGAGACAGAATGCCAGACGAAACTCCTTGTAGACGATACACATTACACAACAGGACGTTCTTAAGTGTGAAGCGCTCCAAAACAACTATTAAGCTCCTAAAGCGTGGGAACGTCCCCCACACTACTGCATTTAAAGCCAAAACGGGAGACCACACGCACCACACCTCACACGTTCTTAAAGCCTGCAGGGCCCGTCTCACACCCTGTGTGCACCACGTAATTGTTGACCTTTTTCCAGAATAAAACAGCGGTCTCAGTTAATCCACTACACACACACACACAAGAGCACACAAACACGCACAAATCGCAAACGGAAACCTTTCACAGTTTCCGTCAACGTGATGGAGTGCTCTCTCTCGACAATAATGCTGTTAATTAGCTTTGTCCATTTACAATAATGTTTAGCGGGCCAGCTGTTTCAGCAGCATGCTTTTCCCACTGAGCTAATTTCAATAACAATTTAACTACTATTTACAAAAAAAAGACAACTAAAACATGTTAGAATTTGTTTGCCTTTAAAAAAAGAATTAGTTTGTGGAGCTTCAGTAGACACATTCATAAGCACACCATGGGTCGAAAGACGCTCTTGGATACATTTTCTATGTGAGTTTCCGCATCGTTTGCATCATTTAACCTTTAGAGTTTTTGTCATTTTTCATGTCGTTTGAGTCGAGCCTGCGTTCGTTTGTTTCAATGCCACAAAATTACAAAAAATGTTTTTTCCTTTCTGGAAACAAGGGTTCAGGGTACACAAAGGTCTTTGTTTATGCAAATGACCTGCTGATATTTGGCATATGGGGATAAGGAGAAGAGAAGGAAGACTTTCAGACCTTTTTTGGGACGCTGTCCAGAGTTTCAGGCCTGCTGATGTCGAAACAGATGAGGACAGCGTCTGAGTCTGGATACGCCAGCGGCCGCACGTTATCATAGTAAGAAGAACCTGCAGACACAGACACACACAAATATGGTAAGAAAAACTAAGCCTCATGTTGAGAAGGTGCAATTTACTACAGAGAAAAAAAGTGTCTACTCAATCACAGAAAACATTCTTAAACCTTCTGCTTCAGCATATTGTCTAGAATAGAACAGTACAACAGAGCATTGTATAAAATATTGCAGTATAGTACATTATATTATAGTGTATTATAATTAAGTACAATATATAATATAGTATAGTACAGTGTATATTCTATAGTAAAATATGGGTTATAGTATAGTACAGCACATACTACAGTGTGTACTTTGGGACAGTGCAGAATAGTATAGCATAGTATAGGGCACTATAGTGTAGTGCAGTATAGTACAGTAAAGTATAGTACAGTTATAAAAATATGGGTACCAGACAATGTTATTTTGGGTGATGCCTTTAAAAAAAAACTTTGGATCTCTATGGCAACATTTCTCAACTCTGGTCCTGAAATCAAACTGCCCTGCTCATTTTACTGTTCTTCTTCAGCTTCAGCGAGGAACTGTTAATGAGCTCATGATTTGGATCGGGTATTAGAAGTATTTAGATTAGAGATAGTGAAAATGTGCAAGTTTTGAGATGTGCAAGGTTGAGAAACTCTGCCCTGAAAAGCCTTTAAATTCGTGATTATTGAAAGAAGATTGTGTAAAGAAAGTTATTACGTTTAAATGACCTCAGCGTAATAGAAAGGTTATGGCCAGAAGTTAGTAAAGAACATTCACATTATATTCTTTAAGCTCTTTATATCTGGGAATATATCTTTTCACTCACACATTTACAAAAATGCTTCTTTTGGAAACTACAAAGGCTCATCTATGGCAACACTGTGGCTCCATTCTTTTAAGTGTTTAGTTTAGTACAGTATATTTTCCACCATTGTCCTCTAGGGTGCACTGCATTCATGGGATAGAAATATTGATCAGAGTAATTAAGGATAGGATTATCACCAGGCTTTCTATTACTTTGCACCTTCAGAGAATCTGAGGGAGAGACTCAAGTACATTCTTAAAAACCACAGTGTTACATTAGATTCTTTGGACTGATGCAGGACAACCACTCTTCGTTCTCAAAAGGACCCTTCGGAGGATGATTCTTTAAAGGATCGTTTTTGTAATAAATTCTGTAAATGAGATTAATACGTTCTGTAAATATATATTTAAAGCTTCCACATACCAAGGTTCTATACCAAATAAAAATGCCAGAGCACCACATTCAAGCCAAGAACCATTTAGGAACCTTTATTTGTGAGGGAATACATGATTGACACCAATGATCAAGATCAAGTCAAGACAAACAATTTAAAGGGGCTGCAGGCGTTTAGTCTGAGATGGGACCAAGACTGACTGTGATTCAAGGCCTTTACTTTGACGGACAGTTTGGAGAGGCAAAACGATTTCATGTTTGTCCAAGAGTGTAAAAATCCAAGGCAGAGATAAACACCAACAGCACCGAAGGTTAAAGAACTGAGACCACACCTCACATAGTGTGTATATAACATTTATCTCTAAAGCTCAATTGAAATTGAAATGATTTTGATTTACATAATTAGTCACAGCAGCTGGTGTGTTCAGATAGTGTAAGTCCAGATCAGGCCAGACATGTTTGGGGTCCCAGTTTTAGTACTTTAGTTTAGAACTAAAGCTATGAGTGTAACAAACAAAAATTAGAAGTTAACACTTGCCAGAACTTCTCTCATCTCCTTCAAACCACATCAAGCTCCTCGTTAAGGCGGCACAGACTCATCAGTGTGGTTTAGGGTGCAGCATAACTAACAGAAGGCCTGGAGAGGACTGATCTAAATCAGACTCTTCCCTATTTTTAACCATCGTTGCCACTAAAATCTGATTCTAGATCTGCACTTACACTCATGAGGCGGTTTTTTTTTTCTGAACAGACCCTGATCTCTAAAAGGCTTCTAGCTTTGTGAAGTAAGTCATACAGTAAAAACTGTGTACATTTGTAATAGGAATGCACTGATATATAACACCAATATGGGTAAATAAGCACGCAGACTTGTAGCCTCCATATTTATGTGGCAAATGTAATTGCAAAAGTGAAAAGAAAAGCAGAAATAGAGGCAATACCATTAGTGTTCTGTGGCTGATGGCTCCACAGTCTCGAAGTGCAACTATGTGTGAGCTAAGAGTAAACAGATATGACCCTGATACCTCTGTGCCGTAGCATCAGAATATGAGAATGAATTGTGCATATATTATTCATTAGAAGGCTCAATCTGGTCTGGAGCTTCTACCTGTAAACTGTGCGTGTGTGCGAGTGTGCGCGTGTGTGTGTCTGAAACTCGGGCCGATAAAGTAAAGCAGATGAAATAAAAGAGGATCTCATTGAAAGCTCACTGACTGAGAGGTCACTTTAATTCCACCTCAGGACGGACGGGTGAAGATGGATGGAGAAAGGGACAGCACGGATGAGAGCAAATGTGAGGCTGGTATCTGTGTGTGTGTATATGTGTGTAAGAGACTATGAGAAAGAGATTATGTAAGTGCGTGTGAGAATGATGGTCCTCTTTACGGAGCTCTACTTTACTTGAGATTCAAAAGGCTTTTAATAACCCTTTTTTCAGGACGTACTTCTCCACAGCTTTACCTGGAGTGGAATACTAAACTCAGTTCAGTGAGGTCTGATCATTCTCTGCAGGTAAACAGCTCATCAAAAAGACACCTTTTCTAGCCTCAGGACATCTAGTCTCTTTTAAAATGTTTTATCAGTGGTTTCTAAACAAATAGGGACCCTTAGCTAAGTTCGTACTCGAGGGTAACACTCCAGTCATGTATATGCTTGTGCGAAAAAAGTTTAATGAATGTTTAATGAGTGATACAACAAGAATAAAGGGTTTACAGTGGAAACAGAATATTTAAACAAGAAAGCTGTCTGTTCAAAACTGTTTCTGCTTTCTTGATTTTTTTTTTAAACTTTTTTTTAATTTGAAAAATAGTTAACAGTATCAGAACTTACTAAATAAATCAAAATCTTGTGCATTGGAGGCTGTAAATGACTGCTTATAATGTTTATAGCAAAAAACAGCCCAGCCTTCAATACCAATGAATGTTGTCTATCCAAGTCTACAATAATTTCACACAGATGAAACTACAACCGCAGAATTAAATAGTGACTCGACAAAAGAGAAGAGAATAAAGCCAGAGCCCACACATTTTTATCACCTTGTGGTAATGCCAGCGCTCATCAGAACTCAAAGCTTTCAGCTGTTAAAACCACCTTTAATTGATTTTCAGTTTGTGCTTTTAACAATAGTTTGGAAAATAAAGGAATCTTTCTTTAGGCAAAACTTGCTCGTCAAACCAAGAAAGACTCAACAAGCGCAAGTGTGTGTGTGTAAAGTGTCCATTTGTCATACGTGAACACACCGCAGCACACAGTGTGAACGGTGTGAAATGTTTTCTTTGTATTTCACCCATTCACCAAGTGAAGCAGCGGGCCACCAAGAGCACAGTGCCTGGGGAGCAATGTGTGGGGACGGTACCTCCAAGTGTGCCTCAGTGCTGCCACTAGCAGTCCTGGGATTCGAACCCATGACCTTCTGGTCACAGCCAACTCCCTAACCACTTAGTTTAAGTACATTTTATTGAACTATTTTGTACAGCTATTTTAGCTAATAATATTCACCTATAATCTGAGGGGGGTGGGGAATACAGTAATCCCCCGCTATTCACAGGGGTTACGTTACAAGAGCACCCGCATATAGTGAAAAAAACGTGTTGTGTTTTGGTAAAAAAAAAAATGCCTTAAAATGCTTATTTTTTATAGAGTAAACCATAAATATGCCTCCAAATGTGCTCCCAGACCACTTTAATTTCATTTTGAACTCAGTTTAATACATTACCCTTAAAGAAAATGTAAAGATAAACCCGAGGTTTAATACGTAAAAGTCAGGAACGAGAGACAGAGAGAGTAAGAGAGAGAGGGAGAGACAGAGAGAGTAAGAGAGAGCGACAGAGAGAGAGAGACAGAGAGGTTTAAATATGGTCCTGACGGCCATGCACTAAAAGCCAGAAGAACTAAAATTGGTTTTTTAATAAAAACAAAAACATATTGCCAAAAAAAAGCGGTGAATATTTGCAGGTTCCGCATTGTTTTGAATATTTCAGCGTAAAACGTTCAGTTTCGTTCCCAAATTAAAAAAAAAACGCGTGTGACTGGATCCGCGAGTCCCGATCCGCGTAAAACTATACTACTGTATATCTTGAGTATGTCTCATCTTATATACATGATACATATTATGATGTTTTGAAACAGTCAAAGTTGCTTAGTTATATTTAAAAACTAGGTACAGGGATTTTATTCAAACAGCACATTCCCATGCTGCACTAAATCGCATTAAACGGGGATAATTAAGTGCTCATTGTGATCTATGCAGTAAATTGAGTAAAAAAAGTAAATAAGTATCTAACTGAGATATGAAACCCAGGAAAAGCTGTGTAATACATTGCCTAATTTGAGCTGAACTGCATTTTTTTTTTAGAGTGGTGCAGAAAAGATGGTGTAAATTATGATTACCGTCATTCTTCTTCTTCTTATTGTATTTTGTATGTGTTCCTAGCCTCCAGTTATGACCTGTTTTTCAGCCTGCTGTGTCTGCCTACACTGTGGCCACGTGATTAGTATTTTTTTAATTAGTCCCAAACTCTCGCTCATGCACAGTGCCCCCCAAAGCCCTGTCTGTTACATGTTAGCAAAGTTTTGATGAAAAGTGTGAGCTCTCCTGCTGCAATACCCTACACCACAACACCTGGCCCTGTCAAGAAAACCGATCTCCTCGGAGACGTGTGGTGGACCGAACACCTGTAGAGCCTGCAGGCCTCTCGATGGGCCTCGCTGAGCCCACCAGCTCAAATACAGTGACAGACCAGACAATGAACTTAAACATCTCCCTCTTTCTGTCTCCTCTACGGCAGAGGACAGAGAGAGAGAGAAGGCGAAAGAGGGGACCACAGAGTGTGGGCGTTTGAAGTAGCGATCAAAGCTCTCTGTGATTTTTGTGCTGGCCTCATGGAGCAGGCACAGGACCGCAGGTCCCACAAGCCCCTGTGGCTAGTTGTCAACGAGAGAAAGAGAGAGAGAGAGAGGGAGAGAGAGAAAAGTGCACAAGTGGAAGAAAGGCCAGAGTGAAAGAGTGAGGCAGCCTATATTTAATCTCAATTTGAGGTTTCACTTACCCAGCTGTGAGACCACAATGCTCACACATTCACATTTGTTGCTCCATACAAATGCAATGTTTATGTGTAATAATAGGATAACCCACATGTATTTTATATTTATGACAATTGCAAGGGCCAAATTAATGGCTAGACGACTGGGTCAGGACATCTCCAGAAAGTCTTCTGGGGTGTTCCCATAATGCATCATTTAGTAACTACCAAAAGTGGTCCAAAGAAAAGTCAATGATGCCCAAGACTTAGTGAGCAAAGGCTAGACTGTCTGGTCTGATCCCACAGAAGAGCCACAGTTAAAAGATTGCTGACTATGATAGAAAGATTGAAGAGCATACAGTGCATCGCAGCTTCTAGTCACACACTGGTCAGAGTACCCATGCTGACCCTTGTGCACCAAGCACCTTCAGTAAGCATGTGACCATCACTGGTTTGATCTGGTCTGTCATTAAGAAAATTAGGACCAAGAAAAATCTCAGAATAATCTGCTTGAAAACCTGGTCAGGCATGCAAAGCAAATCCCCCACGTCACTGCCAAGGACCTACAGGAAGATTTGGCTGGCACAGCAACAGTGATGCACTGGCCCACTGTAAAGCACTGATCTCATCTACCCTGAGGGGTCAGCAGAAAGCAAACTTAACTGTGATCTCACCACAAAAGTCAACATCCGAAGTACAACATCACATTTAGACAAACTAGTGGCATTGTGGAATCGAGAGCCATGATCCAATGAAATGTAAACTCTATTGCTCTTGCCCTTGCACCTTGCCAACTGTTAAGCATGCAGAGGGATCTGTGGTGCTTTGGGGTTGTGTGGTAGCCAATGGCACAGGAAATGTTTTGAAGAGAATGAGAGAGAAAATTCAATGTGTTTTGTTAATTTTGTAAGTGAAAATAACCAGAATCACCCAAAGGGTTGCAGGTAGCTACAGTACATATATAATAATGTTTTATTTTTTTTCACTGCTTTTCCTGCAAAATCAAGACACTTCTGTCCTGAGAATGTACAAAAACCAACACACACACATACACACACTTTGTTTGCTGCATTTGTCTGTGTTAAAAGGGACACAGATGCACATCTTTCTGTTCTCCAAACCCCTTCCCTCTGATGCATAAGCTTTATCCATGGATGCCCCCAGCTGCTCCTTTTCACAGCCTGGGTGTGTGTGTTGTGTATGTGTCATTCTGTTTTATCTTTTCCATCTCTGTTTTTTAATTGCCGGGGGGCAGTGTTGTCGCTCATACAACAAGAACTTAAAGAGAACAGCTTCGCTGCTTTCTTTCAGTGCATGAAATTTAAATCAGACACAAATTCAGCCCTTTTTCATCGCTGTGTTGTTCACCAGTTCATCATTACGACTGATCTTTTATCATTAACAGATTTGCCAGAACAGATTAAGTTGGCCTAAATCTGTTCGAGCACATATTCTGCACTCAGCGCACACACTGCACTGAAGCAGTTCTCCTGCTGTTTGTGTGTGTGTACGGATCTGTGTGTGTTTGTGGATCTGTGCTTGTGTGTGTGTACGGATCTGTGTGTGTGTGTGTGCGCGTGTGTGAGAGAGAGTGTATGGATCTCTAGGTGGGTGTGTGTGCGTGTGTGTGGATTGGTTTTGCTGCCTGAGTATGTACAGATCTGTGTGTGTGTGTGAGATTGTGTGTTTGTGTGTGAGAGAGAATGTATGGATCTCTAGGTATGTGTGTGTGTGGATTGGTTTTGCTGCCTGAGTATTTACAGATCCGTGTGTGTGTGTGTGTGTGTGTGTGTGTGTGTGTGTGTGTGTGTGTGTGTGTGTGTGTGTGTGTGTGTGTG
>JBBJLR010000029.1:7159123-7176148 GCA_037577145.1 Brachypetersius gabonensis
CACACACACACACACACACACACACACACACACACACACACACACACACACAGACATACAGTTAATTGTTCCTTAACACAAATGGCACTAGGTTGCTCCTAGGCACAGGCATATGTATATACACAAAGTCACCAACAGTAATTCATCTCTTATACACACACACACACACACACACACACACACACACACACACACACACACACAGAGAAATCACATCAACGCCCCAGCCACCCCATCAGGGAGCAAAAAGAAGAAAAAAGCTCTTATCCTCGCATGCAAGGAGAAGGCAACCCAGAATGCACCGGGAAGGGTGTGGCACTGCCATCTTTTTCTAAAGAGTGACAGTGTTCTGACACAAGACCCGGAACTGGATTCTCATCTGGGTTCAGTATCGGATCTGGTTTTTAAGGCTCTGTTTTGTTTTTTTTTTTGTTTTTTTTTTTGTATTCCTCTGGTTCTCTGCCTGTGTTCTTGTGAAAGGTGCTTGAGTTCTGGAGCACCATGTGACCCCCCCCCCCCCGTCCCCTACCCCCGACTAACTCAAAAGTTAAGGGTGTCCGTCCACATTATCTTACCCTTTTCTTGTTCTGCATTATTATTTTTGTTGTTGTTGTTTAGGCCTACTATTTGAGTGTTTCAAGGGTTTCAGTTTAAAAGGCTTTTGCTGCAGTTCTATTCTAATGTGAGGAGTGACGTTATGTTGATCCTGACAAAAGTGTGCCAAACTCCGTTAGGGGCTCGAGCCCTCACTCCAACTATGCTTTCTTTTACTGAAAGACAAAAGAGAAAAAGATTCTTTTCTGGTTACTTTTTAAAATGACCAGCGGTGGGGGGGAAACAAGAGGGGGTGGGGGTTCCAAGACCATGTCGTACCTGTCGTGTGTGGTTGACCGTGCCCCTGAAATTTATTGGTGCTCAACAACCTTCTCTGGCTTTTTCGGTAATGTTCCAATCCATGCAAACCATGTTCTAGTTCTCACTGTGCTGATCGCTAACGAACGCCGGAATACCTCCGCATGCATGAACGTACAGACGCGCTCCCTCTCCGTCACACCAGCTCTGTTCTGAAGGGCTGCTGCCTCCTTCCCAGTGTGAACTGACGCCAGATCCGCTCAATCATGTTTACAGCTCCACCGCAGCCTGTGCGTAGGATACTAGTCAGATCAGACAGTGCATTACCATCACACCAGCCGACCATAGCCCAGACTTAACCTGCCATTACGATACAGCCGACAGAATAAATTAATGTTAACTAGTGTGCTGTGAATTTACTTGCTAACTGAAAAAGAACAAACATCTTTGCTGCGCTTTTTGGAAAATCTATGTAAAAAAAAAAAAGACAGTGTATTTAAAAAAAAAAGAAAAAGAAAAATTTGTCTTGAGTAAAAAGTGTCTTGTTCTATCATACGTAACTGCACTGTTGACTGCTTTGTTCAACCTGAGCGTTCTGGTGTTAGAACCAAAATTTCATTCCAGCACTGTTGTTTTCCGGTTCTAGATCTCGTTCCAGTTGCGTGTGACATCAGAGCTGTAGATTCTGGCTTTCCTCTCTGCTTCATCTTAGTTTTGTCTGGCTGTGCAGCAAAAATAATATACAAAGGAAAAAAAAAAAGAATCGGTCATTATGGAGCTGACTCGGAAATCATGCAGAATCCATTCCCAGCAGTATTAACATCTGGCCTTCTAAGTGCATGCATTCAGTGGCATGAGGTTTATACATTAGCACACAGTCGTTTTGTGTTTCGAAAGCCTTCCCCTCTTTCGGTTTGGAGCCCTGAGATGAGCTCATTTGCAGGTGCGGGTGTCTCTCGTGGATATGGGACAGTGTGGCTCGGAGCCAGAGGAACCGCAGCAAGGTTCAGCTGGAGCCCGAGCGCTTCCTCTCTTCGTTCCACAGCTTAATAACTTTCCCAAGGCAGGATGACCTGCAGGTTTTCAGAGCAGACGCACGTTATGATACTCAAGAGGCCTTAACGCTAATGCAGCCTTCTATTCACCAGATACAAGCCAACAGAGAACTGAAAGATTCCCTTAGGCAAATCAATGTTTTAAACGGATAATCATTCCTAACCCCGTCATGCAACTCTCACTCTAAATGATGTACTTCTTGGATAAGCCACACGGTCCAACAGCATGTTTTAATGACCACCTTCCCAAAGGCAAATTAAGAGTACAGTATCAGCTGATGCCCTCCCTCCATTCATCCATTTCTGTACCGTCTCCTGTTCATAGTGTTCCTTAGCCAGAGGCTCCAACCCTAAATCTGTCACTTTGATTGACGTGCGCATCCAACCTTCAGAGCCGACCGTACGCTCTGGTTGCAAGATCGATTCATCCGAAACCCCAGTCGCTCCGTTCTAATAACGACCCTCCCCTCCACACACGTCAGAGAAGAGCGACAGGTCGTTTTATTTCTGTTTTTCTTTTCTTCGAATCCCTCCATCAGCACTCTCTCCACTCTATTCGAAACCCTCTGAAGTGCCGCTGCTTCTGTGCTTGACTCTGGGTTGGATCACGCGAGGCTCGCCCGCGTGGTCATGAGGACCGTAGAGCTCGTAACGCTTCTGTGTGTGATGTTACCATTATGCCTTACATGTTTTCCAGGACTAATAAAAGAGCATAACAAAAAAAAAAAACAAACAGCTGTGTTAGTCATTATTTACTGCTTACACACACACTAGGTGTACTCAAGCTGCAGTACCTTTTTAGAAATATCTCTGTTCCAAAAGTATTCATAGTTTCTCACATATTTTGTCTGTTTTCCAAAAAAAAGGACACTTATGGATCGTCATATACTTTTAAAACATTTAATGAATGTTTGTCTAAACCGTTTGATTACACAACTGGGGTGCAGTTTGTCACACTGGGGTTAGTTTATGTATTTATAATGTATGTGTGAGTAAAATATTAAATCACAAGCATATACAGCCATGGATAAAATTGAGACCACTTTTCCATTTTTTTTCTCTTCACTTTACGGTTTGTGGCAGTGTGTGTGTGTGTGTGTGTGTAAATTGCACAGGTTGCTATTCTTTCATGAACTATTGCAGTGTAAGCTGTGTAAAACATAAACACCTCCCTATGTGTTGAGATAGTAGTGTTTGTACAACAGCTTTTCTATGTGCTGTATTCCAGCAGCTTCACTCCTGGTTTAGTTTCTGATGGGATGAAACAGTCACACATGCACACTGTGCTCTTAACATTACTATTTTATTTGCTGCCTTTGTAAAATAATGCGAGACTGTTGTGTAGTTGAACATTACCAAGGTATAATAATACATTTATGTATGATTTTTTTGAACCAAGTGTGGCAAAAAGTGTATAAAACGATAAGGAAAGAGCACATTTTACACAGACACACTCCCTCAAAAAAGCAACAACCAGAAAAAAAATGATGCGGTCTCCATTTTTTTCCATGGCTGTATGTGTAGGAGTGCTGTTAAATAAAGATAAAAGACATTTGAAACAGGTAATTTTCCTCAACATCATGTGAGCATGTTTAAAATAAACTAAACTTCTTTACACTATCAGGAAAAAGATACATGATCAGTTACGTCTTCACCTTGTTAGGCCACATTCCACTCCAGTTCATGAACCCAATGATTAGTTTATAAAAATGGTACCTATATGCCTCTCTCTACAGAGAAAAAGATGCATAATTGAACTGTAGGACTTTTGAATACCTTTGAGGGTGCATTTACGTTGATGTACCTTCATGGACAAAAATGATCAGTACAGTAGCATTTTCTGACACTGTGCTGCACTTATTAACTATCCTGCCTTACAAAGGCAAAACACCTTAACTTCCCAGAGTGTGAAACTGTGGGAGCCAACTGTCCAGACAGCTGTATGATAGGTAGGACACTGAAAATTTGCCAAGTAAAATTTTCATTAAAAAAATTAAGCTCAAACTTGACCTTTTTAAAAACTTTAGTCATTTTTCTCACTTTCACACTTTGGGAAGTTAAGGTCTTTTGCCTTTGTAGGGCAGTATGACTATGCTTAACTAAAAATTGAGGACTTGTGAAAAAAGATTTTTAAGTATTTGTTAGTCACATGATAAAAAATAAAGACACTGATACAAAAATAAAGACAAGTAGGTAAGTCAGAAAAAGGTACATAATTGGACCAATAAACCTTTTAATACTTTTGAGGGTACATTCGTATTGTTTACCTTAACTGACAAAAATACACACGTACCTTAAAGTGTAGTAGTGTTGACCCTGTACGCTGAAATATAGTCGTTAGAAAAAAAAATTTTTGCATTGTGTGACTCGCTTTGACATATACATTTAAAGCATCATTTTTTTTATGAGTAATCAATTATTAGTTTCAGAAAAGGTACAGCTTGGTTTGTTTACGTTCACTCAACCCTGCTACCTGAACACACTCACCCGTGGGAAACAGCTGGAGTTTCAATTGTTAATCATTTAGGCCAGTATCAGCAGATAATCAGTTGTTAAAAATAGGTATTGTTACTCTGCAGGGTTAGCAAGTATTCTGAGTGGTTGAATATGTTAAATGTAAGCTTTCTTCAATTGGGGGAAAAAGATAAAGGTTCATTAAAGATTATTTTAATGAAGAGTCTACTAATTGTTGCATCCCCACTTGTCATAATCTTGCATTTCATTGGTAACGGTGTAAAAATCTAAGTCTTTTACATGATGGTCATGTCTCTAATTTGCTGCTATCAATTTCATAAACCCCTTTGAAATGGCTGTTCTAAAGACCTCTCTGCTACACTGTGAATATTCCAGTATGAGTAAATTGTCAGAAATGGTCCATAATGACTTTGACATTGTTATAATGACATTGTTGTCTAAAAACAGCAAAGAAATGCTATTCTCCAACACTTGGAAATACACTTAGAAAAGCATTCAAGAACTAAAGCACACCTTTTTCAGCACTTCCAAAGTCTCGTGTGTCACTGGGATGTTCAAATGAAGAATCAGAATATTGTTGGCCTGGTTGATGGAATCTACCTCGTTCTCTGTGTCGCTCTCAAGGAGTCTGGTGCCCCCTTCGTCCGTGCCTGCTGCTCCTGTTCCAGGTTCCGTGTCTACCACTCCTGTCCCTGCCTGTTGTATGTCCACCTCCTTCAGTGTGTCCGTGCTGGCCGAGTGTACGCCCTCGACTTTCATGGTGTCCTGAATTGTGTCCACCTTTCGCATGCGGGCCCTTCCTGTGTCCACTACCATGCCGGCTCTTATGTTTCCTCCTGCTGTGCTCATGTGACCTGTGTCTGTGGTGTCTTTTCCCATGAGACGGTTTCTCCACTTGTTCTGTGTGCCTTGGTTTAACTGAAACAGCATCATGGTCTCTGTGACGCTCAACAAAGCACAGAGAACAGATCAGCTGCTGATCAGTTCGGCAGTAGATCTCTAAAGGCATGTTGTGATGAAGACAGACGTTCTTTGATGGTTCTCCACCAACAACGATGACTGTGTGTTTCTCCCTTAGACTCGTATTGTTGTGCTGAGCACCGTGAGCCTCACAGAATGACTGTTTGCACTGTGGACAGTATTTGACCGTCTGGTCTTTTTGTCCAGTGCAAATGCTGCACTTTCTAGGTCCACTTTGAGCAGGTGAGGAATCTCGAAGTTTTGTCTTTCTGAAGCGCTCCACTACTTCAGCAAACATGGTGTTCTTGTTCAGGGCAGGCCTTGGTGTGAAGATCTCCCGGCACTCGGGGCAGCTGTAGGCCTCTGTGCGCTCCTGGTCATCCCAGTAATCCTTAATGCAAGCAATGCAGTAGTTGTGTCCACATGGAATTGTCACTGGATTCTGCAGCGGGTCCAAGCAGATAGGACAGCTGAAAGGGTCTTGATCCTCCACAGCTGCCTTTGCCATTTTACTCTTAAATAGCAGCTGTCGCAGAGCAGAAAGCAGGTAGAAATCCAACTGTCGACGAGCAAAAAACCCCCGGGACTTGTGTTTTGTGTTCTTTGAGGGAGAGGGAAAATGAAGGTTGACACAGCTGACGAGCAAAGGGGTGTGTTTAGTGGTGTGACCTGTTTTGCAGGTCTTTCAAAATGTGTGTAAACTATTGAACTGCGTTTTTAGTAAACAGTTTAACCTGTAAATTTCCAACTCTGGAATTTCAAATATCTGTTCTCTGAGCTAACTCTGAGGAAACTGACAACAGTATGGCAAGAATCATCACTTATTTATTGCAATAAATCTTTTGACCATATGGAGTACAGACAAACAAAACAATATGAAATCCTAATCTGATTGTGAATGCGTATATAAATTGTATATAATTCTAATGCATAGCTAGACATGTTCTGACTGATTCAAGTAATTGTAATACACCAGATACAAGTTCAATTCAATTTTATTTATATAGCGCCTTTAACAATGGTCATTGTCACAAAGCAGCTTCACAAAAATAAATAAATTGTGTGTGTGAATGTGTGTGTGTGTGTGTCTGTGTGTCTGTGTGTATGAATGTGTGTGAATGAAATGCCTCTGATGAGCACGGCGTGACGGCGACAGTGGCAAGGAAAAACTCCCTAAGATGGCAATAGGAAGAAACCTTGAGAGGAACCACTCAATCAGGGAACCCATCCTCATTTGGGTGATTACAGATAGAAATGATGTAACATCATGTGTGTTCTGCAGCTGAAGGTTCAATACAACAGAAGTTCTTTAAATTAACATGAAGTCCAGATCAGCGTAGGGATGATCTCAGATGCCTCAGGAACCTTAGTCTGTTCCTCAGCACAGTACTTTTGTTGTTGAAGCTGAATGGGTTTATGTAAAATATAAATAAAAAGTAAGTAAAGTGGCCCTTATTGTCACAGGCATGTGAACAGTGTGGAAATTGTTGTCTGCGTTTAACCATTCACCCAGCACCCAGGGGGCAGTGTGTGGGGACAGTACATTGCTTTAGCGTACATCAGTGGTGCCACTAGAAGTCCTGGTATTTGAGCCTACAAAATCTTTAACCATCAGGCCATCAGCTTTTATTCAGTTACAGTAATCGTTCAGCAGTTTAACTGTATGAATGAGAGATATTCTGATGCACAAATGGAAACACATTGCAGACAATCTTCTTTCATTTAAGTGTGCTGAGAAACACACTACCTATAGTGATGAGGATAGAAATTGAAATACAGTGACTAATATAAATTGGAATATTGTTGCGAAATCTGCCAGAAAAAAACCTATGCCAACTAACATCTGATTTAAACTTTTAAATTATGTTTTCACAGTAATGTCTTTGGTACCTATGCCTTGGCTCCTTGGCAGTGTGTGATAAAGCATCTTCCTGCCAACAACGTTAACATTAGAATAAATAAATGCTGGGCAACTTCATTCGAAAATTGTGTATTGCGCAGATTTATTTTTTTAAGTACTGCCATATGAACAAAAGTGCAATACTATTCGGGTTGCAAACACTTTTAAACAAATGGGTTTTTTAACAGCAGTGTTCCCTTTAACACAGTTACACAGTGGCAGGTCAAATATTTCTTGTAAATCTTTGCTATTGCAGGGCATTCACATTTTATCTAGTTTGTTATAGAAAAACAAGTTCCCCTCAGAATCCAGAGCATTATAGCAGCTGCAAAGAGGGACCAACTCCATATTAAAGTCTATGTATCTGAATGCAGTGTCATTAAAATCCCCGTTGGTGTCCCATTACTTTTATTCATATAGTGAAAGTTGACTTGTAGGCATTTGTATTTTTCATCATAAGTTTTTAGACATAAGTATCTTCTGAAATCAAGAACATCGTGTGGAATCTGCCCTCTCTTTGCTGCTGTACTCTTCAGAGAAGACTTTAAACTACGGTTGGATTTGATCATGTTCAGCCACAACAGTAGATACTGATGCTGAATGAAAAGTCAAAGCTGTAATTAAAATTCTTCTGTCCTTACTTTGTTATAAGTGTTTAAACAGAAGTAGTAGAGGCCCACAAAGAAGTCTAATTGTCTCAACCCTGGTCCAGGCGACCTTCAGCTTTACACACTCCCACCACTTGTTTCACTGCTCCCACCACACCTAATCCAACTAATCAGTTCATTAACAAGCCTGTTCTGTGCTGAAGTGGTTTCTTGAAGAAGCGAAAGAGATAAAAAACGAGCAGGGCAGGGTGGTCTCAAGGACCAAGGTTGGGAAACACTGGAATGCCTTAATCTTCTCAGTCTTATTCCTGGAGCACTGCTGCTCTCCAGATTGTGGTGCTTTCCTTCTCTAACATGGTTTCCTAATCCTGGTCCTGGATGCCACTGTCATACTTATTTAAGTGCTTTCCCTTATTGGAGAAACTAACAAACACAGTAAGGGCGTGTTAAGGAGTCGATCACTGATGTAAGTCGCTCTGGATAAGAGCGTCTGCTAAATGCCATAAACGTAAGTTGAATCAGGACTTGAAGCTGGGCTGCTGTAACACGAGGTGGTCATCAACCCTCCTGGAGATCCACTTTCTAGCACACAAATGAATCTGATCCAGCCAATGGAGACCTTCAGAAGAACATAAAGAGTTGGGACAGGTGTATCGAGTGGTCCACTGGAATGCTGAGCTCTAAAACAGGTTCAAAAGTCCCTTGTTATTGGAGTGACTCAGTAGAACCATTTCACTTTCTGATCAAACAGGCTTGTAAACGTGATGAGTGCGAAGAACCTTTTAAAGGCCATCATGTAGTATAAAGATCATTTACCATGTCCTTTATATTATATGGAGGTTCTTCATTTACAAAAGTGCATCGCTAAAGAACAATTGACTGAAAGGTTCTTTGGGGAAGGCAGAAAACTTCAATGGGTTCAAGCACTGCTTACAACACACCTGATCCAATTAATCAGCTGGTTATCAAGCCCTTACAGTGTTTAAGTGGGTTTGGTAAAGAAGGGAAGGCACTGAAAGTACCAGGATTGGAGGAAAAAGTTGCTGCAACTCACTAGAACTCCTCAACAAATAGGCTTATAATTGAGATGTAAGAGTGAAGAACGCTTTTAAGATTTAAGGAAACTTCATATAATAGGTCATTTACTAGGTTAAGGTTTATTCACAGATCCTGTATGGAGGGTCCTCAAACTTTACTGATGTATCTTGTTGATAAAAGTGTTTCTCTAAAGAACAGTTGACTTCTTTGAGAAAGCCAGAAATATTCTGTGGCTTAAAGCAAAGATCCCTATCTGTGTTTATACAATAAAAAGGTAAAAAGGCAAATGTTACATTCTTATTCAGCCTTGTCTGAAATGAATAATAAATGTTCCATAAAAATACAAGCAGTGCTTAACTATAACTTCCACACTCATGAAACTGGAACAGTGTGTGTGTGTGTGTACTTGGTAGATTCTGTGGCAAATCAACATTACCTTTGATTTAAACTCATGACACTGTCAGAGAAACAGATTTACAATACAAATGGGATCAGAACCTCACTGATGATCCACCAGCTGAAACCAAGCTGCTGCAGAAAATGTTCTAATGAAAGTCACACTGATCTTATCCAGAGCTCATAAAGTCATTCGTCTGTTCAGTCCGCCCAAGTCTTCTTGTTCTGTCATCAGCCAGAGCATCAAACTTCAAAGAAGCCAGCACTTATAAACCTGATAATTGCAGATGGTTCAAATCAACAGTCCCTTGGCAATTTCCTCCAGAATCAAAAAAGGTTCTTCTGATTATGATTGAGTCACTTACTTATTCTGGTTTAAACTGGGATCACTTAAAAAAGATCTCATAACAAAGCATTTTTTGCCCAAGATGGGCTCTTTCCATTGCTGCAAAGAAGATCTTCTACCTAGATACCTAGATTCCAATCTTTAAAGACACCCCCCCGACCCCGAGACATGATGTAGTAGTGGAAAAGTCCTTGCCTCTAATACAGGAGGACGGTGCTTCAAATCTTGCCTAAAACGCATAAAGAAGCAGGAAGGAACAAACTTCTAAGACAGTTAAACCTAAAAAACTACTTTGTTAGTTCCTACTGTTTTAAAAGTTTGGCGCCCTGTTTCGCAAAGCAAAACCCCCACTGGAGCACACAAACAAACAAGAAAGCAGTAAAAAGTAACTCTCTTGTTTTTGTTTGTTTAAAAGTAGTTGATATTTTGTGAGCTGGTGATTTAATTTAATGAAGGACTGATTGAGTCAAACCAGGTTTCCGATGGAAACTGCAAGTAATACTGGACTTCAACAAGGAACACATTGATATACTCCACATAAATTCACTATTAACTGTGTTATTAGTATTTATTCCTTTTAGTTTTATTTAGTACACAAAGTAATATTAATGTAAAAAAAAAAACCATTCACTGCTTTTTGTTTTTAAATACTTTTGCAGGTGCCTAAGACTTTTGCACATTACTATATATGCACATAGTTTTTAGGAAAAAAAATTCAATAATAAAATTAAATGTTTGCAGTAACAACTTTTAGCCAAACAGTCACTTAAGGAGTCCAACAGAGCATAATTGGTCTCTCTCTCTTGCTCTGATTATGTTCATCCCATATGTAGTACATCCCATATGTAGCACAGAGAAGACAAGCTAAGTATCACAAGATAGGACAAATAAAATAGTTTTTTTCAGAGGCGTGTGTGTGTGTGTATGTGTGTGTAGAATGAAACCCAGCTAGTCCAGTTGAAAAGAGTCTAGTTTTATCTCTCTCCTTACTTCTGTGATATTAAAAGAATTATAATGAATCATTGAGTGTATAAAGAATTTTATAAAGACAAGACCATGAAATAATTACTTTAATTAACAGAAATACAATAATATGTTTGTTTTTTTTACTGACAATGTAAAAACCACAGGTTACCATACACTGAATGTGTACTGCACCAGCATGCAAGAATGAGAAATGAAATGAAAATGGAAAAACGTTTGCTCCTCGTTTAATTATCACAAGCCAAGCTGCAGTTTTGGTTCAGTCGCTGTTCATTTAAAGTAGCTTAATATAAACAAGCCCCAAAGAGGTAAGACTTAGGGCTTTGGTGATGTGAAAAGATCAGCAGTTATATGTTCCACCCTGTGTCCCCTCAGTTCCCCTCAATCCCATAAGCCTTCAGTACTTCAGACAAGTCATTAAGATATGAGGAATCTGGATATCCATTTCTGTACACAAAAACAGAAACAAGATTATTTCACATGGGATTTTTCTGAGTGCTGTTCAAACAGGAGTATCATTTCTTTCCATTTACCCAAACAAAGAATAATAATTGGTTACTGAACCCCACATGTTTCGGTTGGAGGTCCTATTTACATTTGTGTCTATACACAGGACATGAAAGGCATGTGTACTGTACATTCTTTTCAAATCTTATAGATTCCCCTTATACATTCTCTGTATGAACCCTTGTTCATTTAATACAGTTTATTACTCACCCACTCTTCCCTCCTTCCGTCTTTGTCTTGTGGGGGATTTGACCGTACTCTATTCTCGCTCTTCTGCTGGGCGAGGTGTTGCTTGGGCAAACTCTGAAGGTTAACCCTTGATGAAAAGCTTTCTTTAGGCAGGGCAGTAAGCTCCGTCCTTTTGGGCTGAGGGGTAAATAAGCCTCAAATACGCCCCCTTGGAATGGCGACCCGGGGTTAGGATGCTCTTCCTACAAACAGTTATGGGTAGATGTAAAATGTTGAGACATTTAAGAGTTATAACAGACCAATCATCTGGGCTAAAGGGAAGAAAACGTCCATACCCCTTGGATGCCATCCGGTATGCAGTAGGTGACCTTGGCTGTTGTGTAGCGGCTGTAGCCTGGCAGGCTCAGTTGTAACTCCACATATGTCATCGTACCCTGAATGCCTTGTACCTGTTTTTGATGCCCACCTGCTTCTTTACCCATGAGCTCCTCTGGTGTCTGTTCCTCTAGCGTTTTCAGTGAAGGTTCTTTGGATTCCTTCTCCTTACAGCAAACCATACACTGAGTGGAATGAAGTGGAAGGCAGTGGCGGCACAGGAACACACCACAACTAGTACGTGCCACAGATGCACCACTCTCTGCGCAAACACATTGTTCTGGCTTGTTGCAGACTTGCAAGTTGGTTTGTTTCAGAGTAAGTGTGGTTGCTTTCTGTTTTTTCTGTGTTGTGAGTGAATGCGCCTTCGACCGGTGATCCTTCAGCCCCGCAAGTACTTCATTTGGCTCAGAAGACTGGTTCGGTAATGTACCTGTCTTGACTGTTTCCAGTTCACCATTCTTAGTCTGCTCCTGGATACAACTCACATTCCACGACTCTGATTGGCAGCCTTGGTGTCTGAGTGCTTGATTTATACTGAGTCCCACAAGACTTTCTCTGTCACTATTGCTCTGATTTGATCTAATTTGTCTACTGCTTTGGAACTGAGCCTGGTCAGCTGGTATATTAACTTGACCTTGATCTACAACTCCCTGATGGGTGAAAGTATTGCCGTGAGGTACGTGATTAGACACATCTTGAAGAAACACTTCTTTGAACATTTCAGTGGCCTGAGAACACTGCAGTTTGGGCCCGATCAGGATGACGGTGTCCCTTGCATTACGCAGTGAGATTTTGGGAAAGCGTGAGCGTATATTTGAGCAGCAGGCCTTAAACACCTCACTGCTTTCAGTCACTCCAAGATCTGCCAGTCGAAGCTTCTGAACACAAAAGTCTGATGCTACCATGCCAACTAGCTTCTGAAGCTTACTCTGACAATCCACGACCTTGGACAATTCTGATCCCTTCAAAATAACTCTGACCTTGTCCTTGTCTGAGAGGCTCTCAGTCACTTGTAGATCAGAGGTCAAGTCATCCAGATGGGACGGATATGCCTGTTTCATGTAGTTCCACATAACTATGAGCACAGCGACTTCTCTTGTTGCTCCCTCTGCAGGTTTACCACTACTAAGGCTATTCGATTTGGGCATTTTATTTGTCCCTATGGAAAAACCTGATGTCTCATGGGCCCTAGTCTTTTGTATCTCTTCTCTTTGGGAAGGGCGTCCAGAGAAACTATTTGCTCTTTTCAAGGGAGACTTTGAGGTGGGCGCAGTTCTTAACACAGATAGCGTATGTTCATCATGCCCCAACTGGCATGTACTGGGAGAAGCACTGAATGTAGGTGTAGAGGTGAAATCGACATTAGCTTTGGTTTTGAATGTGTTCACAAAAGACAGAGGATCCATCTTCTGAAATAAGATATCATCTTCTGTGCGATTCACACCTGTCACCATGAGTAGCTCCTGAGAAGCTCCTGCCTTGTTACCATGGACAGCCCCTGTGGTACCAAGAGAGGACCTTCTTGGCTCAGAGCTTGATGCTAATCCTAATGTGTTCATGTTTGCAGTTAAACCTTGAAGCTCTCTACCTCTCCCTCTTTCTCCAGGGTAGAACCCTGGTAACCCTATTTCAGAGTTCTTAAATCGAGCTGCTAGTTTGTATTCTTCACCAGCTTTCCATCTTCGTTCCTCAGCACTTGTTTTAAGGGGGGTGGCTCTGGGTTCACCACCTCCCTGAATCATTTGCAATGTCTCTGATTCACAGGCGGGATCATAGAAATTCGATTGGGATGATGATGCTTTCTTTGTTGTGGGAATCGACTCCTGCCCAGTTCCTGAACCAAGCAGGAGGATCTGTTTGGCCTGAGAGACTTCACTGCTCTCACCAACAATGTAAACATAGGTCTGATCATAGCTGAGCCGCACTTTTGGCAGTAGAGCCTGCAATTCCTTAAATTCTTCAGTATTTCCTCCTCGCAGTCCAAGGGCACTCCTGTAAATCTGAGCCCTTCTCAGATTACCTTCAAGCTGCTGGTAGAGGTGACTGAGCTCCTTGCGTGCTTGCCTCATATGTTTTTCTGCCTCTGATCTTGTCTTGGCCTTTGCATCAGACTGCAAGTACAGTGTGGCGATCCCCTCGGATGTCACATCCACCACATGTACCCCATGGCTGAGCAAAATGTGCTTGTATTGCTCACTCCTGCTGCGCAGGTATGCAAACACATCAGCTTCCATGATCAGGGAGAAAGCCTCCAGATCTGCCTCCCTTATCCTCTCTTTTCTCTCTTCAGAAGAGTGTGCCAGCGATGGATCCATACTGTTCCTTGTCTGACCTGGTTTCTGCAGCAGAATCTCTGAAGATTTTGCCTCCGGATTCAGAGGATACAGAGGATACAGATCACCAAGTCTGTGGGTTACATTTGCTGGTCTGGCACCTCCTTGTTGTTCTAAGCTGAGTAAACCTTCATTTTTTTCTCTTCCTAATACAGAACATTTGGCCCCTTGAGGGTCAAAGTGAGCAAGGAGCTCCACCAGATCAGACACAACAGCCTGGACCTCGGAGTGAAGCCCATTCAAGGTGCAGTGCCTCTGAGATCTGAAGAATTGGACCCGAATGCCTGGGTATTTCTCACAGAGTTTGTTTACAGTCTCCTCACCCAGAGGAAGCTGACTGTAGTCAATTTTCAGAGATATATCAAGGATTACCTTGTGGAGAAAGAGTGGATGTGTGTGAACAATGGAACTTGCAATTAAGAAGGAGGGGAAAAAATATGAAATGTAATTTATATGACTTTATATACTAAACCAAAACAGCTATATTACTATTTATCATCGCTTATACAAAACCTTGCATCTCAATTTTTCATTTTTTGTTATTTGAAAGCTGCTCCTTACACTTAATCTGACTTTCATAATAAATGGAACAAAACAAATTCAACATTATACAAAAACACCTTCACGCATTAATGGTTTTACTTCTGCTGTAAAGTTACAAAGTTTTGTTCCGGCAGCAACAAATGTGCTTGTTGATCCTCCTAGCCTACCTTGTTCAGGAGTGATGATTCTTGTCCTACGAAACTCAGAGAAAGCTCATACTTCTTGCCATCCAGCTCTAAGATGTGTGGACCGTGACTAAGCACACTGAGAGCAACTGGATGAAGTCAGAGAGAATATCAATCTCTTTTGAGAGGTGAAGGTATAATCAGCAATATTCAGACTTACAAACACACAAGCCTGCACATTTTTTCTTAATATGCACTTTTAACTAAATAATGTTTCTCCTCTGGATGAAAATTCTGATGATTCTTTCATTAGTTTCACCCTGTAAAAATATGAGAAAGACACAGCGGTCGATTGAGAGTGAAAAAGGGATGAGGGTTGGGGTTTGAGGATTTCAAAACACATCCACAATTTCGACAGCCAGTAAAGAACTCGCTCTCTTTGCCAACAAACTGACTATAAATAACAAACATCTCATGGCAGCCTTGGATGACAGGCCAGATGGCAAGGAAATCCAAGGCCACAGACTTAATTAAAATATAAAAGAGTAGTCCATTGCTGATGCAGTGTTTGAATAGATTTTACTTTAATTACCACCCACCAAAATACCTATTTTCTCTAATTTAAACACCACTCACCGAAATACCTATTTACCCCCATTAGTTACTTACAGAAGGCAAGTTTACGGTGAAACTATTTTCATGTCTCGTGCTCACCCACCAGCAATTAAACAAACAACAGATATGCAGTTGGTAATTCTGTTTTGTAGGGTTCCTATTGCCTTTTTGTTATCAAACCCCTCCCGAAAAAGAGAAACCTGGAAGCCTCAACCCTTAATAATTACAGACCTATTTCAAATGTCCCATTCAAAAGCAAGGTAACTGAGAGAGTAGGCTTCAAACAAATCAGTAATTACCTTCATTTAAATGCCTAATTCAGTGTCTTTCAATCAGGCTTCTTTAAATATCAAAGTACTGAGACAGCTCTTATAAAGGTACTGAATGCCATTCATGTGAATACAGGTAAATACTGTTAGTATTGCTGGATCTCAGTGCAGCAACTGACAGCATAAAATACTGCGAGACCCCTTAGAAAACGGAGACAGACTTATTATTATCTGTCAACATTTATTATTGAGAGAAATTTGCAACTTAGTAACTATCTCTGAAATCTCTGAAGTCTCAGTGTTCCTCTTGTTTTTCGTTTTTAAAGCCCTGTATTTTTATTACTGTAAATTAAATTAAAAGAGGCAAATATGGGTTTACATTTACATTTTATTTATGGGTAATGCATTAAACTGAGTTTAAAATTAAAGTGTTCTGGGAGCATATTTGGGGTCATATTTAGGGTTTACACTATAAAAAAGGCATTGTTTGGCATTTATTTTACCAAAACACAACACAGTTTTTCACTATACACGCGAAAAGCGGGGGGTTACTCTACTCCTATCTGTATGTAACTATAAGTATTGCTCACTCCTTATAAATCATTAAAGGATTTGGGCCCAAAATATGTATCTGAAATGTTGGCTGAATAAGAATCTAGTAGCTCTCTAAGACTGACAGGGGCATGTCAGCCAGTGGTGCCCAGAACTGCAAGAAAACAAGATAAAATAGCAGTGTATTATTATGCTGCCCAGTGCTGATACCAGCTCCCCACTGAGATCAGGTCTGCCCCAATTGGTGCTGGTTTAAAAAAGAAATGTCTTCCATTAACCAGCAAGACCAGCACAATCAATCTTGCACTTTTATACCGCTTTTACTTTAATGTATCTTTTGTTAATATAATCTTAAATCCTACTTTTATTCTGTATTAATTTTACTACTTTTTATATCAGTAAGGCACACTAAATGGCCTCTGTGTATGATGGTGAGCTGTAAAAATAAACTTTATTAATGCTGAATAATGCTGTGTGTACATGCAACCCAACCTTAGTTTAATTAAATGGAAATATTTGGCCATTTTAGCTTTTTAGATAATTCTAATTAAAATCGTTTCAGCCACCCACCCCACACACAGTACAAAAACGTCATGGGAATAAATATTTGGTCCCAACAAAGAGTTAAGAGCACTGGTCTAGAGATTGAGACTGTGTGTGTCAGTGTGTAAGAGAAAGAAAGAGACTTTGTGTGTGTGTCTGTGTGTCTGCGAGAGAGAGAGAGGGAGAGAGAGAGAGAGAGAGAGATACAGAGAGAGAGAGAGAGAGATTGTGTGTGAGATGAGTGTGTGTGTGTGGGTGGTGTTTATAAAAGACAGAGAGCTGTTGTGTGTGTGTGTGTGTGTGTGTGTGTGTGTGTGTGTGTGTGTGTGTGTGTGTGTGTGTGAGAGAGAGAGAGAG
>JBBJLR010000029.1:7198289-7211039 GCA_037577145.1 Brachypetersius gabonensis
ACACACACACACACACACACACACACACACACACACACACACACACACACACACACACACACACACACACAAAAGAACAGTTCAGAATAACTGCTGCTGCTTCTACAGGCCTATTCAAGAGAAAGTTCTCTGTTCAAGCCTGTAAAAGCCAGCACTGTTTGAGTCCCACCTTGGTTGTGTTACAATTATTATAACCATTATGTTCCTTAATATATTTAAAGGAAGTGTCCATTTATCTGGGCTCATTTTGTACTACAAAGATAAAAATCTGGCTTCAAAAATCTTTCCAATTCTCATTTCTTTCTCCTACCTTTTTACGTTCTGGCAGCTCCTTGTACTTTTTCGAGAGGATCTTTGTTAGATCCAGGTTGCTCATCTCTGGGTGAAGTTTGGCATACTTGGCTCTCTTTTCCATGAAGAAGCGAAAGTATGGGGTCAGTGGCTTCTTGGGGAAGTCTGGGTGTTTCTGTAGATAGAATACAAAAGTTGAGTTTCTGTCATTACAGTAAAATTTGTGAAACTTGTGTAGACTATTGGGAAGGCACAACCTACAGAGTCTTTTGATGAGAAATTCAATTTTAATTTGAATCTCTCACCAAAAGGCTCTGTTTATTTTTCACATTTTAAAACACCATTACATTTTAAAGCAACATTTAATTGTTTTATCCCTAAACGCAGTTGGGAGTATGCAGATGGTCACTTGATGCAGAGAAACATGTTTCAAAGGCTTTAGTATCTGAACTGACACGAACACAAATGTTGCTTCAACAATGTGCAGAGGGCAGAAAAATTCTGTTTACCTTCAGTTTTTTGCCTTTGTAGGGATTCTTAATGTAATCTTGTGCATCCACAATTAGCTCTGTGAGGGTGCGGAATTTGCGGATCTGTATGGGAAACAATGGTTCAAGATAAGTGTTTACGAGTGTTTATGTCCTTCACAAAAAAAGCAATTAATCACTAAATAGTTCGAGACAAACCAAGACAACCCAGGAAAGGTGCAAGAATTGTTACTCTTAATTGTACATTATTATTGTATATAGCAAAATAAAGTCTCTACTAGTCCTTAAAATTAAACATCACTGTCAGTAAATGAAAAGCATCAGTCAATTTCACCCCATTTCTTGTATTGCTCCATCTCAAAATGACCACCTCACCTCTCTCGAGACCTCAAGCCATTTCTGTTTGCACATCTCAGCGGAGTATGTGTTAAACGCCACCTTCTCCCAGTCCAGGTGGGCTTCAGAGGTCTTGTACTTGGCCAGGTCCTTGTCTGGCAGATTAACTTTCATGACCTCCAGGAGTTTCAGCAAATCATCCTGGGCCCAGACTGCAAAAGTGATGGTTCAACGTTTTCATCTCACGTGATATATGGCGTTCGATCACAGCATAGTCTTTCAAACAAAATTAAAAGCATAACTTGCAAAACTCACCTTGGTTTTTACTCTCAGACTCCATGCCTCCATTCATTCTCCAAAGTCCCCTCTGTAGAGAAAAGAGAAGAATTTGAATTAAATGGAAACCTTAATATAAACACCTTCTAAACCCAATAGCTGAATAAACAAGATGTTAATTTTTCAGAGACTGTTTAATAGCAATCATAGGATAAATTGACAAATAACTTAACAGTACATCAGTCTTATTTTAAGCAATAGTGCTATTTAAGAAATGCAAATAAATACTAACATGCTATTCTTTACATCCACACTAATTACTTTACATTTCTAATCTAATCTAATCTTTACTTTGACGTAGCAACAGAAAGTCCTAGCTTAATTTTCCAGACATTTATTTTTAAATAGAAATCTTAGGATATATAGACAAATTATACATTTTGAAGTTGAGTGTACAGCTGTCATATCATGACATAGTGCTATTTATGAAACAATATTAAGATAACCAATACAAGTATATAAATAAATGCATGTATGTACATCTGAAACTCCTATATACTGGTATTAAAATCCAGTCCTACACATAAATAAATGTTACATTTTTAAATAGTAATCTTGGGATAAATAGACAAAAATTATACTTGTGATAAATGGATATTAATAATACATTTAACACAAAAAGTTATCACAGTGCAACTGTTGTTTAATGAAATGCAAAAAAAAAAATGCGGACGCGCTTTTTTAAAATCCTATTTTACATTAAACGCTTTTTAAAAACATGTGTCATGTTTTACTCTCTTGCGGCAGCTGGAAGTACTAACTCCTATAGATTGGGTTTAAAACCCAGCCCTGCACATAATAGTAGTTGTTCATTACACCGCCCCTAACCGTTTACGCTGCATCGTGAGACATAGCCCATTGCTTGTGACGGGTTTCAAATCTCAAATAACTCTGCAGTCGACAACAGCGACGAGAAGGGGCCAAATCCGCCTTTAATCTTCCGTTTCGCTCTCTCAAGAGCCGTGAAGACTTGGGACGGCTTTATCCTCGTCTTTCAGGGCTTTTTTGGAGCTCGCCCGCTCGGTCTCGGCGTCGAGTGGAGGATTTTTTTCGTGGGGCGAGAGGAGACGGGGAGGTACCACGGGAGGAGGAAGCGAGCGTTTCGACGGCAGGCGGGCAGCTGGAGGCGACCAGCTGACCACGGAGGATCTGCTTTCGGTCTCCTGGACGGGGGGAGACGTGGCCAGGGATGATGATCATGACTACAGCATGCACCACCCGACTCTGCCTCAGTGCTGACGGGGCGCCGGTCCGGCTTCCGCCAAGAAGGCTCCTCTGGGCTCGCCTTTTCGACACGACGACCCCTTTTACAGGAACGAGAGCACGAAATTTAAGATTCATTTCCACTATTAAAATGTCCCATTAGGTACCATGGAGCGGACCGTCGAGCCCTGAGCACGTTTAATGCCATTTAATGTCTTTTTTTTGTGCTTGTGTGGAGTCACAAAAGCAGCCAGGGCTCTTCCAGGGTGAGGCGTTGCCGTTTGTCTCTCAGTAATGGCGACGCTCAAAGCTCCCTGGACGAGCTCTACACAGACAAGAGGGAGCCTGAGTCTGAATTAAACACCTTTTTCTACCGAAAATACCTCACATGGCTGAACATAGGACGCATTTTTTGCTTATATGCACTTTAGAAACGAAATATTAAAACAGGTCTAATTTGGGACCAGTTTTACGTTACAAAGACCAACTTTGTAAAAGGGATTTTTTTTCTGAAACCTAAGCCCGACCGCACGCCTCCGTAAACGGCATGGCTCACTGTGGAAAGCCCTTTTACAGATAACTTAGGTTTTATCGATTTATTTTTAAAATCGGGATCTAGTGTTTGTCTTGTTTGACTGAAATATCGATTTCAACGCCACATTGTGTATACTATCGGTTAAAAATCGTAGCATTATGCGAGTTCTAGGCGACCTAGGACTGACCTACGATAGCTAGCCGGCTAGAACCGGTTAGCTCACGGGTTCCAACCGCCGAGGGAAGTGTGGAGCCCATTTTAGAGCCAGAAACGCCCTAAAGTTCGCCGACAAACGGTGAATACCGTTCGTTTTAGGTCTAACACTGAAACAGTCTTACCCTGAGAATTGCCCGTTAACTCGAGCTTGAGCTGGATGGTGGAGAGTTCCGGGGAGTTGAGAGCAAGGTCCTGGAGCCGTATGGCGGAGGGGCTGGAAGCAATGGCTTTGGTGGAGGGAGAATAAAGACAGAAAAAAATAAATAAATACTCACTGGCACCGAAAGCGAGGGGGTACGTTTCAGTAGCACCTGAGATTAAGAAACTGAGGGGAAATGCTTCGGTCGCCGGGTGGAATGGGTGATTTTTAAGCGTCGCGAAACGAAAAAAATGCCAGAGCCGAGACTGAGGGCAGCTCTCTGGCGTGACGACTGTTCTAGAGCCGCCATGCTACAGCAGCCCGGACAGACTCATCCGTGTCGAGGCAAAAACACACAAAACCGAACTTTACACGATAAAACCAGTGGTGCTCAACTTACCTTCGGTAGCAGACAGACTCGATAAAAAGGGTGTTATCGCGAAGAAGGCTGTGGTGCGGTCTGTGTGTGTGTGAGGGAGTAAAGAGAGAGAGGGCAGTGAGCCTACACGGTGAGATATTTAACCGAGCTCCCTGATGGCTAACCAGAGGCGGCCGGTTCTCCTCTCACCACAGCCTCCCGGGCTCCAAAACACTGAAAAAAAACCCCACCACCACCCGAACGAACCGAACTTTAAACGGACCGTTACTTTTATCTGAACTGATATTGCTCTTAAAACAAACCAAAATAATAGACTGAGGACTATTTTTCCGTTTTTTTCTTGTGTCCCCTGTTGGGGAGATTCTGGTAAGGGGCGACCCGGAATGTGCTTCTAGCCTAGCCTGCACCAAAAAACACGGAGCGTTTCGAGAATAAAAAGCATCCGAGGCAAACACACACAAGCACAAAAATAAAAATATAGGAGACGGTAGTTTACCTTAATCGTTCAGCGTAGCACCAGTTTTTTGTGTGTTGTTTACCAAACGGTGTGAGGCGAGGAGGCGGCGGGGCGAGCCCTACCTGTGTTGGGCGCTGTGTGTGTGGAAGTGGTTGTGGAACAAGGGGAGGGTTGAATGTTGGCCAGCAGTGCACCGCCGGTCCAGGGCATGGGGCGCTCCAGTCCCGCAGAGCCGCCAGACTTTCCCCCCCGCCTCCACCTCTCTCCTTCCAGTGAGCATGCAGCTCTCTCGCTCCCTCCATATTTTCTCTCTCTCTCATTCTCACTCTCTCTCACAGGAGACCATCCGCCTTTCTCTTTCCATCCAATCTTTCCACTCCTCTGCCACCACCTCCACCACCATCCTGCTCCTTAGCTCCACGTTCACCTCCATTCCTCTGCAGCTCTGCTTAAAAAAGCTATTTTTTTGACAGAATGCTTCTGTGCCTTAAAACATCCAAATTCTACCCTTTAACACCATTTTGATTACTTTTGATTTGTAAAAACCTTCAATAAATTAAGTCAAACTGTGAGAAGAGTTCCATGTGGTCATTTATAATGAGTAAGTGGAGAAGTTAGAAAGTTGGGACCATTATTTTACAGTGGCCTCGTCAAAGAGCAGGCTGTGGATCACTTTTACACATCTTGCTTGTACTTCTTTGCCTCTTTTAAGCAGTCTGTTTGACAGATCCATGTTTTTGTCGTCCTCTAATATCGTTCAACTCCACCTTGCCTGTTTGTGGGCGGCACCCTTACCGTCCAATCAAGGCGTCGTGATTGGGTGAAAACAAATGATTTTCCAATGAGAGAGCAGCCTCGTTAGTGTGTGTGTGTGGCGTAAAACACGCACAGACAGTACACTCTGCAAATACACTATATGAACAAAAGTATTGGGACACTTGTTTTCCATGGTTTGGTCTAGGGCCCATTTACCTCCAGTGCAGGGCTTAATCTTAATAACAAGATTCCAATTTTGTGGACATCTTTGTGGACAGTTTTGGTGAAGGCCTTTTTCTCTTCCAGCATAAAGAAGTGGCTGGATGATTTCGGTGTAGAAGAACTTTGCTGGCGCACACAGAGCCCTGACCTCATCCCCATCCAACACCTTTGGGATGACCTGTAACAGAGTTTTTGAGCCAGGCCTTCTCGTCCAACATCAATACCTGAACTTGTGAGTGCTCTATGGAATGAATGGGAACAAATTTCCACAGAAACTTCAAAATCTTGAGGAAAGCCCTCCAAAAACAGTGGAAGTCGAAATAGTTGCAAAGGGGGGGACCAGCTGTATTTGAATGCAGTATTATTAAAGCCCCTGCAGGTGTAATGACCAGGGGTCCAAATACTTTTGTCCACATAGTGCAGCTGCTTAAAATAAAAGGGACAAAATCTCCCACCACAGATATTAACATAAAACAGTTCAATGTCATTATTTGGCAATACAATTTTAATAGTTAAATGACTCTGGAAAACAAGTATAACAATAAAAGCAAATGTACAAACTCACACCCACTCAAAGTTCTCAAACGCGTATGATCTATCCATGTGGTTATACATACATCTAGCAATTTCTAGCTTAAGACATATACAGACATGATCTTATCCTTAAACACTGTGGTCAAACAACTTATTTCACATAGGTTATGGAATCACTATAAGATTTGTGAAAACTGTCAGTGTAGAAAGGAAATTAATAATAATAGATTCAGTCACACACACTGGATGCATAGGACTTAGGCAAAATCAAAAAGATGGGCCACTGGATTTCACAATATATAAAAATGAAAAATTGTAACAAAAAGTAAAGCAAAACAGTCTTTTGAAAAAGCATGGAAAAGCATAGTATGGAATGTATTAATGATGGAGGACAAGGACTGAAATGTGGATGTTGGTCAGAAAGCGGTTTAAACAAATCTTGAAAGAACAGTTTTAAAGACTATTAATTGAAAGTTCTTATGCATAAGATGTAATTTGCTTAATAGTTTCACAAAGGCACTGGTCAGAATTATGGTGTGATCCCTGAGGTCACAGGTTCAGAGGAAGGAAAGGATTCAGTTATGGAAAAGGAGACTCATCGTACACATCCATCCCTGGCTCCTCCTCCAGCACCACTTTGGCATCGTCGGCATCCAACTACAGTAAGACATAACATCGTATTTACATTCACGTAACAGACAAGCATGCTTGAGACTAAGCCTTTTAGACAAAATACAATATAAATGATCATTTTACTCAGCAGTATCCTGCACTGTGTGTTCTAAAGTAGACAATATAACACACACACACACACACATATATATTTATATTTATATATATCCGTTTAAAGTAATTTCTTGTGAAATAATCTGTATTAATATTATTTTATGATAACTACATTCTCAAAGTTTGTAATGATTATAGAATCATCTGTAGCTCTGCCTGCCATTCTGGACTTCTAGATAAAAATGTCTTAATCATTTCTATAAATGACCTTATAGTTTTACAGCACTAAACGAGTATTGTATTGTATTGTGTTGTAAGGGTCTGCCTAGATGTCAGAAGGTCACTTACACATTTCATCTCTAGGACAGTGAAGAGGCGTCCGGTCAGGAGCATGCGCATAGGGATGGTGAGGATGAGGATGAAGGGCAAGGCGAGTGAGGCTGTGCTCATCTTCACCGCCCACAGGATTCCTAGAAACACCAGCTGGATCACGGTGAAGAGGTGCATTCGTGAGGTTTGAACCTGAGAGAAGAGAAAGGCATAGAGGAAAGAGAGAGAAAGTAATTAGAATATGACTGGGACGCAAGAAAAACAAGCTTGCTGTAAAGGTTTTAGAAAAAATGCACAGCTCTTTTAACGGTCTGCTCCGTTCTAGTCACTTTTACCTCCTTAACTCTGCACATGAGATGCAAAAGGGGTATAATATATTTAGTTGAGGGTGAGACCTAGAAATAAGATCTATGAACAAATTTCATCTACAAATTAGACAAAATGAAAGTAGAAAGATAATAAGCTCGTTATCATACTCGAGTGGCGTAAGGCTCAGGTGGATGGTACTTTTTGGGCACAATCATGAGCAGCATGCGATCCCACAGCTGAATGCCGCTCAGAGAGGTGATACCCATGTAGAGGAAGATGCCAAACAAAGCGGTCATGGGAATTTTCTTCAGGATGGGCTCCATGAGAATGGATACACCTAGGTTAAAAAAATACAGATACTCTCGTGGTGAACACATATGAAAAATAAGTTAAAGTCTTGTTAAAAGACCCAGTGTTGAAAGTGCATCAAGTCAAATGGTCAACTGCTGTGGAAAATCCATGAGGAAAAAGCTAGGACAAGACTTTCAGAAAAGGTCAATTCACACAATTTTCTCTGCTCATGTATGAAGTTTGCTTCTTTAGTTTTGCATTGTTTAGGTGATTTCTGGCTATTTATGACATACCGTCATCAAAAAAAATGGAGCAAAAGTAAAGATAGCAGTCGTGTTGAAGCCTACATTGTCAATTCTTTGACTAGCTGTTTTGGCTAAAACAAAAATTCAATGCTCTTTAAATTCTGTTGAAGTGAATGAAGTAAAAATGTTCCCTTAGGAATAAGCTATTTTTTTCCAACAAGCCATATAGCACTAATGCAGAGGGTAGGATTTATTGCTGCTAAGGAAGTAGGGGTTCGCGATATTTACGGCAATCAAGATAAATTATATCAAGTATGGTTTCCTGAGTGTATCATAGAGAACGGGGCGCAGGGGTTAGCGCTGTTGCCTCACAGCAAGAAGGTCCTGGGTTCGACTCCCAGGTGGGGGGCAGGGTCTCTCTGTGTGGAGTTTGCATGTTCTCCCCGTGACCGTGTGGGTTTCCTCCGGGGACTCTGGTTTCCTCCCACTGCCAAAAACATGCGTGCTTTGGGGATAGGTGAACTCTAAATTGCCCCTAGGTGTGAATGTGAGCGTGAATGGTTGTCTGTCTCTGTTTGTGGCCCTGCGACACGCCCATTGCAGCTGGGATAGGCTCCAGTCCCCCCCGAACCCGAGTTCGGGAAAAAGGGGTTGATAATGGATGGATGGATGGATCATAGAGAACACTGATCAACTGCTGATCAAATTAGACTTGTTTAATTGGAGTTAGTGCATCACAGTTTATGAAAGTTCGAATAAAATCAACCATATTTAGATATATATTTCTGTGAAGACCATAAAGTCTCACAACATTACATTTTGGCCAGTTACCAACACCTCTGATTCTGATTCCATGTGACATCTATTGAACTGACTTTAAGTGTAGATTCTAGGTCAGTTTAATTATGTGATATATTGACCTTTGCAAGGAAATTTGAAGATCTGTGGTAATTTAAAAAAAGTGGTTCTGCCTTGATCCAAAACTCACCAACTAAAACAGCCACAAGGATTCCGCTAATTCTCTGCTCAATCACTTTTTCGATTTCGGGTTTCGGGCCTTTGGTCATGACGGTGAGGGCGTTTACATGGGTGACGGATCGCACTGTTGCAGCACTAAGCCAGGGGACACCGAAAATGGAGGCAGCTCCTCCTAAAGCCACGATGAGAAACAGATCCAGATGGAAGCCGGAACCCTTGACCAGTTTCCTCTCCGGCTTACTCACAATCAGCCTGCATAGAAGGAGGAGTTAGATTATATTGCATCAAGGTGCAGAACAATATAAGCTATGCTATATATAAGCTATATATTCTGTATGTTACACTCTATATATATTCTGTACACATGCAAATAGTTACATCTTTTATATATATAGATATATAATATATATTATATATTTTATATATTTATATCTCTGTCTATAAGATAGAGTCCACCCTAATACACACTGTTGCTGGGCTTTGAAGCTATGTACACAAATATTTTCCTCACCTTTTACTTTGATTGTGTTGTTTAGGCTGTTCTGTTACAAACTAAGCCAGAAAGCACAGACACAGCAGTGCCTTCACATGATTAAAAACTAGGGGAATAAATATCTGATCACAAATCAGAGTATCATGAACTCTCTAATTGCATAAGAATTTGATTCAATTCGATTCTTTTGGTGTGTAGAAACATTTGAATGCAAAAATGAGACTGGAGGAGCTATGCAACAGCTTCACAGGCTATATGTTTTTAAACCATACTGTATGTTAGTGTTCTTGGATGTGCATAGGGCTGAACTAGTCATTCTGCTTTACCTCCATATCATACTCACGTGGTGATCTGAGACTCAAGGAAGATGAGAATGAAGACCAGTAAAGCTGGAACAGCACAGGCAAACATCAGCCAAATGGGGAAAGTTTTCCTCTCTCCCATGGGGTTGATAATCCAGCCTCTGGCAGCAGGGTTGGACACGGTCAGACCCTGTGGCACGACCAGTTTCTAATGGTGCAAGAGAGAAAATAGGTGATTAAATATGACAACAGAACTGACTGTCGCACACTAATGCATCATAGCATCTTACTACGGCAGAAAATCACTACATTCGTCCTAAAATATTTCAATTATGGGCTAAATTCTTGATTTTCTTGATTGCAGCTAATTGCAAAAGTAAGTATGAGACCATCTATATTATATTACAAAAATATATGCAATATGTTGATATATATAAACAAGAATAACAGGTGATGATGCATACAGAGTTAGACCATGCACCAATAATTGCTGATATAACGTGCTTTGAGTCTAATATTTAATTTTGCGGTCAAACAGAGCAAGCTATTGCATATTTAGAAATAAGATGAGGCAACATTTTTCTGACCTGTGTGTAAGCGTCCTCAATACTGACATCAATAGCAATCATGATAAAAATGGCGATGGGCACACCGAAGTCTCCAATCATTCGCCGAATCTGGGGAAAGGTAGGGATTCAACAATCATGACGGAAAAGGATGTGTGGGATTCAGTGAAGTTACAATATAGTTACAGTATATGCAGAGGTCTATCTTGGGAGCTATGTAGGAGTGTATTCAAAATACATATAGATTTAGGTGTACTGATGGTGAGCCTGACTTTGTGAGAGACTTTGTGAGACAGGGGCAATAACAAATGGCAGTCTTCAAAAAGGTCATGCCTGAAAAGAGACAGGATATACTGGCTGGAGCAGAGATTACATACGGGGCCTGGGAGGTAGATGCCATTCTTGAACTGACGGAAAAAGTAGGCGATGAAGAAGCAGCCAAACATCAGGCACATGGAGAGCAGGGCAGTGTTGGGGTAGGCTCTTTCACGCACTTTGTGGGTGTGGGTAACATTGCCTTGCTCATCTGTAGCGTTATGGAGCTCTAGCACCGGGTGGAAGGGGTCTTCCAGAGTCTCATTCAAATGCTCGTAGTTCAGAACCAGAGGATGAGTACTAAAAATCTATGACATGGCATTAACAAGGAGAGAAGCAGAGATCAGAGGAGAGGAATTTTGCAAGCAAAAAGGCTTCTGTTTTTCTACCTGCAAAAATGTTCAATCCGCCAGATCATTGCTACATTTCTTAGTTACAATTACTTACTACATTTTTCTGTATATGTATATTCCAGTGTGTGTAGATTATAAATTGACATTTTTCTAACCAAAAATTCAAGAATATCCATTCACTAAACTTGTGAATAAAATTATATTGTGCTATATATAGCAATAAACTTGATTGTGCTTGTTGTTATGAAAATGGATATGATACTGTTTTGTTTTTCTCTTAATTTTAATATAAAGAGATTCTGAAGTCACACTTTTAACAAAATTAAGACCCTGAACAAGACTGAACCAAAGATAATACAATTTTCAGACTTTTAACACTTCAGTATGAATGTATACTTATATACACTTATGTATACTTAATGTATATTTAATGCTCATACTTAAATTTTTTTTTTATCATATCCCTAATCAGCCTCTGAATTTCTAACAATAACAGGATATCAGGCTAGAAATGAACATGCAAAAGGTGAGTTACAAATTTAGTATATCAGAATTTGTATATTTATTGCTTATTTAATTTCTCTTTTTTTTGTATTTTACTGATATGTCTGTTACTGTATGTACCTTCATAAGTTTGGCGAAGGTCTCATAGATGAAGATAAGGGAGATGAGGATAGAGAAGATCTCCTGAGTGAAGCGAGAGATGAAGCGGACCAGGAAGCTACCCTCCACCGCCACAATGATCACCACAATAACAATCAGCCACATGCCGACCCAAATCCGTCCCACGATGTACTCGACGCCTTGGGACTTACAGAACTGACAGACACAAACAGATTGAGATGTGGGTGAGCATGAAACAGACGACAGAAATGAAGAATTTCAATAAAACATCCCTGCTAGGGTTTAAGGAATAATTCAACCCTTGCTGTACAGCCCTACCTGAAAGAAGGCTTCTTCAAACACCATCAGCGGCCCAGTAAAGCCAATGACCAGCACAGGCTGGGCGGCAAACAGGCTAAAGATAACTCCCTGTACGCAGGTGGCGATCATCAGCTCAGATACACCCATCATGTGCTCTGTCTTATCCGCTAGGACACACAAAGGGAAGCGTTAAAGTCCAGTAAACCAAGACCAAGAGCAAAAGAAATAATTCTGGGGGGAAAACAATAATCAAATAATCAAACCTACACAGTTTTGCCCTCTCCCAAAGTGTAACAAACCAGCCAAGACATGTTTGACTAACACTTTACAGTAACACTGCCCTTATAAAGGGTTTCTAAATTATGTTAATCAGGTTGTTAATTCGATTGTAGACAATTTATAAAACATTAATAAGCACTTATAATTGAGTCATAACACATTTCATTCTTTAATCCAGGCTCACTGTTTGGCAAGATCTTAGATTCTGCTAGTTGTTTAGCTTATCTTGTCCCTTTCTCAGGCAGAATGCTAAACTGTCAGCTTCGTCAGGTCTTTGTTAACATGCTACAGCCATTAAAACACCAGGTATTGCCAAATAGTGAACATGCATTAATGTATGATGTCTTGTTGATAACTATTATTAATAATCTATAAACTGTCTACACACAAATTAACAGACTTCTAAATTGTATATATATATATATATGTATGTGTATATATGTAAATTATATATAAATTATATATGTTATAGATTATAAAGAATTAAAAAACACTTTATAAAGCTTTTCTTTTTGTAAAGTGTTACGCATATCGGGTTGCATTGGAGGTCCAAGGCTAATGCTGCTTGTGTATCTGTATAAATTATTATTATTACTAGGGCTGAGAAAGTTAGCGTGTTATTATCGCGTTAACGCATTATTTACTTAACGGCGACAATTATATTATCGCCCGTTAACGCAGGTTTTTAAAATCCTTTTATTTTGAAAGTCGGTGCTTTCTCCGAAGTAACGCGAGCAGCGGCGGACT
>JBBJLR010000029.1:7211139-7222162 GCA_037577145.1 Brachypetersius gabonensis
AAGGTCGCACGACAACAATTACATGCACTTGCACCGACGCTCCCAAATATATTTTAAGGTCGCATAGATGAAATTTCGATAGCATATGCGACCAAAATGGTCGCAATTTCGAACCCTGCAGGGGTTTATTGTACTGCCACAACAAAAATTTGTGGGGGTTTTTAGTTAGGTTCTAAGAACAAAATCTGCGAACAACTGAGGTCACAAACTCTGAATCACGACTTTCACCGGGGAACACTGTATGCACAATGTATAGATTGCAAAGTGTACTTTTCTAAACAGTAGGTACAGTATGCGTCAATATACAATTCCTAAACCAATAACAGAGGTTTTAACCAGTCAATCACATTATAATCCACGTACAGTATATGGACAAAAGTATTGGAACACTGCTGATTTTCCCTTCCAGTGAAGTCAGTCTTAATGCCTCAGCATACAAAGACATTTTGGACAACACCATGTTTCCAGCTTTGTGGAGCTTAGGGAGGAACCTTTTCTGTTCCAGCATGACCGTGTCCCAGTGCATACAGCAAGCTCTGTAAAGACGTGGCTGAATGAGTTTCAGTGTGGAGGAACTTGACTGACCCCCAGAGAGTCCTGATCTCAACCTCAAGTTGTTATAGCCCCAACTGAGGGACCAGCTCCATTTTACACCAACAGGGACTTTAATGACATAGCATTCAAATCATACTTTTTAATGCAGAGTTGGTGCCCCCTTTACAACAATTACAGCTTCTACGTTTCTTGGAAGACCTTCCACATGATTTTGTAGTTTCTGTGGGAGTATGTACCCATTCATTCTGTAGAGCATTAATGAGGCCAGGCACTGATGTTGGATGAGGTCTGTCTCACAATCTCTGTTCCAGTTCATCCCAAAAGTGGCGTTGAGGTCAGGGCTCTGTGTGAGCCAGTCAAGTTCTTCCACAAAAAACTTATTCAACCACGGCTTTGTGCACGGGGGCACAGTCATGCTGGAATAGTTCTTCTCCAAACCGTGTCCACAAAGTTGCAAGCAGGTTGTTGTCCACAATGTCTTGGTATGCTGAAGCATTAAGATTGATTAAGTTCTCTGGAAGTAAGGCTCCTAGCCCAAATCCAGAAAAACAGGTGTGTTCCAATACTTTTGTCCATATTGTGTAGTTAACTCACATTTTCATGTCCTCTCTCTCTCCTCAGTTACAACCACTGGTTTGATGGGATGGCTTTGATGCACCGTTTTCAGATTAAGGAGGGTCAGGTGACCTACCGGAGCCGGTTCCTACGCAGCGACTCCTTCATGAAGAACAGCGAGAGTGATCGCATCATGGTGTCTGAGTTTGGCACAGTGGCTTTCCCCGACCCCTGCAAGAACTTCTTTTTGCACTTCCTGTCCCGCTTCGAAAGGATAAGTTAGTATGGCACAGTGGGGCTGGGTGCATCATTCCTGGGGAATGTTTCTATATTGGTTCTATATTTGCTATTCCTTTCAATTCATTTCTGCGGTAATCACTTCTAATCTACAAGAGTCCCAAAAAGTGAATAGGTTTACAAGTACCCATTGTAGCTGTCGTACCAACACACTGAAGCTTTTATGAGAAGATCCACAGGAAGCAGTTGAACAGACCCACAGAATTTCTTCATCTAGAATAACAGATTAAAGTCACATGCTCTTAATACTCTAAATGATGGTGAGAGGCCAAAGTGACAGGAAACTGAAGAATGCAGAGGTCTCACTCGATGCCTCCATGACATCAAAGCTAGAATGTGTGTACTGTGAAACAAACAGTGAACCGGAATTGAAACTATGCTATGAATTGCTTTGGTTCGAGTGGTGTGTGGGATATACTCATTAGTTGCCAATTTATTTGAAAATATGCTCTGATATTCTCTTTTGTTCAGTGTAACTGAAATGGCAAACTTACATCTTTCCAGGCTACAGCTCTTCATATGAAATAAAGAGGGCCACACTGATTGCCTCAGGAGTTGAATCAGTTCTGTTTTATGAGAAGGAATCCAAAAGTCTGCAGAGCTGTGGCCTAGAAAGATCCCTGATGCAGTTTGACATCCATGATATATAGTAATCGGGGGGTTATATTCCAAGAGCACCTGCATATAGTGGGTTTGTTGTGTTTTGGTAAAAAAAAAAGAAGAAGCCTAAAATGCCTATTTTTATAGTGTAAACCCTAAATATGCCCCCGAATATGCTCCCAGAACATTTTCATTTCATTTTAAACTCAGTTTAATGCATTAAGCTTAAAGAAAACCTGTATTTTGATTTAAACTTTTGATGTAAACTCCCCGCCAAGATATGCAACTCCTTGGAGTATTGGGACACCGTGGTGAGGTGACCGGTTTTCAGTGAATAACCCCTGATCTACTCGGGCTAAAAATACAATCGTTGGAAAGGTCACCTGGAGATTAATTGAACTGTGGAGTTTGAAGTGTCTGAGTGCTTGCACCATGGAGAAATCGCGCTTGGAGTGTGCAGTTTCCACGTTATTGTGGGTATTTCCGAGAAAAAGTACGGTTGAGTACGGTTCTCAAAAAAAAAATACTTGTATGACTTGAATCCATGACTCCTGATCCGTGTAAAACTGGGGGATTACTGTACACACTATACTGTGAACTGGGCTTTTTTACATAGCCAAGGAATCAGATTGCACTGAAAACAAACTTCAAAAAATGTTAGAGAACACATTCATGTGTGAAATAGCAGTGACTGTGGTGAAAAGCCCAGGTCACGGTACAGCGTCTACGCTTTTTTCAGAAAGCATGTAACTCGTCAGTGTTGTTTCTAACTCACTACTTGTTGCTGCATCACACTGAAAATATAGATATTATATTTCGGTTGAGACAACTGAAAACCTATGCAAATCTCTGTATATTTTGTCTAATCCATTACTTTATATAACAGTATTTGTAAAGCTGATGTTAGTAAAATTCTGCATGTTAAAATAGTTACATTCAGTATTTAAGGTTGACATAAAGAAGTAAATCTCTGATTACTTTATACATGAAAAGTACTGTTATGTGATGTAACATTTAAAAGCTTGAACATATTACTTTACACTTTTGCATATTGGTGAGGAAATATTAATGATGTAATATAATATGTAAGAGCCCTTTATGATAATGGGTTTAATCCATAGCCTTCATGCCTTTTTGTTGTAATATCTGTGTTTTGTTGAACACGGATATTAATAAAGATAGATGGATAGATAGATATTTGTTCAAAAACAAAGTAAAACTGACAGACTGTGTCTTTTGGCACAAGATCATGGAGCTTGCATAACGCTCACATGGGGAAGGAGGGAGGAGGGGAGGTATTTGCCCCTTAATAAACAGCATGTGCTCTTGCTGTGGTTTGTGGATAATATATGTAGCTATACAGGAATACTCATGCATCTTTGAACCTATTCTCGAGTCACCTCATGAGTAGATTGACTCAGAAATCACTTAGAAGTCTCAGCATGGGCTTAATGTATTTTGTATTAACAGCTTTCTGGCAGCGGGATGGGATATAAACCAGAACTTGTTCACATGCCAAGGCATACAAAAGTATTGGGATGTCTGACCATTACATTATTATAATTACTGGTTTTCATTTGAAATCGAGGAATAATAAGTCCTGAGGCAATCAAGAGATGTTCACGGCGGTTGCTTGTGACGGCGATGGCCTTGGTGAGAGGTTCTTCTCCAGGTTCTTCTCGATGACATTGTCCAATATCTTGGTACTGAAGTATTAAGAAAGTAAGGGGTCTAGTCCAAACCTAAAAAAACAGGTGTGTCCCAATACTTTTTTCCATATAGTGCATCTTTGTCTAATTTCTGGTTTATCATCAGACCTGCCTTTTAATCAGTTGTGACGGAAACATGATTATTCATTTTAGTGGGGGTGTTATGCGCATCTCGACCACATCTCAGGTCGACGGCCATGCACCGGACTGCCATTCTGGACTTTTCCAGAACACACTAATGCCGGTCCGCCCCTGCTTTCAGCTAACTCTAAATGTGCTCTTGTATGTTTTTAATTTGTATCACTGGCTTAAAATAATTGAAATGAGACTTTATATGATTAAATCATCCTTTCATCCTTCTAGTTGTCCTGTTAAGTTTCAATTATGTTTCAAAGAGACAATTTTTTTTTACATTTTTGCTAGTGTGTAAGAACAGGATAACATGGAATGGGAGAGCCATGAATCTTTGCTAGGGGGCGGCTGTTGGCCGGGTGGTTAGGGAGTTGCCCCTGCAATCAGACGGTTGTGGGTTTGAATGCCAGTGCCAGCACTACTTTCTGGTAGCCCCCTGTTGGTGATAGTCCACTGCTTCACTTGGTTTAATGGGACAAATGCAGAGAAAGAATTACACACTGCTCATGCTGTGGTGTGTTCACATGTCACTATAAGGGGCCACTTATTTGACAATTTTACAGTTATATATTTACAAATGCATTCAGTTTTTGCCAAATGTGAATTTATATAATCAATTATTTTACTTGTTCAAACTGTGTTTGTAGTATCAGGAAACTATGGATTTCCTGACTGTTCCAAAATGATTCAGATGGTACAGTGGCCACAAGTGTTAGTGATCATGAAAAGTTGTTAGTGATGTTCAACTAATTCCTCAATGTTGTTTCCTGGCCTTCACAGAACCTACAGACAATGCTAACGTGAACTTCGTCAAATACAAAGGCGACTATTATGTCAGCACAGAGACCAGCTTCATGCATAAAGTAGACATGGAGACTCTGGATACAAAAGAGAAGGTAAATTTCACTCTTCACTCCAAATTTTGAAGTTGAAGATAAACTAACAGATTAGGCAAAATACAAGGCAAAAAACATTCTCGTAAATACTTTTTCAGTTATACTCTTCCTTTAAGAAAAATGTATATTTTTAGTTAAATATTGTTATATTTGGGGGAATTATCATGACAGTACTGAGACAAATGATCAATGACTTTCCACATGTGCAAATCTGTTCATCAAAGGTGGACTGGACAAAGTTCATCGCAGTCAACAGTGCCACTGCCCACCCCCACATTGACCCAGATGGAACAGTCTACAACATGGGCAATTCATATGGCAGCAAAGGTCAGATGTGTTTTCTCATAGACTGCTGTCCATTTGTATAAGGCACTCTGTGATCTTACTGTGACCACACATTCTTCACTGTGTAAAGAAAGTTCACTAGATGTGCTCTGTGTGTTTGTCAGGGGCTTTGTACAACATTATCAGCGTGCCCCCAAACCGGGAAGGTCCTAGTGACACACTGCATGGGGCAAAGGTGCTGTGCTCTATCGCCCCTATCGACAAAAGCAGACCCTCCTACTACCACAGCTTTGGTAACTAAAGATACAGAACACTTATTTCAGACATTCATACATGTTGAATAACACATACATATTTTGTTGATTAACAACTTAAAAATAAGACACAACACATCTCTGAACATACAGTTAGGTCAATAAGTAACTGGACATTGATGCAATTTTTTTGTAATTTTCTCTCCATACAACCACAATGGATTTGAAAGAGAGCAGTCAAGCTGTGATTGTATAGAAGTATAGACTTCCAGCTTTTAAGGGGTTTAACAAAAGTATAAAGCTATTTTCAGATGCTCAAAAGTAACTGGACATGTGATTGAAATTCTGTTTCCTAGCTAGGTGTGGCCCATTTCCACATTATTCCATGACGAATTAAGTAGAAAACATTTCTGGAGTTGATACAAAGTGCTGAATTTGCATTTGGTAGCCATTCACTGGAACTCAACATGACGTCCATAATGGTGTCAGTGCATGTGAAGCTCAAAAACCTAAATAAACCTAGCCGGGAGGGCTGTGACGTCCACAGAGCGGCCAGTAGAGGCTGCTATTGGAGTTTATGTTCTGGGACTCTTATTTTGAAGTATGTGTATAGTCGTGTCTAGAGTCTCAGTGTCAGGTGTCTTGTATTGTCATTAACTGATTGTGTTTTACAATTGGTTCATGTTTGAGTGGGGGTTTGTATTTAAGTTATATGTGTTTGTATTCCAGTGGCTGGTCAACCCTCACCCTGATCCTCACCTTCCCTGATCCTCCTCTTTCTTATAAGTTGTTTGCTTTGTTTACTAAGGTCCTTATACCTGTTTTAGTTATGTATGTAGAGTCTGTGTCCTGTGCAATAAACATTCAGCATATGGAACCTGCCTGCTTGCGCCTCACCTCACTTCCCCGAGCACCGGACATGACAGATTGACCAGCCAACCCAGAGGCGCAGCAGGTGGGCACAGACTCCCAGGCTCAGATCACTGCGAAGGACGGCAGTCCCTCACCGGCATCAGGAGGCAGAGATAGCCAGCTGCCAGATGTTTTTTCGGCTCCGCTGCTGGTCACGAGCTGGCCTCCATCTCAGGCCGGTGTGAGGACTCCAGGTGCTCTGGACCTGAGCCTGGCCTCCCCCGTACACGCGATCCGGCACGCATCGCTGCCGGAGAAGGATGGAGCTTCTGTGATGGCTGTGAGAAGAGTCCCGATGCACCGCAAACAGGCGACCTCCCCGCCTGCATCTGAGGGACGCAGGTTAGCGTAAAGGGACATGGGAGTCTAGGCGGGCAGCGAGGGATGGCTTCCCTATCCAGCCACACACGGACAATGCTCTCCCGCCTGCAACCGGGATTTTCCTCCGGGTGGACTGGGGCAGACAGCCCTGGACTGACTTTGGGCCCTCAGGCGCTCTGGAAACTCGCTGGGGAAGGGGGAAAATTCCAGGGTAATTTTTAGAGGGGGGTACATGCAATGTGTGCCCCCAAGGGGGCTCCTGGAGGGAGCCTTGATCCAGGTTTAATGGAGATGTGGACCAAGGGAGACACTTATGTTAAGCGTACTCGAGGATCCACATGGGCTGACCTGACCACAGGGTGGTCCAGTGCTAAGGCACAATCGGGGGAGGTCGTGTGGAGGCCCACGAGTATGCAGGGTTTTTTTTTTTAGGTATTTGTTTGCTGTCTCATTTCCCCCCCTCCGCCCTTGGGTTTAGCACTCCGGTGGCGCGCTTTTTGGGAGGGGGATTCTGTGATGTCCACAGAGCGGCCAGTAGAGGCCCAGAGTTTAAGTTCTGGGTCTCTTATTTTGAAGTATGTGTATAGTCATTAAGTGATTGTGTTTTACTATTGGTTCATGTTTGAGTGGGGTTTTGTATTTAAGTTCTATGTGTTTGTATTCCAGTGGCTGGTCTACCTTCACCCTGATCCTCACCTTCCATGATCCTCCTGTTTCTTATATGTAGTTTGCTTTGTGTTCTAAAGTCCTCGTACCTGTTTTAGTTATGTATGTAGAGTCTGTGTCCTGTGCAGTAAACATCCAGCATATGGAACCTGCCTGCTTGTGCCTCACCTCACTTCCCCGAGCACCCGACATGACAATTGCATCCATTATCTTATGTTTGTCCAGTCCATAAAATCTGTCACTCTAACTTTTGCTCATTACATTTCTTGACACAGTTGCTGTCTTCAGTAGGAAAGCACTTTCTGACAAAAATTTAGGCAGAAATAACCCAAAAAATGACACTAGGTACAATAAACATGACCCAAAAATATGATAAACATAGCAAGTGAAATAAAAGTATTCAAAGGATTTATTATATACCCCATAACAAGTTCCTTCGGAATCAGTAAAGTTTTCTGATTCTGATTAATTTGCATATTCATTCCCTTTCTTCTAATTAAATGTACTTGTTATTTCTAGCCTCAAACAAAGCCAAAACCGTAATAAACCTTGACTCAAATTTGATCTAATCAACACTGCTTAATCAAAGAATGATGCCCACTTATTACTCAAATTTTCTGAATAATTTTATAAAACATTTATCAAGAGATCTAATCCCACCCACTATCTATCTCTTGCCATGCCACTATGCTAAAATGGAGGGCTAGCACATGCTTCTCTGAGTCACTCTGAGCTCCACGGTATCTCAACTTCACACTTGTACAGCTCCAGAAAAAAAAATAAGAGACCACTGCAATTTATTTATGAATCAGCATCTCCACCATGAGTATGACCATTTAGCGGAGATGTGCGTACCAACCCTCTTATTTCGTCATTTTGTAATGTCCATTATGCTTTAAAGAACAAGATTTTTATTTGGAAATGAGGAGAAAGATTGCCAGCAGTTTGTAAAAACAAAGTCAAAGCTGTTCAATTCAATACTTGCACATTTAAAAGATAAAACCTGAGAAACTGGACATTTTTGCAGTGGCCTCTTATTTTTTCTCTCCAGCTGTATTTTTAACAACCTATTTGTCATTACTTTATCCCATTTTTGAGCAGAAAAACTAAATGAAAGATTTAGCATGGTTGCATCACAGCAGTATATATTTTTTCTTTTTATCTTCCAGCCATGTCAGAGAACTATGTGGTGTTCATTGAGCAGCCCACAAAGATTGATCTGCTTAAGATAATCACGTGTAAACTGAGGGGGAAAGTTTTTGCTGACTGCATGTACTGGGACCCAAACCAGGAGACCGTCTTTCACCTCGTCAACAAACACACTGGCAAGGTAACAATAAAGCACCCTGCTGAGCTCTCATGGGGTCGCGTTGTGGCTGTTGGGGGATTGGAACAGGGCCATACAGGAAAAATTAAAGTCAATATTCCAGCTATGCAACAATGTTTGAGGGGTTCAGCTTTCAGAGTTCATGGTTTGGATTAATTCCTCTATTTAATTTCATACACCAGTGTTTAGAGGCTGTATGGCCATCCTTTACAATTTTGCCACATTTTAATTGATGTTTGCCAAAACAGAACTTGATGATTAAAATGAATATACAGCTCCGTAAAACAATAAGAGACAACTGCAAAAATGTTCAGTTTCTCAGGTTTTATCTTGTAAAAGTACTGAACTGAACAGCTTTGTTTTATTTTTAAGAACTGCTAACAATATTTCTCAACAATATGCAAATAACACACAATATGTTTGAAATGTTTCATTTCTTGGTGGTTACGATAGTGAAAATGTAGGTTTTATACTCGGCAACAATTGTTGCTGATGGGAAACCACATGGTCTAAATTTCACCTATTTTGACCTATTTACACCAGTGTGGCAATTCCTACCTGTGGCCACCAAGGGTCGCCACGAGACTGTGCTTGCCCCTAATTGTCTAGTCACCTGTTTCGTGTTCCCGGTTAGTCTTCACTGTCACCTGTGTCATGTCAGTCTAATCATTTGTCTCACTGCTCCCTGTCTGTCTTGTGTTTATATATAGTTCCATTCCCTTCTTGTTAACCACGAGAGCATACATTCACATTCCCTACTGTGGATTCTTAATAAAGTGTGTAAGTTTATTATGGCGGTCTGCCTCGGTGCCTTTACTCCTCCTCGACCACTTCAGGACCACTCTGTGACAGAATGCTCTCGTCTGAATAGACGCACTGCAGACCCCGTTGAAGACGGTGAGAGCACCTCCGTTGAGTCGGAGGAAGAAGAGGATTTCACATATGGATGGATCCGACAACCCTGGCTGAACCACGGAGAGTGTTTGTCCGATGAGGAGAAGGACGTAACATACCCTCTGACAGGGGAAGTTCCCCAGGATAGGACCACCATCCTGCAGTTGACCTCTATCTCCATCTCACCGCCCAGGTCTCGAAAGAGAGGGAAGAGGAGACGATCAGGATTTTCGACGTCCTGCAAGGGGAACGCTCGGTGAGGGAGTACGTGGAGGAGTTCCTCGTTGCGGTGGAAAACGATACGTGGACTGGCGACATACTCGTCTACGCCTACATCGGAGGATTAGAGCCCCCGATCCACGACCCACTGACCCAGTTCCCACGCCCCGAAACACTGGAGGGGGCGATCCAGCTCAATGTATACCTGGAACAGTGTTCGATTCATTTACCTCCAAGTGGCTCGGATCCGTACCCGCCATCTCCTCTTCCTCCATCGTCGGCGCCCGCCTTCCAGAGGGGCGCTTCACCTCCGGCGTCTGCTCTCCAGCAAGTCGCTTCATCTCCGGCGTCCGCTCTCCAACTGGTCACTTCATCTCCGGCATCCGCTCTCCAGCAGGTCGCTTCATCTCCGGCGTCCGCTCTCCAGCGGGATGCTTCATCTCCGGCATCCGCTTTCCAGCGGGATGCTTCGTCTCCGGCGTCCGCTCTCCAGCGGGACACTTCGTCTCCGGTGCCCACCTTCCAGAGGGGCGCTTCACCTCCAGCGTCGACAGATTCGTCAGACGCTTCGTCTCCGGTGTCCTCTCTCCAGCGGGACCCTTCATCTCCGGCGTCCGCTCTCCAGCGGGACGCTTCGTCTCCGGCGCCCGCCTTCCAGAGGGGCGCTTCACCTCCAGCGTCGACGGATTCGTTGGACGCTTCGTCTCCAGCACCCGCTATCCAGCGGGACGCTTTGTCTCCGGCGCCTGCTCTCAAGAGGGGCGCTCCACCTCCAGCGTCGACAGAGTCGTCGGACGCTTTGTCTCCGGCGCCCGCCTTCCAGAGGAGTGCTCCACCTCCAGCGTCGACAGATTCGTCACACGTTTCGTCTCCGGCGTCCGCTCTCCAGAGGGGCGCTCCACCTCCAGCGTCGACAGATTCATCGGACGCCTCACCTTCGACCTCTTCTCCTTGTGACGAGCCAGCCGACTTGCCTGTTCCTTCAGCCGACCCTCCGGATGAGTCTGCCGACTTACTGGCGTTTCCAGACGGTCCTCCGGACGAGACAGCCGGTTCACCCACGCGTCGCCTGTCTCTGCCTGAGGGTCCAGCCGGCTTTACAGATCCTTCCGCCGGCCACCCTGACGCGCCAGCCGGCTTTACAGATCCTTCTGCCGGCCTCCCTGACGCGCCAGCCGGCTTTACAGATCCTTTCGCCAGCCTCCCTGACGCGCCAGCCGGCTTCACAGATCCTTTCGCCGGCCTCCCTGACGCGCCAGCCGGCTTCACAGATCCTTTCGCCGGCCTCCCTGACGCACCAACCAGCTTCCCAGATCCTTCCGCTGGCTTCCCGGATACACCAGCCGGCTTCCCAGATGCGCTAGCCGGCTTTACAGATCCTTCCGCCGGCCTCCCTGGTGC
>JBBJLR010000029.1:7231359-7241464 GCA_037577145.1 Brachypetersius gabonensis
GGTTGAGTCTCTGGAGTGAGAGTCAGGGTTGAGTCTCTGGAGTGAGAGTCAGGGTTGAGTCTCTGGAGTGAGAGTCAGGGTTGAGTCTCTGGAGTGAGAGTCAAGGTTGAGTCTCTGGAGTGAGAGTCAAGGTTGAGTCTCTGGAGTGAGAGTCAGACTTGAGTCTCTGGAGTGAGAGTCAGGATTGAGTCTCTGGAGTGAGTGTCAGGGTTGAGTCTCTGGAGTGAGTGTCAGGGTTGAGTCTCTGGAGTGAGAGTCAGAGTGAGTCTCTGGAGTGAGAGTCAGGGTTGAGTCTCTGGAGTGAGAGTCAGGGTTGAGAATTAGGGTTAAATCTCTGGGGTGTGAGTCAGGATTGAATCTCTGGAGTGAGAGTCAGTTTGGTGTGATTTTTTGCATTTTCCTCCAGAAGTGTATCAGTGTGTTTAGAATCACCATATGCTTATATAATGCACTGCAACTGTACTTCACCTCTTCTGTCTGCATACAAAGATCAATTTCATAATGAGCCAAAGAAAGTACGCCCCCCCCACACACACACACTCACAAACACAAAATCGGATCAATGTGGGCGACCTTTCTAGCGACGCCCAGTAAACGCTATTATCACTATTACTCCTCTTTCATCTTTTCTGGCATTTGTGCTTCTGTTTCTGTCCTCAGTCCTTGATCAGCCTTGAGCCTTTCCCCTTCAGTACATTTTTCCTAATCATCATCAACATCATCAACTTCAGCAGCAGCTCAGCAGACTCTCTCATCCTCTTCTAAGTTGAGGATGAGCTGTTATCAATCCGACAAGCAGACACACAAACATGCTTACCCTGAAACTGGAACATGGTTTCTGCGCACTTACACATCATCCTCTACTGCTGCTTGTTGCTGTGGTTGTTTTTAAGTAGTATCTGGTAGCTGATTACGCTGTTTACACTATATGTCTTCAATGTAATGCACATGCTAATTTTATTGGTGTGGAAAATGTGTCACTTATTTGTATTGTCTTTTGTATTGTTGAATTTAGTAAAACGTGTTTTCATCATTGTCTGAAGAAAGCCCATGTAGTCGCCCCAATCTGTGAAGAGCACTAATTAATAAATCTGAAGCTAGATGAGCCAGACTATCCAGTTTGGAATAAGTGATTTCAATAATATGTATCATTTTATTAATTGTTATACAATAAAACTGTTATTCGGTGATGAAACTTCTAAATGGAAATTTTACAAATTAGGCACCTAAAATGATTTCTTCACAGTTTAAAAAAGAACAGACAAGGTAAAAAGCTAAAAAATATTGTCAAATAATAAACTGCAGTTACAAGACACTTCTCTTACCAAATGACCATTGGATTACTCACCACACAAATGTGAGGCCGTTTGGTTCAGTTCATCGTTAGTTCATTCATCACTCCAGACAGCTTTCATAGTTATTAAGGAATCAAAAGCCAAGGACAGTTTAGATTGTAAAGGTTCTGGGATCTACTTGTTGGTTTTGTTGGTGGTTGGTGGGATTGCGGTTGTTGATGAGGAAGAAGGATGGGAGCAGACATCTCCTCGGGATCCTTTGATCTTTCTAAAAATGGTGGGGATGAAATGGGTCATGGCAAGGAAGTGGTGGAACATGTATCCAGCGTCCCTAGCAGAATTGCAATACTGAAAAATGGTTTCAAACTTTTGAACAGTGGTTGAGAGACTAAATGGTCTGTAACTAATTCTTTCTCTCTCTCTCTCTCTCTCTCTCTCTCCCCCCAGGTGAGACGTTTTCAGATATATACAGTCACACAGAGACATGTCAGCCTTGCACGGAATGTACGGGTTTGATGCGCATGGAGACCCCCTGCACCGACTCTAACGACGCTGTTTGTGTGTGCAACTATGGCTACTACCACAACAATCTGATGGGCCGGTGTGAGCTGTGCACTGTGTGTCCACGTGGACAGGGTGTGTATGCACACTGCGAAAAAGACCACGACACAACATGTGAGCCTTGCGAGGACAACACCTACTCACACCTGGAGAGCGCGCTGGACCCCTGCCTGCCCTGCTCCGTCTGCGACGAAGGCATAGAGATCCAGATGAAAGAGTGCACTCCTATGGCAGATGCTGTGTGTTTTGGTGAGACAAACACACACATATTGACACGTCACTGCTGAACGATTACATCTTTTTGAGCTAATTTTCAGAACTTGTCCTCCTCCTTTGGCTCCATTCACCTAGTCTCAGTTGCTTCACAGTTGCTCAGGTGCATGGTTGATCTGACGCTGTGCACTTTGATCAGCACTAAGATAGGAATTTTCTCACATAAAACTTTCTTTTGCTAGTCGCTGGGCACCGTGCACCAGTTTTCATCAGTAACAAAGTTTACTGAGCTAAATGCTACGACCAGTAGCAAGAGGGTGTCTGTTGGACAATGTGCATTTTAAACCAAGATATAAACCAAGATACAGTCATGAGTTAGGAAAGTCCACAGAATCTCCTAATGAGTTCTTGGGCCCGGCTTTTTAACTAAGCGTGTTAAAAATTCAGATAAATAAAAATAAAATAGCTGTGATGCATAGAGAAACCGTCTCACCAGATCAATTGGTTTTGTTTGGGAAGAGGAAGGAAACACTGATTTCTTGAATAGTAGCAACAATGAGGTTTTCTTTGAAACACATTAACTGAATGGTGTCCATACTGGCAAAAATACTGGCTACCATACACCAAAATAAACCACATTTTAGACACCATTTCAGAATAGGCTAATATATAGGCTCATTTAAGGGAGTTCTACTGGACAAATGTGACATGGGGCAACTGGTGGCCTAGTGGCCAGAGAGTTGTCCCTGTGATCAGAAGGTTGTCTGGACTGATAGTGGCACCACTTAGTTACCCTGAGCAAAGCACAGTCCCAACAAGAATAGGTTAAATATAGAGAAAGATTGTTCACTTGGAGTGTTGTGTTCACACCTGAATAGGGTTACTTTACTTTAATCAGCGGCTGGGGAATAAAACTTTCCACTAATTCAAAGTTGTCGGGGGGCCCTGAGATGTTGAGTAGGGTGGAGTCTAAGGCCCGACCTGACAAATAGACAAAGATAAACAGACACACATATACACAAGCATACATTCCCACCCTCATGCACACAAACAAATATTCACACACTCACCCCACATATAGAGAGACAGAAATAAACACCGTACACACACTCCCCATATATACTCTAATCACCCTTTGCCCTGGGGTGGGGACAGGAAGACCACCCCGGTCCCCGCAGCAGCAGGGAAGACCACCAGCACAGACCCCGACCGGACGGACACTTCGTCCTCACAGTCCCCCGCCCCAGATAGTGAACAGGGAAAAAAGAAGACCCCATCCTTCCCCCCTCCCACTCAAATATAGGGTGGTGGTAGCTCAGTGGGTAGGATATTTGCCTCCGGACCAAGAGGTCATGGGTTTCGAATCCTACCTTCAGCACCACCATTGGGTTCCTGAGCAAGACCCTTAACTCCAAGTTGCTCCAGGGAGACTGTCCCCTGTAGTTAGAGAATGGAAGTCGCTTAAAAAAAAAAGCGTCTGATAAATGCCATAAAATGTAAATGTAAATGTTGTTCTAAAGTGCTTTAAAACAGGGGAGAGGCCTGACACTGACCACCCTCCGCCAGCTCGCGTCCCTCGGCCCTTCCCCAGAGCCCTCCGTGTCTACGTCTTCCAATTTAAAATTGGAAAGTGAGCACTGGCGCCAGATGAGAGCCTGAGTGAACAGATCATCCTCTGGACGCCATTCAGTGTACCCACCCCCACCTGCATGTGTGTGTCATGTGAGAGTCAGTAATGATGCAGGTGGTCACGAGGAGGCAGAGGAGGAACACTACCCCTGCATCCCAGCAATGCACCTGCATCTCAATGTCCACTGCTAATGTGCATGACACACACACACACACACACAGACACAGACACACACAGACAGACTCACACACAGACACAGACACACACACACACAGACACACACACAGACACAGACACACACAAACACACACACACACACACAGACACACACACACACAGACACAGACACACACACACACAGACACACACACAGACACAGACACACACAAACACACACACACACACAGACAGACACACACAGACACAGACACACACACAGAGTGAAATTTGTTGACCCGTGTCTGTCAAACATTGTGCCATTTTTTGTAATACAGTTGTCTGTTGTTGGGGTCCAACTGGGGTCCAAATCTGAACATGTTCGACATTTTAAAAGACCATCCAACCACAGCCAGTGTTCTACTGGAGAGTTCACATTGATCAAGCTTTAAAACTTTAAAACCATCTAACCTGGCCTCGTTAGAGCACCTAATTTTGCTCTTGCATTCCTGCTGCTCTAAGACAGCACAGTCCAGCTGTGTTTCAGTGTGGAGAGAAGCATGCGCGCACACACACACACACACACACACACACACACACACACACACACACACACACACACACTTGGCATTGCTCACCGACCCTTCACTCAGCAGGAGAAGATAACTGCTGCAGTTTAACAAACTTAATATTGGCTTGACTGAACGCGGTGCTCTTTTCAGAGGGGAAATATCCTGCAGTCAATACACAACGTTTCAGACTCCATTCACTCCATAGTTATATAGTTCTGTTACTTAATTTAATGTTTTACACTGGATAATAGTTAAAGGAGCAGTTTAAAAGGAGACCCGATTAACACAATTGACCTCTTATGCCAGCTCCTATGCCATGTCCAACACTGTGCTTGCTGTGCAAAGTTTTCTTCTCTAGTTTTGCACTGGAACAGGAAAGCTCAAACACACAATGCCAGAAACACATAACATCACTGTCAGAACAAAACCATGTATCTTCAGAAAAGTACCTTTACTCAAATGACATGTTATAGAGCATAAATATTCAAACCAGCACGGACTTCTCCCTCCAGCCTGTGACTGAGAACCACTTGATTAGAGATGCATTTTGAGTGTGAGGCAGTTAAAACATCCAGCCCTCCCGCTAGCAGTTTTATGCTAATGGTGTCATTTAGCATCCCTGGCACTTTTTTAATACAATGGTTAATCATAGAGCGTCACAGTCTCAGCGTTTGTCTAAAATTAAGGAGCGCATGAATGGCCAAGGAAGGAATTCCCAAAAGAAGCCACACTTTTTCTTAGAAGAATGGCCTGAAAATTAAGCATCCAAAGTGTGGATCACTAAAACCCCAATGATTCAGCATCTTCAAAACGCTAAATCTCTTAAAACATAACAGTGTTTCTCCCCATCAAACTTCAGATCGACATAAACAGAGCTGGCATTCTCAACTCCACCCAAAAGTCTTTCGCAAGAAAAACACCACTCCACTCAACTAGAATGATTGAATCATGGAATTAAGCAGCATATCAGTTACAATTGAAACTGATTCTCTATTCAATGAAACTTTTACAAAGTTTGAACAATGACGAGCCAACTTGCTTACAAAGAAACATTAGGGATGACGAGCATTTTCTGGTGCCTAAAGCAATATGGCTGATTCAGACCAATCCAACAACCTGGATGACAAACTTTCTAATGGATAAGCGATTTAAATGGCACCATTATATGAAATGATAACAAACAGCTTTAATAGAAGACAGACAGTTCGTCATGGGTAGATTCAGGTATTGGTATCAGTAATTGTGATTAATGCTGTGATACAGGATGGCAGTTAACCCCGCCTCTCTTTTTCCTCAGTCTGCTAATCACTCAGATCCTCCGTTAAATCTTGTTCCATGGCATTTGCTTTGCTTTCCATGAGTTCAGAGGTTAACTAGGGTCAATTCCTTATGGGTCCGCTCCAGTCTGGGTCAAAGTGCAGATATTCTGTGTGTGGAAGTGCAGTTAGAGAGGTCAGAAAGGTCAAAGAGGTCAAGTCCAACTGTTAATTCTAATCCACCAGAAAACACAGTATCCCCATTACACAGTCCCCCGACTACCATACTAATTAACTGGAGTTTGAAAATGATGTGTTTATGTTCCACTAGTGGGACTGTACTGTCTATGCATCAGCCCTGGCCAATCTCACTAGTGGGACTGATGAAAAATTCAGTACAATTACAAAGCAGCAGAAATATCGAGACATTTTAGGTTAAAGTATGAACAGATGATTTTGAAGCATGTAGTTATCAGTCCAGCTCTGCCTGTGGGTGCTTAAGACAGAAGACTGTTTGCTCTACTCATGGCCCAATGGAGGCCTTACACACCCCCACCACGATCCTCTCACTCACACACATACACACGCCTGAGGGCATCAAACATCTGAAGGACGTACCTCCCAAAGAGCAGCGCACTAAGCCAATAACACGGCACATTACATGCCCCGTCCAGCCGTGGAAACAGTGCTTCCTCTGTCTCTGTGTGTGTGTGTGTGTGTGTGTGTGTGTGTGACATTACCCCTACTGCAGCTTGCAGGGCCTGGTAGCATATGCTGCTTTGGACATGAGGATTCAGCGTGTGTGTCAGCTGCTGTTTCAGCTGCAGGCCGGGTGCGAGGTCAGGAGTGGCTGATTGAGCTCTGGGCTCGATGGACATGGACAGAATGGACAGACTCTCACTAGGAGCTTGATATATTTTTCCACAGCCAGTAGCATCCAGCTATTCACACGATTTCAGTTAGGTTCAGACAGATCTTTGTCGGGGGTTAGATATTCACACCTTTATCCCAGCTTTATTCTTCCTCCCTTAATAACCTGCCTTGAGCCATTTTTAATCTGTACACAGGGGCCAGCATGAAAACAGCACATTACACTGTAAAAAGTAGTTTTCATCCCGGCTAACTTTCGGATGCTATTTAAGCGATAAATAGGATAAATAAAGTCTTCTGATTCTGATACTAGAGGGCAAAACATTTTTGATACCTTATAATTAGCCTGTTTTTTGTTTATTTAAATGAATTTAAATACATTTTGTTCATTAATGCTATGGATGATTTTCGTGGGGCTACAGTCAGGTTCAGATAGATTTTGTTGGGCTTCCGTCTGGTTTGTTTCAGAACTGTTTTGTGGGTCAGTTTAGGCTGAAAATCCACTCTTTGATTCAGATTTAAGGCCTGGCTCTACTGGGAGACATGTCCAATGCATGGTGTATTTTCCAGGAATTCAATTACATTTTAATGGTCTTTTTCATCCTCTCCCAAATATTCCTGCCCTACATACTATATGGCCTTGAAAAGCAGTTTTGATAGCACAGGCAGCATTTGGTTTTGATAGTAAGCTTGGCCGTAAATCACAGTTTTGGAAGGTGAAACTTCCGGGACTGAATGTTGGCTGTTCCGGTACATCTCGGTATGCTCTGGCAGCAGCTGAGCTTGAACTTGCTGTTGGATGTGCCACATCAAAATTGTGTGCGCGTGTGTGTGTGTGTGTGTGTTTGTCTGTGCACATATGGATACTTGTAGTGGAGATGTTAAGGGATATCTCTCAACAGATGAACAGCATAAATCAGAGTATATGAAAGTGTAAGATAATTATTGAGGCTCACGCTCATATACACACACAGACACACACACACACACACACACACACACACGCACACACGCACGCACAGTTTCTCACACTTCACTGGCAGCTGTTCATCTGCAAAAGGTTGCCTTTGATCAGACCGGCCAATATGTCTCTGTCCTGAGAGAGAACAGCGGATTATAGAAATGAAGGGAGGGGACAGGACAGGAAACAGGAAAGTAAGGGAAGGGGAAGTTGGGAAGGGGACTAGAAGATAAGAAAGGAATAGAGGGGAAACAATATTGAGAGAGAGAAGTGAAGAAAAGACAGCAAAAAAAAAAACACGGAGAAAAGGGAACAGAAATGTGAAGAGGGAAAGAAGAAAAGAGCAAAAAGAAAAGGGAGGAGAGGAGGAGAAGGGAAGGAGACAGAAGAGAAGAGAAAAGAAGGGAAGAAGTGAAGAGAAGAGAAAAGAAAGGAAGGGAAGAAGAGAAAAGAAAAGAAGGGAGGAAGAGAGAAGCGAAGAGAAAAGAACGGAAGAAGAGAAAAGAAAAGAAGGGAAGAAGAGAGAAGCGAAGAGAAAAGAAAGGAAGGGAAGAAGAGAAAAGAAAAGAAGGGAAGAAGAGAGAAGCAAAGAGAAAAGAAGGGAGGAGAAGAGAGAAGCTTACGGAGCCTTTTATAATGATGAAGTAAAATGAAAATGGCGACTTGGACTTTCATTTAACACTGTGGCTTTGTTCGTAAATCATAAATCTATTTACTTTAGAAGTGAAAGGCTGTTTGTGAAAGGTTCTTTAGGTGGAACAAGAGGAGAGAAATATGGAAATGAGGCAATGCTGTTGTGAGTCAGAGAAAGATTAGAATTCAGGCCTGAATCACATCAAACAAAGCCATTAGAGCTCCAGCTAATCTCTGCTGGAGAATCTTTCTCTGCGTCGACTCTGGAGCCCAGCACAAAGAAGTCTTGTGGCCCTGCTATATGGACAGCACATATACACGTGCACACACATGCAGCATAGAGTTCCTCGCGTTTCAGCACAGAAGACCACCCTCAATGTTAAGCCAAATCGTAACATCAGCTGTGACCTCATAAATGACCTTTACACTTGCTTTCATTCTTTCTTTTGCTTCTCTTTCTCTCTCTCTTTGGTCTCTCTTATTAAATCTCTCTTCCTTCCTCCACTTCTGTCTGGGTTCCTGATCTACATGCCCTTTAGAGCCTGTAGCGTGTTAATAATGTGCTCTGTCAAGAACAAGACCACAAATGCAACCACACAGACACACACTCATGATGGACTAAAGGATTGTTCCACTGTGGTGGTCCTTTCACCAGTGTGAGTCACACTCCAGTAAGCATGTGAGCGTGTGTGAGCATGTGTGTGTATGTGGGAAAAGTAAGTTGGTAAGTGATGAGACCAGTTGCTTGTTGTCTGATATAAGATTTCAGCTGCTCAACAGTTCAGTTGCATTTTTCATTTCATGGTGCTCCGTGGCCACTGGGCTTGGTCTTTCAGTTAGTCGAGCACCCTGACTCTTCTACTATGCTGTTGTAATATATGAATAATGCAAAGTGAAAGTGACCATTCTGTCATATGTGAACACGCCACATCATCCAGTGTGAACAGCATGAAATTGCTCCTCTGCATTTAACACATTCACCAAGCGAAGCAGGGGGCAGCCAGGAACACAGTGCCCAGGGAAGTGTGTGTGGGGACGGTACCTTATTCAGGGTACCTCAGATTTGCTTAGCAGTCTTGGCAATCAAACCTATGACTTCCAGATCGCAAGGCAAACGCCCTAACCATTAGGCAACCAGCTGCCTTGTGGAGATAAAAAGGATCTTCTCTGAGAAGCACGTCTTCTGGATGGCAGCATATGTTGCTCTAAAACCTGTACATGTTGTTCTGCATTAATGGGGCCTTCCCTGATGTGCAAGCCACTCATGCTATGGTGCTGTGTGCACTAATGCACTACCATCAGGGATACTGGCTTTTGACCTGTGTGCTGATAAGTCAGATGGTCCCTCTCCTCTTTAGTCTGGAGGGTGTGGTGTTCATAGTTTCCAAAAAGGTTGATTGATCAAACCACACGACAGTTTCCACTCAGTTTCAGTCCATCTTTAATAAGATTGGTTTCAGAGAAGAATATCTGGAACATGTTTATGCGTGGTTTTCACTACAGAATCACCCTCTTTGGGATGCTCTTTTTATAGTTTTATAGGGTTTTTTTAATAGTTTTTAGCATTACACAACTTTCGAGTCTTTTGCTGCTTCATTAAATTTTTTTGGAATAAAGGAATTCAATTTCTCAGTTTTATTTGATATGTTGTCTTTGTACTACAGACAGTTAAATATGGGTTTACATGATTCGCAGTCTCCTCCTGTTTTAATTCACATTAAACTTTGCTGCTTTTTCAGTGAGTATGTACAGTGGATATAAAAAGTTTAATGTGACCCATGAACTGTACAACTCAATAAAAAAACAAACTGAAATCTTCAAGGTAGAGGGAAGAAAACAACAAAACTCAAATAATGTGGTTGCATGTGTGCACACCCTCTTATAACTGGGGATGTAGCTGTGTTCAAAATGAATCAATCACATTTAAAATCATGTTAAATAGGAGTCAGCATACACCT
>JBBJLR010000029.1:7251926-7271584 GCA_037577145.1 Brachypetersius gabonensis
CACACACACACACACACACACACACACACACACACACACACACACACACACACACACACACACACACACACGGAGAGCAGGAGGTCTGGCGGACTTTTCTTCTTTTAGCCTCACACGTATCCTTATCTGCACAATGGTACACTTCATCTGACCTTGACTGTAAGTGCAAACGACGTGGTGTTTGTGAGACAGATAAGTGAGTGAGTGTATATCATGTTCAGACTTTCTTTGGTACAATATTTACAACAATGGATGGATGAAATTAACCCACCAGGCAGTAAACATCTTTGTATCGTGAGTAGGGTGGCGAATGAAAAGAGCACCAGCAGACTTTTCACACACATCAATGCACCGTGGGCAGCTGGATGGAGAGCTGACCATCCCTGCATCTGTTTTCATTCATAAAAACTGTTGTACGAGCTTTATAGAAATGTTGGTATAAACATCTGCGCAACCTTATAAAGAACAAATAAAAGTAGACAGTGGTGCTTCGTCAAGACAAGCAAACTAATTAAATCTTTGGGGCCCCCTATTTGGAAAAGGGGCCCAGGACAGCCACTTACATATTAGAACCCTACACCCCACCTCCTCTGCTTTAGAATATTTTGGCCGCCCGACAGAGCTCCCTATGGGAATTGCGATTAACGAATGTTGTGGTGAACAGATTTTCCAAAGCTGGCATGATAGCTTGCTTGCAACTTCCATGTATCGATATTTATACTCCAATTCTTTCACAAACTCATAATCCAGAGAACCAAAGGGTTGATACAAACTCATAATCCAAAGAAAATATTTCATAAACATGTTTTGCCATATCAGACAATGAGAGGCAAATGCAACTGTGGGAAAGGAAGAGGGGGAGCGAGGGAGACAGATAGTGTAAGAGAGAGAGAGCCAGATAGGAAGCGGAGGCTCAGGAATGTGAACTAGACCCTGTCTATACAACAGCACTGACACACACAGGCTATTCTCTTCAGCTGTCGTGCTAGTGTCCATCTGTCAGTTCATCCTGTTTCTGTCCTGTGCATGTTCTATGTCCCATTCTATTCCTCCTTCATCTCTCTCTCTTTCTCTCTCTCTCTCTCTCTCTCTCTCTCACAGACACACAAAAACTGTCTGACAATAAGGAGCCTCAGGCTTCATCACTTTGTTACTGTGCCTCTCCTAGGACGTCTCAAGCAGATGCCTTCTCTCCCTATGCACACACACACACACACCCACAGACACGCACACATACACACAAACACACACACAGGTGCAGATTATTTACAAAAACTCTTCCTAGTTAAATTTAAAAAAGAATGTCCTCTTCTGGATCCAAACTGATTTGTATGGTAATCCGAACACGGGACGAGATGGTATGCCTCTATTCAGAGGACAAGCGCTGACTTAGGATCAGTTCTTGCACATTAGAGCCTTGTAAACACACAGTGGATGAAGAGGGATGACTTGTTCTTGATCAGCACTTTTGTTCAGACACACTCCATACACATGAGTCTCCCACGCATGCTAATCATTAATCAGCTGCTATTGTTTGGGGGGGGGAGCGTAGCCACATGAAAGCAGCCTCAAGCAGCAATCTACATTTAACGTGGCATGACCAGGCCCACAACAGCAGCGCCGTGGCGTACCTCATTGTAGCAGATGGATCTGAAGTTGGTCTAATTCACCTATCCATGCTCACAAATGTGTTCTTTCTAAACAACTGTTATTTATTTTTTATTAGTGTTATTAAATTATTTATGACTCACAACGAACCACTAGAGTGTTTGTTTAGAGCTTGTACAGAGAGCATGACTCATTTTAAATATTCATTTAGCATTAGCATGATGACAGTACCATTGTTGTCAATTCCACACTGACTAGTTTCGATCAACTGAGTTCAGTAGTTTTGCTACATCTCAGTCCAAATACCACAGGGCTCCAGCGCAAGCGTCCAGTGTATGCTTTGAATAAAGATGTTTTGAAGCAAAACATCTTCTTTTGGTTGAAATAAGGCCTTAGTTTGTGTCTGCAGTGTTCAAGCTGCTAAACAGGACTCTTGTCATTGCATGCAAAGCAAAGTTGGCTCAAGCCTGCATCCCAAATGGCCACTCAGAGTTAAAAAAAAAAAAGTCTGCATTATCCCGGTGGACTTTCTCGGGGAAAAAAACCTCATCAAGTCCATGTGTCTGTAAGTCTGGAGAAAACTGGGAATTTCAAGTGGGCACTTATCACATCATAGACTGTGACTGGTCCACATGAGGTCACACGGTTGTCCATGTCACCGCACAGAGCTTCTGGCAGTTTAACTTGCTGGACAAATTTATTAATAAATCTCCCGCCATGAATAATCCACAGTTGCGTGACACTTCCTTGGCTTGTATTTTTACCCAGTAGTGCGTATTTTTTGTGATAAGCTCATTAGCAGGTGTTTGGTGACGAATAGCAGGGCTCAGTACAGCCGGCTGCTGTCCCCAGGGCTACTTAAAATTTGATGTAACCCCAGTGTTTAATGGCTGCTAATTAGCATTAGCCCAAAAAACGTCTGTTGCTGCTAGAACGGAAGCCATTAAAACTCACAATCCAGCCACATGCTGTGCGAGTGTGGGTGTGTCTGTGTGCACGCATGTGTGTTTGGTGGGTGGCAGTTAACTGCACGACGACTACTACAGTCAACTCATTAAGGCGCTCCAGGGAGCTGTGAACATTTTAAATAAATTTTCTAAATTAGCACGTCCTTTTGTACCCCTGGATTGAAGACTTGATTTTTCATAATTTCTCTGTCTTTTCAGAACCATTCAGTATCGTCTATAGTCAGTTATCCAACCAGCATCCACACACATGTACACATACATATAAAGCACACACTATATGGACCAAAGTATTGGGATGCCTGACCATTCCACCAACAGGGACTTTCATGAAATTTAAATAAATAGATCCCCCCCCTTAGAACAGCTTCCACTCTTCTTGGAAGGCATTCCACAAGATTTTGGAGTTTCTGTGGGAAATTTGTTCCCATTCATGTAGAGCATTTATGAGGTCAGGCCTGGCTCACAATCTCCGTTATAGTTTATTCTAAAGGTGTTGGATGGGGTTGAGGTCAGGGCTCTGTGTGGCCAGTCAAGTTCTTCCACACCAAACTCATCCTACCATGTCTTTCTGGAGCTTGGTTTGTGTACTGGGACACAGCCATGCTGGAATAGAAAAGGTCCTTCCCAAAACTGTGTCCAGAAAGTTGGTGGATGGTGCTGTCCAAAATGTCTTGGTATGCTGAACCATTATGCTTACCCTTCACCCTGAAAAACAAGTGTGTCCTGATACTTTTGTTCATATCACATGCAACCCAAGTCATTCAGCTCAAGTCATTATTATGTTTAATAATGCAGTGATTGTTACTGTATATCATGACAACATCAGCTGGCACAGGCCTCATTACTGCTAAAGCAGATGAATATCTATTAACACGAATCTACAGTTTGTGAACTCAAATTAGAATAAATGTGTTGTGCAAGTTCCTCCTCCCTGAAACTTGTAATATATTCCAGTGATGAAGTTTGTACAGTTCTCAAAAGAAAACAGATGCCTTAGTTTAAGGAGAGCTGCCATGATTACGCAATTGCAATCGATTAAAGTGAGGGGTTGCAAACCCAAATAATAATGATTTTTAAAAAAATACACTGATGATCAGGTGTCTACAAACTTTTGGAACAGAGCGTTCTATGAGGTCACATACTAATTTAAAGCCATGACATCGAACATTATCGCACTAGTTCCTAGTAATTGTAATACGACACTCTTAATATCAATGGGCATAATCCGTCATGTTTATGCCAATAATATGTATTGTAAAATTGTAAATTGTTTTGTAAAATGTTGCCACCTAGGATTATATTACATGAATTTAAATATTTTCCCTTTTCCTATAGATTTGCTTAAGAGTTGACAGCACAATTAGTACAACATAGTCTATTTATGTTTTGGAATATAACAATAATGAAACAGGGTTTTCATGCAGATGTCCATAGTTATTTGCCAGAGCTGGCAGATAGTTGTCTTGGATTGAGATGTGTAGAAGCTTGTTTGGGCCCTCTTGAAACTTCACAAGCTCTGTTTGTGCACCAGTCCCTTCTTGTAATGGGCCAGTGCGCTTCCTCTGGTGAATTATGGGCCATGTCCGAAAATGTCAATGGTGACTAATGGCCATACTCGCCGCTGCAATCCAAAAACAATGGCTGTTCCAAATGACCTGAATGGATGCTGCTGAAGACTCCTTGGCAGTATGCCTACACACAGACATTCTGAAATACTACAGTATCAAAGTGTGGAACAATTTGGAGCCGTGTGAAGCAGCCCTGTAGCCCACGGCTATACAGAAGATTTCCCTCAGGTAAACTAGACTCAGCTTCAGTCAACAGGATCAACTGGAGCAGCAATTTCTCTTCCTTCTTCTCTTTCGCTTTCCTCTGCAGCTCTTTCAGACCCTTGGGGGATGGAAGGATGGATGAATGGACGTCAGAGAAAGAGGAAGGGGGTGAAAGGGTGTTTAATTTTTAAAAGCATTGCATCCTCTTCTCTCCTTCTTTAAGCGTGACCTGAGGCTCCACCATCATTCTGCATGAAGAGCAGTCACGACGACCGTCACTCTCTCTCTCCCTTTATATTCTTCACTCTCTCTGCGTTGCTGCCGTTTGTCCAACTCTGCCACTCCGCATTTCTCCGGTCTTGTCTTTAATATTGCTCCATCGCCCACTTCTCTACAGGGAACTGTAGCTATTTCTTTCTGTCTTTCCTAACCGTTGCTTTACAAATTCGATTCTGTTTCATTCCAAGACTAGTGGTTGGACATACGTCTGTAATCAGGGGGAAACAGCCCTAGGGTGCACAGAAAATAACACACTAAATTTTATGTGTCCACATTCAGGACCATTATTGTGCTCTTAGCTGTAAGAGTGTGTGGTAGTGGTGGGATGTAAGGGTATGAGGGCAATTAAACGTCACACAAGCTGTAAGTATTGAACCCCACAACAGACATAAGTAATTAACCCAGGGTAGAGATATTTGCTGACTCATAATTGCACAACTATTGATTTTTACTGCTCTACTAGTCACACAAATGTTGCCATTAACAAAAAATATCCAAAAGAGTGCACTGAAGGAGATTTTTGTTCCATTTCAGTTGTTCTTAGACTCAGACAATCCATTCACAGGGTTACACAGACCCCTGACATCACCTGCACCTTAAAATCACCACATATTTCAGAATCTGTACAGCATTTTTATGAAGATGGCGGGGGGCAAAAGACTGTATCAACCCTCATGCATAACTATCAAGTCATTCCCGCACAGCAAAGAGCTAAAACACTGAAATTGCTGTACGGAAATAGTTATTTGGGGATTAGTTGGAATGTGTTAATAGCAAAATTACTCACGCAATGTGAGTTGGTTACGCACATGTGCTAAATTCTCTGTAATAGGCTGGTTTGTTGCAAAACATTACTGTTAAAGCAGGGAGGAATTTGTTTAATATTGTGTATTAATTTAACATCAATAAAGTACTTTTTGTGTTTAGCTGAAAAAGAATTTTAAAACTTTTCTTTGGGGTCTGGGTTTTTTCCGCCCATAGTTCTGTCCATGACTTGTTGACTACTGTATTCTGAGTAGACTGTGTGGCCCCAAATCTGCAGTGAGGTTATAGAATGGGGTACCCGAATGGCAATCTGTAGTCTTAGGACTACATAGGACTATGTGCAATGTTACACAAAACATAGCACTGATTTTTCAAATGCTTCTAGGACGTAGGCTAATGTATTTCAATTGTTTACACTTTTTCAACTTTACACAGATAAAAATTATGGAATTTTCAAAGACGGCCAGGCAGGACTATTCCATTCCTCCTCTAAGACTTTATTTGCACTTAAACTAGTTACTTAGAGTCACATGTTAATGTATAATCTGAGCTGCACAAGCACTCTGAGGATTAACACTTGTTTATCAGGCTGGGAGAGGGATCCTATGGAGAGATACTGATGATGTCACATGGTGGCAGACCAAAGTAAATAAAAAAAATAAATGAATAGACAGCCGTTGTATGAGGTGCAGCAGCACACTATTGTAGCGCTGCACTTGCACAGCACTGCAGTGATTCAGACACAAAACGGAACCACACAACTCAAAGGCTCTTTGCATTCCGGAACCGTTTCCATGGCTCCCTACAATTGACAACAGATTGAGGGGTTAGTGGGAAAATGGGGCGTTTGTGAGGCACGCTGAATGTAGTAATGATTGCAGTTAAACTGCTGTGGAGAGGGGGTGGGGTGGGGTGGGCTGGTCGAGGGGGCAAGCTTAGCTCGAGAGAGCCCTCGTTAGGTGAAAACAGAATAGAATCACAAGCTTAAAAGCTTTAGCTCTTGGTAATGTGGCTTCATTCGAACAAATCATACACAGGTGCCTGATATGGAATGATCACATATTTTTTTCGTCACATCCTTTACATGAGCAGTGGCATAAGTGCTGGATATTGTTAATGAGCTCACAACCCGATACTCATCACAGTACCAGTAACAACGTGTCATGTTTTGATACTCATTACAATACCAGTTACATGTCATCTATTCTGATGCATCACGTTGATGGTAACGTTGAAAAGAAATTACGACATAACAGGTGAATGTATAGCAAATGGGTAGCTGAGTAAGAAAGCCTTTTGTGATTTACGGGCCTACTGCATTTTTGTCTTAGCTACTCCCATCTATAGGCATTAAGTAGGTACCTCTTTGGCTAAATAAGTGGTGAAATATAGATTTATTAGGACAGAAACATTCTGGGTATTACATTTCTAAACAAATCCATTGATCTTAGGAAAAGGCGATGGTGCTTATGTGGATACTCGAAGAAGCCTCTAGATTTAACAGAAGTTAGAATGGATGAAAAGTCCCTCCAAAACCTCCATAAAGATGTAGATGCATGCTGCCTGCGCAGGGTGGGCTTTACAGGGGGCATACTCTTATTCGTGGCAAATTTCACCACAATCCAGCACTAAAAGTTTAACAAGTTTTCCCCAGACGTGTATTTTCATTATGAGATCCCACTTGGCCACGTAAGACTCCATCGGAACCACAAAGCAAACCAATGGCCAAAACCACTAGTAAAAATGAACATGCAATCTATGGAATGTATCTGAAATTCTACTTTTCATACTGATGAATCAAAACACTGTTTAAATTATTATAGCTATTTGGTTTTGTTTAACTGTGGACGAAAGCTCAGCAGAGAAAAAATAAGACCATCACCGTCAGGAGCACGAACGCGGCTTAATAAAAGCACGAAAGTAACAAGGCAGAAGACGTAAAATTATATACAATAACTACAGTTATCCAGCTATGGATGTTGCTCATTGAAGACGAAAGCATAAATGGTAGAATAATAGAGAAATTGCAAGCAATATTAAAGTTATTATGGATGTTCTAACTCCTTTGTGAAAAGTCAGTTAAGGCCAAATTACTGGTTTGCATGTTTCAGAGAAGTTCGGCACACTCTGCGCACACACACACTCTGCGCGCGCACGCACGCACGCACGCACGCACGCACGCACACGTTTAATGGCAGAAGGGTGGAATCTGTACCAGACAGCAAAAAAGCCAAGATCAATAAATATTTCATGATGGTCAACGATGCAAACTGCTAACTCTTCATTCCTCTGTCTCTTCCTCTTCTTCTCTCTAGTGGTGAGGGTGGATGGAGGGGCTCAGCCTGACCCTCCTCCACCACAGGCTTAAGGGGCGGGGCACAGAAGCGGCATCATCAAGCGGAGGAGGAAGGCGAGGAAGAAGCAGGAAGCGCAAGGAGAGGAAGTGGTGAATTATTCTGCTGGTCATTAGTGAACAGTGGCTGGCGAGATCAGACTGAAACCCAGTATGGACATCAGACAGATGCTCTGGATCATCTGGGCTTAGAGAACTGCAAACCACTCCTGCACAAATACCACCACGTTAGCCACAACCTCCAAGGTCAATGCCCTGCACGACTGAAACCCAGCTCAGATCACACGCGAAGCAACTGTTTGATCCAAATTAGGCTTCAGACACTTTCACAAGACCTGAGCTCCTTTGATGTTTGAGATGATGAGACACAGGCATCCAACGGTATATCGTTTCTTCAACACCACCAACCAAATCCGAACGGCCTTATAGCATTCCTCAACGTCTATTATAAAGCCTTGAAGATGTACAGTCTGCCATACATGTATGTAAAACCATGTGTACATGTTTTCTCCTAACAAAGTAACCCACCAGGTAATCATCATGGACACTTATCTCACTAACACTGTACGTTTGAAAGGCATTCTGAGGTCTGAGAAAAATGAAGGTGGTGAAGGTGAAGTTCCAGCCGACTGTAGCTGTTTAGGTCTATGGGGTCCTGATGAATTGGACTTCTGGACCTGGCTCTTTGGCAGCAGGCAGATGCTCACCTGATATGGACTACATGAGAATGAACAACCACCAATCCTTCTTCATTTTGGGTTCTAGGGTAGAATATTATTCCTGATGTTCTTCATGCCCACAAAAAAGCAAAATGGTCAGATTCTTCCATTCAGGGTGCTTCATGGAGTTTTGAAAGGTTGCAGGAGTTGCCCTTTAGAGCCAGGCCTGTGAGCAGTACCGCTTTCAGTCCTAATGGTGGAGAAAAGCTGATCCTGGAACAGCAAGTGTATGCGACATCTCGAAAGGTGACATTTACCGACCTTTACTTTTGTAATGACTCGGATCTATACTTAGCACTCACTCTCTCTCGCTCTCCACAGATATCCCTTTCTGATAAACCCACATACAGTCTCTGTTTCCTACAGACACATACACACACACATATATATATATATAGATACACGCAATGCATCATATTTCCAGCTCCACGGCCTCACCTCATCCAGGTTTAAGTTTCTGTGCATGCTCATTGTCCATGGAGGCTCAGCTCTCAAGCCTAAGCACTGTTACTGTTACAGCTCAGCAGCAGTGGGGTGCAATGCTACACAGGAGTTTGACACATATGCTCACATACACAAGAAAGGTATATAATTCACCGAACTCACAGGTTTGGTACGTTACAGAGGTGAGGATTCAAAACATTTTAGTAGCAGTAGTGCCCCAAAAATGTGCCTTAGGTTTCAGTTCATGTCGATTCATGACAAAATATTTGAGACCATATATATAATCTTTGAATGGTACATTAGAAATTCTCCTGATCCATTGAGACTAGTTTCCTTGCCTCTTAAAGACAAAAATAATCAGTGAAAAAAAACAAATGTGGTGAGGAAAAAACAAATTATAATCTGAACTGTATTGAACAATCGATTGGGTGTTTCCTGAGTCAGTGAAGTATGATGTCTGCAAGGGGGACTGAGTTTTAATTTTTTTTAAACTATTTATTCAGAATTAAGCAAATTTCATTTGCTAGCTAGATATTGCCCTATTGCATGAGATCAGTCTAGGAAGGTGCTGCATCTTTTTAAATTGCAGCTAATGCAGTGTCATCGGACAACTTCACATGCTTGTAGGGGAGAACCATCCAGAGGGAGCAGGGCCTGTTATGCTCTCCTTGTTAAAATGGCTGCAGCAACAGTGAGAGTTGATCCAGCAATCTCCTGGCAATAGGGTCATGAGTTCTACTTAGATTGTACTAATTGGGAGCCCTCCACTGTAGTGCTAGCACATGCTAATACGCTGGCCTCAGCCAGGCTGATACAGGTATAAGCTAATATGCTACCCATTGGCAAAAAGGCTAGAGAAGCTCAATAGAAGCAGTGTCCTTCAGTGTTGAAGTAAAGAGAATGGAGGATGTAAGCAGTTTTTATAAAGAACATTGATACATGTGTTGTTACACCTCTAACACACACACAGATACAGACCCATCACCGATTCCCACACTAATATACAGTGATTCATATCGTTCATGATTCATCCTCTCACTTCTGCGTCTCACTGTGTCTGGCTTATATTCCCACCACCATATGAGACTCTGCTTCGATCTCAGTTTCTCCCGAAAGCAAACTAAATCCAGACCGTTGGGTAAATGATTCATGCTATGGCTGCTGAATGGGCCACATGTGGTGGACTGTGGTCCATTAGAAGCTCTAATGCAGTTGGACTCTGTGGCCAGCTCAGCATCATTGTGCTATGCTGTCATGTTCTACATTAGGAAGGGAAAGTGCCATGTCACCGTATCATATGCTTGGAAGTGAGGTCATAAAAAAACCAAAAACAAGACAGACAAAAAAATAGCAGGAAAGAGTCCACCGTGAGAATGAACAGCCCAGTTCAGCATGAGTGAAGACGCTTTCAGAACACGCGCAACTACAGAAGAGCCCAGACCAACTCAATCCACCTGCTGTTTTCTTTGGATTGCGTCCATCCTTCATTAAGCTAATGAGCAGAATGACGGGCCTGGCAAGCATGCAGACACGACATGCATACTCCGTGTCAGTTTCTAGTGCGTCTGCTACATGGCTTTGTAGTGAGCATGGGCAGCATTAGCCATATTCTGCTCCAAAACCTCAGGGGCTTCGAGTCTAGCAAGAACGCTTTTCAGGTCAGGGCAGACAAAGGCTACATTCACATTACAAGCCTTACTGCCCAATTAATGTTTCTTTTCTTTTACTGCTCTGTTCTGATCTTTCTGTCTTGGCAGTTTCAAGATCTGTCATTAGTGTGAGCTCACCCGACCCTAAAGGACTACAAAGTGCACATTTTAGCTCTTATCAATAGCCGTTGCCGACACGCTAACAGTAATGGATTACAGTGGTATAGTGGCGTTCACACACCACTGTTATCCATTAAAGAGTGGATACAAAGATCGCACAAACAAAGAAAAAAACACAAGAGCTCCAATTTAAATGATATCAAAAGTGTACGTGACTAGGAGTACATCTGAAGGTGACCCAAACTGCATTAGAATAGATCCAGTTTTTTCTGTTCACACCACTCTAAAAACAGTAAATTAAGCAACACTTCACTTCTGTAATGTGAATGTAGCCAAAATGAGGAACTGAGATTCAAATAAAAACACCATAATACTGAATAAAACTAACATAATACAGCATTACTATGATTTTTCTCTTTACTTGAGCTTATGTAAAAGGTATGTAAACAAGCTATGCTAAAATGACTGCACACAGTCATGTGCTTATATCAGTAGCAATTCACACACGGCCTTGGCTCGGTTCATTTGACTGAACTTGGTCCATCTGGTCTATAGCCATGTTTTGTTAGTTTGTTCCACTGCAGCATTTCACTTGGCTAAAATGAGCTATGGCTCAGCATGTTAAGCTGAGGTCTACAATGCCATAACTTCACCTCCTGTGTCTGGCAGAGCAACAGAAGAGGCTGTTGCCCTGCATTACACTTCAGCGCTGACATCTCCTCTCCACTACACTGAGTATATTCCATTAAATCATTCTATGGAGCATATCACTGGCCTCCTTAGCTAGCCGACCAGCTATGTTTGGTTTTAATGCGTTTTATGGCTCCATCAACTCACTCATGGGGCTCTGCACCGCTGTTTGTTGTCAGATTGGCCTACTTGAAAGCACTTACAGATGAGAAAGAGAGACAAGTTTCTCACTAGCTCGTTTTTTTTCCTCTCAATTGAGCACTCTTTGTGAATGCGTGTGCAGTCGTCTTTGTGTGTACAGTGAAATGAATGCAAAGCAGAAATCCCAGGCACGTTGAATGCTGATGATATTGCTGTGGTCTTGATATAGTTCCAGAGAACTGATACATTTTCATATGAAGAGAAAGAGCGCGAGAGAGAGAGAGAGAGAGAGAGAGAGAGAGAGAGAGAAAGAGCGTGCGAGAGAGAGAGAGAGAGAGAGAAAGAGCGTGCGAGAGAGAGAGAGAGAGAGATAGATACAGTCTTACGCAAAGGTTTAGGCAAACCTTGTAAAATGACTGGCCCTATATGTCCACATGCTACATTGTATGATGTCTAATAAACAGTAATTACGATTGCATTAAAACGTACAGACGTTTGTTATATGTAGTGGTAGTGAACGTGCACTAACTTTCACTTAGAAAATCCACAAACCAAGTCATTTGACCAGGTGTGCCCGAACATTTGCGCTGTTTGAGTATTGTTCAATTCCACATTGTAAGTTTTATTATTATTTATTTTTTTGCCCTGATATGCCTTGATGGTGACTGTAAAAAAGCACTAGATCAGAGTGAACAGACTGCTGAAGGCTGCAGTAAAATGTGATGTTTAAAACAAACAAAAAAAGAAACATTCCAATCTGACTCAGAAGCCAGGCCACATATTGGATATGTGTTTCATCCAGTGTGACATGAACCTTGTAATCTCGTAATCTACAACTCGCACAGCTTTTTGCCAATTTCACCGAAAGAGAGAGAGAGAGCGAGAGACAGTGAGACTGAGTGAGAAAGAGAGAGAGAGAGAGTGTGAGATGAAAAAGAGAGAGAGAGTGAGAGAGAGAGAGAGAGGGAGAGAGAGAGAGAGCACTAACAAGCAAGCTACACCCTTGAATTCTGCTCCCTGCATGCAGTCACCATCAATCAATACTGGGTAACCAGCTCTGCTTTCGTTCACCACCTGAGGATGAGAAAAGAGTGTGCATGAGCCCATTTATCAATTTTCATATGCAAAATGTGTTGCGCTACTTTTTCCTCATTTTCAGTTCCGTATTTACTAAACTCATTCCTCTTCTTTTCTAAAAAAAAAAAAAAAAAAGCATTGCTTTGTTTCTTAATAGATTTATCTTTTGAGAGCAGTATTTTCTAATGACAGTTTACTTTTGTAGTGTTTTAATAGAATTAGTACACTCAAAGAGTGTCCAGGACCATAAAGTGCCTGTGGACGACGTCAGGTGTCTTTGAGCTACAGTTCGGTTTTGCATCGCTCGGTTTTAGACTCTTCTTTTTGCTTTTGCTTGATGTCTTTTACGTATAAAATGTATGTGGGTTTGTTTTTTTTTTTAACAGTCAAGAGAAACTGTTGATGAAGGTTACAGAACATTAATGTCATTATCCAGGTAAACTGCATCCAGGGTAGAGTTCATCCAGTGTTTTATGTTGGCAGATGTGTGTTAAAACATCCACACGTCCTATATATTCTGTGTGCGCCCTGGCAGGGTGTACAGTGTTGAAACAACAAATGTCAATTACTGTCACTTTCCCATCACATTAAACCACACTATGCATTTAGAGAATGATTTAACACAAAGAAACAGACTAAGAGCATCACATATCTAATAAAAGTGACAGCATTTGGCTCGGTTTTGTGTTCAGCAAGCTGTAAGTGTGGGCAGAATCCTTTTAGTCCCCTGCCGTAGATGGACACAGACACACCTTTAATGTGTCATATGTTTGACCGAAGGTTTCCACGGGGAATCGTGCCCCTCGCTCCCTGCCCCTGCAGTAGGGATGAATGTTATCTATACTTAGCCCATACGTTACAATGCATTGTGTAAAGGTGAAGGATTTCCTAAAAGTTGTTATGACAGTACACTTATGTAAATGACAAATTAGCAGTCTAATAGAATAAAACCAAATATGACTGATCTCGCCTTGTCCGGCCCTTCTTTCCGCTCACTGCAGCTCATATGGTTGCCGATTATAGAACACACAGTCCTAGTTAAGGGCATTCGAAGTGTTTAATTTCATATTCCAAAGAAGAACTGTGGAAAATGCTTATTTCTATAGTAGATTTTTCACATTAATAAACAACAAATCAGCGCAAGTGGGCTGGAAAATAGATGGTATTTTTCTTTGTTTTTTTCAGTAAAATATAACACACAGGTGTGAGGGTCATTTCTCGGTGAGGCTGTCCTTGTTTGGGCTAACGGACTCAGAAAATTGAAATGGAAAATGTAGTGTTGAGTATAATAAATGTATTACTACACTGACTTCTGCATGAAATTTAAAGATTTAAAAATATTCAATGAAATGCCTTGTTAAGGTAATAAGTCAACACCGCAGGAAAAAGAGACCCTATCTTAAGCCCACTATTTTGAAGAACTGTAAGAAATGAGCTAAAATATGTGATACTGAGAATCATTAATGTAACAGCTCTTATATTTAACTGGTTTAATATTTGAACATTCCAGTATTTTAAGTGATCTGTGTGTGAACATGCTTCCAGGACAAGCCCATGTCATATGAAATGTTCATAGAATGAGTTGTAGTTTAACTAATAAAACTAAAAATGAAAGGTTTCATTGCCAGATGACGTATTTAACACTGTCCCGGGACATTTTATCAATATATCCTTCACTTTAAGAAAATGCTCCCAAACCTGACTTTGGGAGCATTTAGGGCTTTTTGCTGAAGTTCCTTTTCTTATATTACCTGCTCACAAAGGTATGACTCTAGAAGCAAATAATGCCCACTTCATGTGGTGACAAACTAGCTTTTAGTTGATTCCCAAATGTCAGTGTAAAATTGACAATGAAAATATCTATTAACAATTGCTCCAAAATAAATATTAAAGAATTTGGTCTCCAAACCCACAGTAAACCCGAAACAGCACTTACACCAAGAAACTGCTAATACTTGGATACCAAGCAATTGAGATAACAGCTAATGTCAATGTTATTGCCATTTCACACTGCTCAAGGAGGAATGGGTATAATGGGAATGTATTGATGTTGATATCAATACTGACAATCATCAATACTTTTGTTGATACTCTCCACCATATGATGTATATACAATACCAGTCAAAAGTTTGGACACACCTTTGCATTCATTTTCCCCCCCTTGTTTTTAATTATTTTCTTGATTCTATATTAATATTAGAATTATGCTGGTTCTTGCCATAATGTGGAGTAGAACCGTAGTGGAATAGAATCACCAACAGTGTACCAACCTGACCATCACAACTGATGGTCCCAAACTCATTAAGAAGGCAAGAAATTCCAATGAACTCTTGATGAAGAATACCTGTTAATTAAATACCATTCCAGGTCGATTCTTCATGAATCTGATTGAAAATATGCAGAGTGTGTGCAAAACAGTCATCAGAGCAATGGTGATGTTTTCAGTATTAAATCAATATTAATTTTGTATAATTAATGGTAGTGTATAATGAGGGAGGTTGAATCACCACAAATGTTTATTGGTGATGCACAAGCGATTCAATCCATTGATCTAATCTAGCATCAACCTTTTGAAAATGCCACCTATGTTAGAATGCATTAACGCTGCATAAATACCGATAGCATATCCATCCATATTTCGGTACTGACCCGTCAGGTACTGGCATCAAATTAGTACCTTAGTTCTTGATACCTATCCCTAATTTCAAATTTTCAAATAACTTTCTTTCTTCTCTTTCGCCGTTATGGGTTTTTATGAGTTCGCTCATATCCTACAATATGCTACAACATTTTTTTTTTCTAACTTAGCCTGTTTTTGATCTGTTACAGCCTCTAACTCATTTTGAATGTGGGATTTCAAAAAAATCCACCTAATAACATCCCATGATTTCTTGTATATGAACTGCCTGAGAATCTTCAGCTAGATTGGAAAATAAAGAGAAATTGTGGTGGACGATCAGTAATTCAATTGTTATTTGTTTTTTCTTTGCGATGTGAAATGCGTGGGAAACAGTAGCTGGACAACCACCAAGCTCCCAGCCTGAGATCAGCTGGAGTGCTTTGCTTGTCTGTATGAGAGAACGGTCTTTTACAGTAGTATTCGAAAGCTCAGCCACTTCAGATTAAAGCCACCAATCCTTTAAAACAACATGGGATGAGTTTCAAATTCCTCACCTCAAACTCAACATGAAATGTTCAAAACTGCCTCCAGTCCCTGAAACCTCAACCACTGCCTGTAGTGCGTTTAATTCCGTTGAACTTATTATTCTCATTTACGGGCCTTGAAATGATGAAATGAAGATTAGTGCTTGACGCAAGTCTATATTTCGGCTTATAGACAGTGGAAAGATCTCATGGATTTCTTCATCCAATGTGCGTTCATTAAAGAAACAAAATGTCAGAATAAGTATCTATCTCCAACGTTACTGTTCCGTGGCCCTTAATTGTTGACTGGGGCCAAATCTGTTTCCCTGAAGGAGATGTGAGAACTGTTTTCAATTCTTTCGAGAATGCAAGAGAGCAGACACCCAGAGAAAGACCACAAAGTATGGCTGGCTAAAGTGTTTGCCAAACCGCATAGCAAAATGCATCCATATGCTTCATTAGAGCTGGCCTATGACCCGCTGCAATCTATACCTCACTTACCCTCACTCTGCTCTCTAAAAGCCAGGAACAATAAAGCACCCATGTTCTGCATACAGTGATATGCTGTTAAATGCTGAAGATCTTTCAGCTCTGTTGTTCTTCTTCTTGGTGATACTGTGCTCCAATCTGTTGTGCATCATTTGCTATTTGCCCTCTTGTTTTCTTTCTTTGGTTATTAAAATGGTGCTTCACTGTCAGGCATTTTTAATGAATTTTAATTATTCATTAAGCAATCTAAGATGCAGTGAGAAGTACTATTATTATTAGTAATGACTTGTCTTTGCTTTACGACTGTGTGAGTAATCTGTAGCATTGCTGAACAGAGTGACAGTTTACACAAATGCACTCTTTGGCGGCAGCTGTTGTACGATTTTGTAAAAAATGCAGTAATTTAGAGTGAATAAATTACACAGGTTGCATAGGTTGCTCCAAATGACCCAAGGGCCTTTGAGTGTCGATGCTTTCAATTTGATGAGTGGATGAAGTGCAGATATCCTTCTAGGAACAGGCTAAAAAAAACAGCCTCTTGTGCTTTACAGTGGTGAAACCTGGGGGACCAGTCAAAACAATGGCTGTTTCTCTGTACAAAGTGCGGAATTCAGTTCCAAGGGTTCAGATTTAGCAAGTCTCCTGAGGACGGGAGGATACAGCACGCTCTGGAATGACATTACAGCTTAAATCAGAGTCACTCCAACCCTGCCTTTTCACCTCTATCATAAGAACCTTTAAAAACACCTGTAGAATGTATTGGGCGGTGGTCGCTGTTGTCACTGGCAGCTGACACTGAATAACAGCATTGTTACTATAAGTTACAGGTGAAATGCCATGCTACACTATAGTAGTGAGAGCCCTGGAGCATTTGCAAGGGGTTTGCATGGCTCACAGACAGCCCTAAGCCCCAAGACTGGCTCTGATTACAAATTTCAAATAACATTTATTTTGAATGTGTGTAAAAGTTCACACTGTTAGCCAAAGTTTGAATGTAGTTTTTTGTGTCTCATCTCAGCATTGAGGCAAATTCTGTCAACAGCCCCAGCCAGGAAGGATTAGTCAATCAGAGGGATGTCTATTATAAGATAAAAGTCTCCTCTGTGATAAAACTGACTGCATCCAGATGGCAATGAAATTTCCACAGAGCGAGAGAGTTTCTAGTGGGTTGTATTTTCAAGTGCCTGCATCAAATACTACTAAACTGCTGTTGAGATATAAATGAATGCTTTAGTTACCTATCCTATTTGGTTTAAATTAATCTACAGGATTAATTAACCTACAGGATCTCACTTTTCTGATTAACTTTATATTCTCTCTCCTCCTGCTAATGCTGTCCTGGAGAAGAGAGGATGGCGACACAGTTCCATCCTCAGGCAAGATAAAAGGTTTTTATCTTATTGTTTTGCGATTTAGGAATGGCCTTTCATTGTTTATCACACCATGAGACGAAATACGCTGAGCAGCATGGATGGGTCAATTTGAAGCTGGCTCACATACAAATGTGTCTTGGGAGCGTAAACGCACAGACATTCTTCCAGCCAGCACTGTCCTGAAAATCCACATCCAGTCCAGATGTTGAATATGGAATAAAAAGATAAGCCGCCACTGCCCGCGCCTTCAATTAAATTAGCCACTCAAACCAACCACCACAGCAGAATGGAGTCGCTAATCAAATAATAAACCCCTCGTCAATTTAATCAGGACCGTGAGTCAGCTGAAACTGCAGGACGCAGAGCGGCGCAGAGAAGATGCGGAGATAATAAAAAAAAAAAGCAGCCATGAAAAAGGTCATTACTGATGGAAAAGTGAACTCTGCCTAAGGAGGAGTGCTAAATGATGTCATTGCTGAAGTCATGCACATCCTAGGATTATAGAAGTATCACATAAGCTGTGATGAGCCAGACAGATGGAACGAGTGGAGAAAAGATCTGTCATTTTTTTGGGATGATGGGATGGCCAGTATAAAGGAATTACACAGTGAAAGTGAGGTTATATATGTGTATAGGAGAGGGAGAGAGAGCAGGCAGCAGAATGGGGAAAGGGAGCAAGAGAAAAAAAGAGAGAGAAGAGAGAATGAAACAAAGACAGAGCAGGTAGTGAAATAGGAGGGAGAGAGAAAGAGAAAGACAGACAGAGACAAAGAGAGAGAAAGACAAAGAAAGAGAGAGAGAGAGAAAAAGAAAATAAACAGTGTAATTGAGTTTAATGCACCAATGATAAGTTGAATCCACATTCTGCAACAGACACTCGCTGTATAGTCATGTCTATTAGTAGCCTCAAACTGCAATTTTAGTAGCCCAAAATTACAACATTCAGGAAATTGAACAGCTTTCATCAAACGTACTACAAAATACTTAAGTGAACACAGCGGCTGAGGAGCTGTGTGTGGGGAGGGTACCTTGCTTAAGGGTACCTCAGAGGTGTTTAACCACTAGGTCATCAGATGCCCCGTTATTCAGAGAATGAAGCTTTTAATAAATATTTAAAATGTTTAAAAATTAGGTGCTCTCCCCAGCATGGACTTTACAGACACCATTTACACCTTTGGCATTAAGCCAATAAGGAAGCTTTAATGCGAAGAGGATGAAAAGCCCCTGTCTTAATGACTACATGCCTTCAATTCATCATTGCATATTCATTTCATTAAGATATGAAAGTATGTTTTATTACCAGTATATTATAATTCATGCTCAATATTCTTAATTAGGTTTCAGTGATTAATGGCTGTAGCATCCCTGCTAGAGTTTAATGGGTTTGCTGTACTCTTCTTTTGATAACCAAGAAAACTGAAAACCAGGAAAAGTGTTAAAAGTGCATTGTACTTTATTTATTAAGCGACAAAAACTAAGAGGGGGTTTACTTCTCACTGGGCATCTTCTAGGAGTTATCTCTCACACACACACATGGTGGTGATTAAGCAGGTATCGCACCAGTCTAAAACTAATGAAGCAACCCTCATTTCTGTCAGATTTACTCAACTGACCCCTAGCCCTCAGCAAGAACATCTCTATCCATGAGTGACTGTCTTTTGTTAGGTGTGTCCTCTGTTTCCCCAGCCACAGAGCCTCAATAGACACAAGTAACACTTATACAGACCTGCAGAACAGTGGTGGTGCTGCAGGGTAGAGGGGGAAGTAACTCAGTTTACCACAGCCATTAACACATCTGCAAAACAACATCCCCCAGAGCACACACCCACACACACAGGGCACTGCCTGCTGTTACCTGCTTAAAAGAATAAGGACCACCCTAACGATAAAAAAGCAGGAGAGAGAGAAAGACGCATGTCCGTTAGTGAGGTGTTAACACTTAATTTTGAATAAATAAAATCTGATGTCTCAGGTGATACATATATACATACATATATATACACTGCTCACAAAAATTAAAGGAACACTTTAAAGAAACACATTAGATACATCAGATCTCAATATGA